>CM046029.1:80163711-80763711 GCA_025215565.1 Flaveria ramosissima | reverse complement strand
CCCTCACCATGGCTAATCGTGTTTTATTTTTGTTTTTTTAGTGGAAATTAATTTCTTAAGTAGTTATGAATCATGATAGAATGAGGACTAAAAAGATAAAAATATTTAATGTAAAAGTACGAAAGATGTTATGATGTTGACGTCCATTTAAAATATATGAATGATAAAGAAAAACGGGTAACATGTGTTAATATGTTTTTCTATAGTAATTCCTTTTTTTATGTTGTTTAATGTGATATAAATATGTATAAAAAACATAAAATATGCTAAACATTTTACGCTAATGATTCTTTTTAGTAGATCTCTTGTGATACTTAGCTGGAGTTGAATTTATCAAGTCCTTTATAAGACAATTGAACTAATGAGTTATAAACTGCGTATTTATGAGTTATTTATCCTAAAGTTATAATGAAGTAAATTAAAAGACGTTTAAAAAAAAATTGCCCCAACACTATTCCTCCCCTCCCCACTTGGGTCCGTCCACGATTTACACAATTAATTTTTCTACCTACTTAACAAAATATGTCATTTATACTATCTATTTATTTTAAAATATGCATGTATACTTTTTCTAGTTAAATTTATAACGGGCAAATTAACTCATAAATAATTTATATAATGAAAGTACAGGTGTACTACACATACATACAGTACAACCTGGGTTTAGCCAACTACCATGTTAAGTTTAGGTAGATTTGGTTGCTTCTCTTCAAGTACATTTCATATCTTTTTCTTTTTTAGAAACATGCTATCTTGTAGTTTTCGTCTTAATCAAGTTATGAAATTTGGTATGTAACAATTTTTAATACGCACATAAAATGCAAATTTTATAATTTAAAATCAACAACAGTAATTAAATTTTTATATTTATCAGTTTACCAGTTTTATTATTAGACACGTCAAGCCATTACTATAAACAAACTCCCAAAGACAAACACTCTTGTTTTATCTATCCTATTTATTTGTTTTCTTTTGTTTTTCAACAACATTATCTAGTTTACTTAAAATTGTTTGATTTAGTTAGACCTAATCATTAGATCATTGTATTATAATTTAACCAATACCACCAATATTCTATATGAGACCGGTTGATCCGATTTTCGAAACCGTGGTCTATTGTTTCTCTAACATATGTATTGAACCGAAGCTTTCTTAATTAAAAAAGTTATATAGGAATACCAATGAAGACTACCATATATAATATATATATATATATATAGATATATATATATATATAGAGATATATATATATATATATATATATATTATATATATATATATATATATATATATATATATATATATATATATATATATAAAGGGACTTTTTCATCATGTATCAAGTTTACCTCGAAAAAATTTTTTTAATGTGTGTTTCCAGAAGCACTGGAATTCCTTTGTTAAAGTTGATCTCAATCAACAAGTCATTTTATGAAAGTATCAATTCTGATTGGTCAAAAAGATTTTGAACTTAAGATTTTGATCAAAAAGATTTTTCACCTAAATATGTTCGAATAAAAATGAGTAGTTTAATGAAAAAAATATTAAAATAAGTTCACCAGCTATATTTTTCAACATGACGACTTTGGTGGTGGTAGCAACGTAGGTGGCATTGGGGTGGTGACGCTGGTTGTGTTGACGACGGCAACGATAGGCGAAGACAACACTGGTGGTGCAAGTGGTTATAGCGCACAATAGATAGCTGGATTGGCGGTGATAGATTGTGGTGACAAGTGGTGCTTATTCATCTAAACCCATTCAAGTTAGCAAATATAGAAAAGTGACTCATTTTAACCGTTAAACCGTCAAATAATCTTGAATAGACACAAATGAAACCGATAAATAAACTAGAATTACTCAAATCAACGCATTTTGATCGAGTTTTAGCATAACTCGAGACCCTTAAACCACCGAACTAATTTCAAACAATAAATATAATTAGTAAGATATTTTTTTATAAATCAATACTAGCTTAAATTTAAGAACAAACATTAAAGCAATGAAACAACTGATAAGGTTGCTTTATAAACAAACTCTTGTATAAATGTCCAAGGGGTAAGACTCTTGTATTAAGATCACGATAAAATCATGAGTTCAAGAAATAGTAAACAAACTCTTGTATAAATGTTCAAGGGGTAAGACTGTAAGAACGTAAGACTCGTTTTGTTAAAGTTAAACACGGGATAAATGTTTTTATTATTATTTAATGTTAGCTTAAAATTTGACGAAGGAAGCCGTCTAGAATAACGAAAGAAGAAGTCAACCAAATGTTGTGATGGGTGACGACCAACCGGCGTTCACAAATCTTGTATAAATTCCATCATCCTCCCTTCATTTCGCCCATCCCCACTCAATCAATCCTTTAATCTTTTTCTCAATTTTCAATCTAATTTCAATCAACAATGTCTCAGGTATTCATATCTCTTCTTCTTCTCAATCTGATTGTCAATTAAATTATTAACTTGCGTACCCTTGATCTGTTTATACTATTATTATGTTATTTGACTTTACCAAATTCGAAATCTTTGGATCCATTCCATGTTTTCTCTTTCGATCGGTCTCGAACACGTTTTAGTTCCTTTCATTTTCGATCGCGATCATGATTCCTGGTCTCTGAATAATCGGTTATTATGAAATCAGGTTAAAATAATCCTTCTTTGAGTAAATCTTTGTGGTATTGTTGGTGATTATCAGCTATCAATGGAATACGTGTTCTGAATCTGTGTATTTTAAGTTGATGTGGTTCATATTGATCCCCAAAAGAAAGAAATTAAACAATCATGGGGCTTTTCTGGATCCTTATTTATAATATAATGTTCTTGGAACCCTTCTATGTTGTCATACTAATTTATATTGCAATTGTATCATCCAAAAATGTTTGATGTGTTTGTAACTCGGTTATGAGATGAAATCCCAAATTGTTCTTCAGTTTGATGTGTACTGTAAGTAGATATGTTTGACCCATAGTATATCATAGGTTATCGCATTGTATAGATGTGTTTGACCCATTGTATTGTTATCTAGATGGGTCTTCGAGTTTTAGGCTGGTTGGGTTACAGTCTCTGTTTATTCCATATTGCATCTCATTGTATCACACAGGAACATACAATTATTATCAGGTTTGAGTTTCAAGTTCTGCATTGGTTAATAATAATTAGTATATCATTTGAAGTAAAAAACCATCTCTTTGCTATTTTCTATCTGCATTGTTGTTGAATTATTTTACATCAGTAGCTTAACTATACCTCTCAGGTTGAAAGTCTGTAAAGTTGTTTTTGTTTTGAGACTTTGCTATCTTGTAACACCGTGTAGGATTCGGGTTTAGAATCAAATATGCCACAAAACTCTAGATAACCAATGACTATTCCTGGTACTAAGAACTTACAAATCTATTGATGGGAATGCAGACCGTTGTTCTTAAGGTTGGCATGTCGTGTGGCGGCTGTGTTGGGGCTGTGAAGAGGGTTCTTGGCAAGATGGAAGGTTTGTTATCCATCTTTTTATGCAATAAGCTGCTTACCAAATAGAGAATATTTTCATTTTTAAAAATACAATCAAGATTTCAACTTATAAGTTTTAATATAAGTTTCTTTATTTTTTTTTCAGGGGTGGAAACTTTTGACATTGATCTTGAGCAACAAAAAGTGACTGTGAAGGGTAACGTACAGCCAGATGCAGTTCTGCAGACGGTTTCCAAGACTGGAAAGAAAACCGAGTTCTGGTCAACTGAAGCAGCACCAGCTACCGCTTAATCTCTGTGTACTAATGGTTTTTAGAACATGGTAATATGTTCATTAGATTGTGCTTTTTGTGTTTCTTGTAAAGTGAAAACTATCCTATTTTGCAATTGAATAAATGCTAGAGCATAACTGTTGCGTTTGATGTATTGAACTCCCAAGTGGTTTGCAGCATGATGCATTGGTTGTGTTGGATAAACACTAATTTCATTCTGTCTGCTTATAAAACAGAGACCATAAAAAACCAACGTTTTCTTTTTTCTATTTTTTAAAATCTAAAGGTATTCTCTTGACAAACATTATGACTTCCCTTAGAATCACAATAAAACCTACAAGATGATAAACTTTGAGATTGACAATGATGAGTATTTAGTTGTTAGGTCTGTATCATGCCCAAATTTCAACAATAAAATGAACCTATAAAACTGGGTACAACGTTGTGTGAGTTTTGATGCAATGTTAAAGGCAAAACACACTGTTATAAGCTTTTGCATCAAAACTACTTGGGTTATCTGCGATAACCTTGCAAATCGAAAAACCCTTATTACGAGTTAGATTTACGGTTAATGTGTTAGACGTACAATAACGTTGACGGTGTTGGACGTACAAGTATTAGCTTGTGTGTCATAACCAACAATTGAAAAACATTTTAGAATTGGATTCACGTTTGCAATGTTCTTGACGCATCATTGAATGTGTTAGATGCCCTATTTGAAAGTTTTGGGCGCATTGTCAAGTAGTTGTGGGTTGCAGATCGTTTGATTAGAGGTGTTGCCTTTGACCCCGCAAGGGGCGCTACCCCCTTAATATGCCTTCTTTTCACTCACATCATAATGGAAAGTAATATATTTATGATTCACGGAGACATCCAGTCCTTTTACGAATTACAAAACCTACAACTTTTCTTATCAAAGTATCTAAAGTAGATGCCTTATAACAGATCACGACTGGAGGAGTTAGATTGTCAAGTTATGTTAGCTTTCTTTGGGTTTGGTGTACCAAGCATTGTTTTGTTTTTGGCTTGATGCCTGTTATTGTCATTGGCTGTAAATTTGTTTTTGGTTCTCTTCATTAAAATGCAAAGTTATTCATAAAAAGACGGAAAAAACTAATTTTTATAAGGTATTGGCAGCCAAAGTATTCTCATCAAATGAATGCTAACAAAGCAAAACAAGCGAAACATTTGCTAACGGTTGTTTGCATTATTCAAGGTCGGCCCTTCATAACCAAAACAGTTAGCTTGTTTTCTCAAGTATAAATGCCTTGATCAATGGGCTAATGTTGTGCAATCATAGGTGTGATCAAGCATAGCCTCCTAATTGTGCTAATAATTGTCTGAAGATCGGGAGTTTCGTATGTTTTGATGGCCTTCAATGTTACGACTAGTTGCTAGTCGATCAATGGTTACAAGTGCTTCTCCGCCTTAAAGTAGTGTCTTGCTTTAGGTGAGCAACCTTCGAAAGATTTCGCAGAGTGTATTAAGACGGGATTATAGCGTGACATATTTCTTTCCTCGCGCTAGACAACATTATACTTTTGTAAGTCTTTATTTATATTAAAAAAAATACATGTTTCAAAATTTCTGAAAGCTTTGCAAAGCCAAGATAGTAAATATTAGTTATAGCTTATTATGTATATATATATATTTTTATCATAATCAGGTAGATATGATTAGATTTTTTTTTTACTTCTTTTATATTCAAATCCTTTAAAAATTAAACTTTCTTACTATTCTATAAAGTATAAACACTATAAACAACTATACTAAAATTGCAGGTATTGAGAGGAGGACTTGATGGCAACATCGCCCACGAGAGATGAGCTCGCGAGGTCGATGAGCCAACAATTGAGTTTATCGACATCCAGTAGGAACCCAACTTTCTTAAAAGCACCTAGAGATAATGAAGATGAACACAAATCAGCTACCAATGAAAACCTCCCTACCTATGAAAACTCAAACAAAGAAATGTTAACTCAAGTTCATGATACTGGAAGAACCGAAAACACGAATGCTGATCATCAAGAAAAGAAGCAGCTTATCAAGAGTGTGCTTAAAGCTATCGAAGAAGATCATGAGAAATTTCTTCTACGTATTCGTGAAAGGATTGACAGGTGGATTCGATCACTAATATTCCATTTTGTATGTAGAATCTTTTACCCCTTTTCAAGCATTTGAGTATAACATGATGTTAGTTAACCAGAGTCGGGATCAAAGTTCCAAAAATTGAAGTTCGTTACAAGAATCTATCAATCGAAGGAGATGTATTCACAGGGCTTCGAGCACTTCCAACTTTGTTAAATGTCACCCTTAATGCCATAGAGGTATGCCAAATGTGTTTCAGGATCATCAAGTAAACTTATTGTTTGTATTAATATTGTTGCTTTCGCGATGTCGATAGTCTTTTCTCCAAGTCGTTCGGGTTGTTCCATCCAACAAAAAAGTGCACAAAATATTGCGGGATGTGAGTGGAATTGTGAAACCTTCAAGGTATGTTTGAAGCTCTACATATATATTAAGGGGTGTTTGGATTTGAGCACTAGAAATAGTTACTAAGTTGCTTCCATTTTTGGACGAACAACTTCAAATTATACGATTAGTTTGTATACAAAATGGTTAAACGTACCACTCATGTGCTTAATATAACTTCAAATTATACGATTAGTTTATTATAACTTCATACATAAGCACATTCAAACGCTGTGTTCTACTGCGCTTTTTACTACAACTCATTGTTTATTTTTCTTTAATATCACGTAATCAACTTCAAAACACATATCTGACACCTTTAAAACATTACATTCTCGTGAAAACTGAGATAAAGGATTTTTGGATTTTCAGGATGACACTACTTCTTGGACATTCAGGATCTGGGAAAACAACCTTCCTGAGGACACTTGCCGGAGTACTACAAAAGGATCTAAGAGTAACAGGAGAAGTTACTTATTGTGGTCGTAAATTGTCCGAGTTCATTCCTCAGAGAACTTGCGTGTATATCAGCCAACACGATGTGCACCATGGTGAGATGACTGTTAAGGAGACGTTAAATTTCGCTGCACATTGTCTTGGTGTAGGTACTAGACATGATCTCTTGGTAGATCTGTTAAGACGCGAGCAAGTAGCAGGAATAACACCAGATGCTGATATCGATGCTTTCATGAAAGCCACATCAGTAGCTGGAAAAGAATCTAGTTTGATTACAGACTATATTCTCAAGGTTTATCTAGCTAACCACCTCATTTTCTTAATTTTGTTCCTTGTCAAGTTTACCTAATTAACATCCATAAGCTGATGTGAAAACAGATTCTTAGCTTAGATATGTGTGCGGATATCATGGTGGGTGATCAAATGCGAAGAGGTATATCTGGTGGAGAGAAGAAACGTCTCAGTATTGGTATGCAAATCCCAGCTATGTGTACTTGCTTATGCTTCTAGACACTACAACAACCATGCTAAAATTATACAAAAAATGATATCTCATCCATCATACAACTGAGATAACAAATGATGAAATAGAACGGGATCTAGGTGGAACACAAATTATTGCGGGAAAATAAAGAAACAAAAAATCAACTATCATTAAGTTTGTTCTTAAAGATATAAAATTAAAAAAAAATAGTATATAAATGTATTGGTTATTTTCTTTCTATCTTCTCTCCTAAATTTTAGAGAACATTTAAACAAATTAGTTTCATTGTTAGTATATTTATGTGTAGGTTATATTTCCTATACTTGTTCATGTAAAAGGTACAAACTTTAAGAATATATCATTAAATTAGTTCAATGGTTTTTATGCACGTAAGATACATATGTAAGAAGTACACAATTTAAAGAATATGAACCAATATTGATAAAGAAAACTAAACCATTTAGATTTGTTCTTTTTATTCTTGTAATAATCTAGTTTAATAATAATCCTTAGATAATATTGATAAACTAGGTGTAGGTTTTTAGTTTGGAATAGCCTTGATATCTCTCTAAATCTTGTGTATTTCGCTCTCACATTTAAATATTATGATTGTACTCTCAAAATCTTTAATTGAATAATCCAAAAAGAAACAAGAATAAGTGTATATTTTCTATTATGAAAACTTGTATAAAAAACACGACCAAATATTTGCATTTAATAGTTGGGCACCAATACAAAGCTTTGTGAAAGAGTATATTAACTATTAGCAGTTACCACTGGCTGGAAATTTATATGGTAACCATCAACAGTGCTTAATAGGAACTTCTTCGATGGAAACTTAGCTACTGCTGTCTGTGAGTAATAAGGTGATCGCCAAAGTTGTTGTTTATGCACCCTTAATGCTGAGCCCATAGCTACTGCTGATATCATTTGTTGTCGATCGACTAAGTTACTATTAATCAGCGTTATTATTGATACTGTGGTTACTATTGATGCAATTACTATCCATAGCATATTTAATGCTGATCATAGTTGCTAATAATGGAAAACTGACGATTGATGCTAACTTACTGCTAATAACTACCATAGTTAGGCTCTAACCTTGGACCACACAAGGGCTACACCCCCTTGGAACCCCTAGCCAATTGAACCCTTAGGTTTGTTGGTGTTAGAAGTCAGAACAGCCTAAAGACAAGTGTGTGCTCCACACCTCCTAACTTGTATCAATGTTATTCAAAATTTCATTTGGTTTTAAGTAAATTCGACTAAATAAAATAACTTGGCTGGAGTAGCTAGTCGAGGCCAGAAGAGTCGAACCCATAGCTTAAGGTGTGGAAGCTATGACCTATAATGTGAAACTTGTTACAAAAGGCATAGAAATCCGTTGATCCTAGGATCAAAGGGGGGCAGAACTTGATGTGGGGATTAGGTGCATAAGTGTTAGCAGGGCATGCAGGAGAAATGTTATCTGATAATCTGATTACTTTGTTATCTGATCATACAGGAGAAATGTTAGCAGGGCATGCAAAAGTGTTCTTCATGGATGAAATTTCAAATGGTTTGGACAGTTCCACTACTTATCAGATCATTAAACATTTAAAACAAATGGTTCTTATCATGGATGCAACCATGATAATCTCTCTTCTACAACCTGCACCTGAAACATTTGACTTATTTGATGATATTATACTCCTTTCAGAAGGTCTAATTGTATATCAAGGACCCCGTGCAAATATTCTTGACTTCTTTGAAAATGTAGGATTTAAATGCCCAGAAAGAAAAGGGGTTACGGATTTTTTACAAGAAGTTACTTCGAGAAAAGATCAAGAACAATACTGGTTCAAGAAAGATAAACCTTACCGATTCATCTCTACACCTGAGTTAACTCAGTTGTTCTCCCACTCTCAACTCGGTAATGATATTTATAACAATCTTTCGAGTCCTTATGACATTACCGATGTCCATCCTGCTGCATTGGCAAAAGAAAAGTATGGCATGTCCAATTTAGACCTTCTAAAAGCGAATCTAGCAAGAGAATGGTTGCTAATGAAGCGAAATGCTTTTTTGTACATATTTAAGATGTTCCAAATTACAATGTTGTCAGTTATCACATTCACTTTGTTCTATAAACCAACGATGAAAAGTGGTCAGCTAAGAGACGGTGGAAAATTCATGGGTGCATTGTTCTTTAGTCTTCTTAATATGATTTTTAATGGCACTGCAGAGGTTGCGCTCACTGTTATAAGGCTTCCTGTGTTCTTTAAACAACGGGATTATTTATTTTACCCTGCGTGGGTGTTTGCAGTCCCTATTTGGCTTCTAAATATCCCTATATCAGTCATTGAGTCTGTCTTGTGGACTATTATAACATATTACACCATTGGATTTGCACCTTCTTTTGAAAGGTTCTTTAAACAGCTTTTGTCATATATCTGTGTGCACCAAATGGCTTTGTGTCTCTTTCGATTTATTGGTTTAATTGGGAGAAAACAGGTGGTTGCAAATGCACTTGCTACATTTATTATGCTAGTAATCTTTGTACTAGGTGGATTCATTGTAGCAAAAGGTTTGTATCCAATTAATTTCCTCTTTGTTTATACCTTACAACATATAGCAATTTGCACACGTTCTTACATGAATTAGCAAAATGTGGATATTATTTAATGTATGTTAATATTGCTTGCAGATGACATTGATCCATGGATGATATGGGGTTATTACATTTCCCCTATGATGTATGGACAGAATGCCATCGCGATCAATGAGTTTTTAGACAATGGGTGGAACACTGTAAGCTCAACACCAACTTGTTATTTGAAGTGTTATTATTTCGTAACAGTTTTTATTCATTTGTACGTTACAGCCGAACCCTGATCCAAGAATCAACGAACCAACGATTGGAAAAGTTCTTCTTAGTACTAGAGGCATGTTTAAGACTGACTATATGTTTTGGATATGCATTGGTGCACTCATTACATATTCACTAATCTTCACTGTCTTCTTCATCTTAGCATTGAAGTATTTGAATCGTAAGTTAGTGTTTCTATGTTTTTTTACTGCCGTTTGGATAAGTATGATCTCACACAATTTTTTTTTCTAAAATAGCTCCTGGAGATTCAAGAACTGTTGTTCTAAACGAAGATGAACAAACTAGACACCCAATAATAGCCAAAAATCAAGGTTTATATTTTTGTTTTCAATAAAGGATCTTTGAAAATTCAAGTTGTTTGCAGTTAAATCTTATCAATTTCAGGTACAGAACTGACAGCAAAAAAGAGAGGAATGATACTTCCATTTCAGCCATTATCAATTGCATTTGATCATGTCAATTACTATGTTGATAAACCGGTGGTACACGTAGTTTTCTTCAACATTAAAGTGAGTATGCACCAAAAACAAAAATTTAATGATTGATTGTCCTGTTTGTTAGGAAATGAAAGCTCAAGGATTAATGAATGAGTGCTTGCAACTGCTAAACGATGTTAGTGGCGCGTTTAGGCCAGGTATTTTGACAGCATTGGTTGGTGTTAGTGGTGCTGGGAAAACAACTTTGATGGATGTTTTAGCTGGAAGAAAGACTGGTGGGTTAATTGAAGGAAATATCAGCATTTCTGGGTACCCTAAAAATCAAGAAACTTTTGCTCGTGTGAGTGGATATTGTGAACAAAACGATATCCATTCTCCACATGTTACAGTTCACGAATCACTTGTGTATTCTGCGTGGCTTCGTCTTGCTCCAGATGTAACTGATGAATCAAGACATGTAAGTTCTTTTACGCATTTATATTTTCTTGTATAAATGTAAGCATCTTTTACACATTTATAGACGCATATTTGTTCTTCTGTGGTCTAGATAATAAGGGTTCATTTTTTGGTCGATTTAGATGTTTGTTGAGGAAGTTATGAATTTGGTGGAGTTAAATTCGATAAGGGATTTGTTGGTTGGGCTTCCAGGAATAGACGGTCTCTCAACTGAACAAAGAAAGAGACTCACGATAGCGGTTGAGTTGGTGGCTAATCCTTCCATTATCTTCATGGATGAGCCCACATCAGGGCTTGACGCAAGAGCTGCATCTATTGTCATGCGAACCGTCAGGAACACTGTTGATACAGGTAGAACGGTTGTTTGCACGATTCACCAGCCAAGCATTGATATTTTTGAAGCTTTTGATGAGGTTAATCAACTTAGCTTATTTCATTGAAAAATCTTGTAACTTTATGTTCTTTTTAAAGGAAAAATTGCTCATATAGGAACATAGTTTCACTACTTGCTTATAAAAATCAACTATATTAACTTCTTGCAGTTATTATTGATGAAAAGAGGTGGTCAGGTCATTTATGCCGGACCTCATGGACTCCATTCTCACAAACTAGTGGAATACTTCCAAGTGAGTGTGCTTACTACTAGAAATTTGGCTATTAGAGACATTTTCAGTGTTAGCACCTTCATTTTTGTTTGTTTTAACATGAGCATACTTTATAGTCAATTCCAGGGGTTACAAAGATGAAATGTGGTCAAAATCCCGCGACTTGGATGCTTGAAGTCAGTTCTTCTTCAGTTGAAGCTAGACTTGGTGTTGATTTTGCAACAATATTTGCTAATTCTGAATTATATATGTATGTAACTAATCAATTCTACATTTGAATCTCCCATTTGTTGGATCGGATTAAACATGTCTTTATCACACAGGAGGAACCAAAAGCTCGTCAAGGAGTTGAGCACACCAGCACCAGGATTTGAGAACCTACATTTCACAACAAAGTACTCACAATCGTTTTTCACACAATGCAAGGCATGCTTATGGAAACAATGGCTTTCTTATTGGCGACATCCACAGTACAACATTATTCGCTTCTTGTTGACAACAGTGATTGGAACTGTTTTTGGAATAATTTTCTGGAATAAAGGACAAAAAATGTAAGGAATTTCCACCATCATGTCTAGTTTCATATGTTAATTTGATCCATTTCCCAACAGGAATCGACAACAAGATCTGATGAACATGCTTGGCGCCATGTATGCTGCTATACTGTTTCTTGGAGGAACGAATACTGCATCGATTCAGACTGTTGTGTCGGTAGAGAGGACGGTTATCTATCGAGAGAAAGCTGCAGGGATGTATTCTCCACTCCCTTATGCATTTGCTCAGGTGTATATGTATATTACCTCATTACCGACCAAAATTTACAATGATTTGATCATTTTTTGATTCTTTTTACTTGCAGGTGGCAATCGAGGTTATTTACATTTGCATTCAAACTTTGATCTATAGCCTTCTGCTTTACCTGATGATCGGATTTGCTTGGTCGGTTAGCAAGTTATTTTGGTTCTATTTCTTCGTATGTATGTGCTTCATCTACTTCACGTTATATGGAATGATGCTTGTAGCGGTCACTCCAAACTATCATATCGCGGCCATTACCATGATATTCTCGCTTAGTTTCTGGAACTTGTTCTCCGGATTCCTGATTCCTAGAACGGTAAGGCACTCCTACTCCTTATTTAAGTGTCACTTTATGTTCCAAACTCCGTTGTAAAAAGTAATAAGACTTGCAGCAAATTCCAATATGGTGGCGGTGGTATTACTGGGGTTCTCCGGTGGCATGGACTTTATATGGACTTATTACATCGCAGTTTGGTCAAAATGAAAACCTGGTTGAGGTTCCCGGAGCTAGTTCGATGCCAGTGAAGAATTTCATAAAGGATATTTGGGGATACGAGTATGATTTTCTCATATACATTGCAGTGGCTCATGTTGCTTGGGTGGTGCTTTTTTTCGTTGTCTTCACATGCGGCATTAAATTTCTTAACTTTCAAAGAAGATAGCAAGAAGAATCTCATAGTTAGTAATATATTTATCACCTCAAAACACCATTTAAAATCTATGAACACATACAACCATATATAAGTAAAATGTTTAGTGTGTACAAAAGTACAATTTTACAAAGTTGTGTAATATGTTTGCTCACAGTAACATATGTAGTGGTTTGTGATTATACTTACATAGACGTTCCAACCCCTACTTTCTCTTACCATTTACATACACCTTCTGTAAGACTTTGACATGCGTCGGCAACTTATTAGTTAATTGCAACCCTTCATGTCCTAAAATAAGCAACGTCGTCCAATTAAACAAAGTCTAGCTCAAACCTAGATTCACTTGTTTGCATCCCTAACTAGAATGTATAATGATACCTTATACCTTAACAATGTTATAGGAACGAGATCGAGATAGTGGAACTGGAACAAGATCAGTCAAAATAATAAGTAAATAAATACCAAAACCAAAAAGTTGAAAATATAAAACTCATATTATATCGATTTTGTCGGTTTAATGGCGGTATAATTCAAAATATCAAGACCGAAAACATGAAAAACGGATATTGGTACCAATATTAATGGTGTTTAGGTGGTATTGATTTGCTGGTACCTAAACTCGGTAAAAAATGTCCATCCATACTGTGTTATACTAGAGCACCGTATGTACATGTACTACACTACCACCATATTGAATATACACGGGATCAAGATAATAATGTGCAGAGCAGTTTAACAGGCAAAAGATAAAAGAGTAATGCTATAACAACTGATAACCGAGTTCGAACCCGAATAAAAGATACATAGAATTTCATCCTGAACAAAGGCCTGGACGTGGTGAACAGTACAGTCATTACATCAGTTTGCTTTGCACGAGATATCAAGTCCAAAAACCAAAAAACCCAAAAAAAGGATAAAAACTGATGATGTAGTTGTTCTTACTCATCAGGTTTCACAGGAGCATCAGCTAGGTCTTGAATTTCTTTCTTGCTCTTGATAGAACACTTTCGTTTAGTATCAATATCAACTTTATCCAAATCTTCGGCAATAGCCATGTAAGCAAACAGTACCCTTTCAGCCTCTTTGTCTGCATTTTTTTCACTTTCATCGCGGTTGTTCTTGCCCTTACCGGAAGTGATTTGATCCAAGTGTTTTCTTCCATGTCTGTTTTTTGAAAAATATTCATGGATCTTTTCTGCATCTTGTAGTCCAGAAAATGTACCCAGGAATTTTACTAACATTATGCTGCAGTTTGCAGGTTTCCCGAGTTTAACTTTCCCACCACTTAAACCTTTACCTGATATCAAGAAAGTGAGACAATAGCACACATTGTATTTGAAAAAGGAGGTTATATTTTAGAAATTTGCATATTAAATGACCAAATAGATAGCATAAGGTATTCAAATTTAAAAATGATAATATATTCTTATCAACAAGAAAGGTATTAAATTTAAATTTAATTCTTAACATAATATACGAAAGAAATTTTAATATAGACGACCAATAAACAAAACGTTTTATGTGTGTTAATAGAAATGACAATATGGGTGAAAAGAGAGGTAAAGAAGTAATCTTAATGTATCTTTGAATAATCAGATATATCATAGTCAGCTTCTATGAAACAGATATGAACCTGAATATCTAAAGAAACTGATTATTTAACCCCATCGATAATCAAATAATCCTAATCAAGATCACTTAGGGGTTGTTTGATGTTAAAGACTCGGTCAGAAGGGGCTAACCGAGTAAGAGCCTTCTCCAAAACTGACCCGGTAAGAGGAAAAATATGCATGGGTCAGTGGTTTCGGACCGGGTCAGACGCGAATCAAACACCCTGACCGGCCAAAATGTCTGACCGGGTCAGTGGGTCAGACATTTTGACCGGGTCAGAAGCAAATCAAACAGCCCCTTAATCCAATCAACAAATACTGATTATGATGACTACAAGTCACAATAATCAGTCAATAAGTTTTATAACACACGCCAAACACCCCCTAAACTTATTAGATACGTTCAAGAAAAATAATATACCTCGAAGATATTGTCCAAGTTCTTCTACAGTCGTGGGTCCCTGACCATTGGAGGAGTTGTTTAAAATAGAAATGTTATGAACTATGACAACTGGAGGCCAGATTATAAGATCTTGTTTTTGAACCAAAGCTTCAGTGGTGGAAACAGTCTCTGGAAACCATCTGGGAGTATTTGTAGGAATAACACTGTTCCAACCTAACATAACACATATTGCCTTCAGAAGTCCTAAATGTTGAGCCCTCAACCCCCCCTTGTGTGACATAAAAGCATGCATTGCTAACCGTTGTGTGTCTAAGAACTCTTTCGAGAGGCTGAAATAAAGGAAAATTAAAAACATAAAAATATGCATCTCAAACGTTACAGTACTGCAATAAGCTAATTTATATACAATGGGCCCCAAAATGCTCAATAATATGTACCATAACAAAAAACTTGTTGAAACCAGTCAACCACAAGTTAGCTCATATGGAGTGGGCCATATTTAGAACTCTTCGTATGCAGGACAAGGAGATTAAAGTCTCACAACTTCAAACTCACCAGAACAGAAAAGTTCTGTTAGAAGATGAATAGTTTCTCTCCATTCATCAATGTGTTATGGCAACAGATAGACCATTTTAGAGATCATAACCCAAAGCAAATCGTATAGGGCTATCACATATTGCTCTCCTTAGTGGGTATCCTATTTAGTTTTCCTAGAGAATTAAAAATCAAAAGCTAATGAAATTTTCTGCATCGCAAACTGGGTTTAAAAAAGTACTACGAGACACTTAGGGTCATGGAATCTAATGCATGAAACAAAGGCGCTAGCCTCACGTGAGCGAGGTGTTTAGTGTTCAAAAATTTTTTATAAATTAAATATAGATAACATTTTCTACTTCATTAATCCTAAAACACCCAAAAATAAAATAATAAATTAATTCTAGATTTCTTAAATATGTATACAACCAAACAAGCTCTATATACAACAAAACAAGCTGTATCTACAACTAAAAAACCTCAAAGCAACAAAATATTCACTTTAAATAATATAAAAGAAATAAAAGATTGTTAATCTCAATAGTTTTGAACTCCCGCAAGAGCCATCAAATTGTGTACTCTCTTTTTTCACATCAGAGATGTAAGAAAGACACAAACACACTCAAAACTCATCCTCTCCCTCTCTCATCGATTTTTTTTTATCTTTGTTACTTCTTGATCCTGAAAAACAAGAATTACTCCAACAGTCCAACTCTCACCCTCTCAACCCCCCCCCCCCCCCCCCCACAACACACACACCCCCCTTTTCCGCCTCTCTCTCTTGCCCCTCTCTACCCTTACGAAGTTCCTGAATAGAAGATCTGACGACCTGAAGCAACGTCTCAGGAACAAGACTACCGCCTCAAACTGCTTCATGGGATTGCATCACTTCATGTCCTCTGAAGCAATTTCTAGATCACTAACCAATATTATAAAGCTGACAAATTCATCACTATTTAAGTACATTTGTCCCTTCGTGTAGCATGCATCTCTTCTGAATGTTCAGCTACATATACTCCAAACATACTGCACATAGCAGCAATTCAAACCAAGTGCAAAGCCACCCTCCAGAGTAAATCAAATGCAAGGATGTTGAGTTCAGATGTTTAAAAAAATCAGAAAAGGTTCTTATGTGTATGGAACTTACTACTCATAAATACACCTTCTGCATTGAACTACATACCATCAACAGACTACAGCCATGTCTGAGACACATGGGATTATTATCTCTGTTTTTTTAATAGATAATGCACAAATCTTGGTGAATACCCCATGTCTAAGCATACTCTTTAGTAGCAATACCATCAACAGTTACTGGCTCAAAATTATCCACATAACAGATACCTGCAAAGACCTAATAATTGTCCAAGAGTTGAGTTGGCTTCATTAACCAGGATAAGTTAGCCAATAGAAGCACCCGCTTCGTTTTTAAAAAAGAACTCTTAGAAAGAGGAGAACGACGAAAAGATATGTTAATAAGTTATCCAAAGCCCAAAATGAAAGGGATCACTGAATCTTCCAGATCCAGCAGTTTCGAATGATCATGGTACAGAAATTATCAAAAAGGTTGTATAGGGAAACAGAAAGACAAACCTTCTTCCACAAACAACGCAGAATAAGCTACCTGCCTGCCCTTGCTCCATGTATCTTCTTCTCACAACTGGATTTTCATTCAATTTTTTGGTAAAAGATAAGAAATACTCATTTACCAGCTGCTTGAACTCCTTAGTATCTTCGTGGGGTTCATAATGCTCAATTTCACTTGAGTTCATGTCAGCAACCTTGTCATTTTCACTTCTTATTGGCGCGTTCTTCCATCTGGGAAGAACATTTCTTCTATTTCGATGGTATGAATTATACCCAACCCGACCACTGGATCTTGAATAACCTTTTGCATACCTGTCATCATATTTAGGTGATATCCGATGATGGTCATAATCATGAATGAATTCATCAGGATCATAAATGAATTCATCATCATCATCATCATCATAAACCTGTTGTGTTCTTTTAGAAAAAAATGATCGCCTGGCATCTTGATCTATCCACTCTTCATCTCTATAGTCTTGATTGTGTCTTCTATTAACAGTATCCAATCTACTCATCACACTTCTAGAAGGACCCCTGTCATCTTCATCTTCCATTGTGTACTTCCTCTTCAGATATCTACTGGATGAGTCATATGGGGAAAGTTCATGGCCGTCCATCTTATGCTCTCTTTCATATAAAAACCCCTGGAAGCTTTCCATTCTTTCTTTACGAGATCCAGAAGTTAAGTCTCTTTTATAATCATAATCGGGTCTGGCACGTTCTATTTCATGATCTTGTGTCATATCCATGTATCGCATTTCATCTTCTCTTAAAACTTTCCTCCCAAGGCGGGAATGAATATTTACAGTATCAAGATACTGTGCACTCTCTCTTTTTTCAGCTTGTGATCTGCTTAAACCGATGTTATCTGCGGCTGTTAAGGGAATACGGTCCAATGAACTTCTACTGACCATATTCCTGCGGGGAATATCAGAAGTTTCTGCTCTCTGTGTCACACGATCCAACGAATTTGGTTTTATTATCTCTCTACCCTTGTAATCCACTCTCTCGTGCATATCCATCTTTTCATAGATTTCATCAGACGGATATAAATAGTCACCTCTTTCTCGAGTTCGTGATTGAAGTTGGAACGAATCAAGATGCCTAGTTCTTGAAGGACTTAATCTAACCTCCCGGTATGGAGCCATATCATCATTGATGTCAAGATTAGCATCTCTGTGAAGGTCCAAATGCTGCCTTTGTTCATATCTAGAGTGAGAAAAAGGGCCAGGCATATGCCTGGAGTTCAACGGAGGGCTGTCTCTAGAAAAAGGTATGCCACCTTGATAATCTAAATGGTCAATCCTTGACTTTCTAGGAGATGTTCTTGCATAATCCTTAACATGTGTTGCACCCATGGATTCCTTAGACCTAATTGCTGTCAAATTAGAATACGAACTGTCACTTGGATGAGCCAAATTTTTTTCATCATCCCTGTAATGTTTCATGGATGTGAATTTATCGAATGAATACGAGTCTCGGACATTCGGATAGTGAACTCTTTCTTTCCCAAGCTGACCTAAATTAATGTTCAATGATGCTGATGTAAGAGCAGCACTGGTTTCAGGTTTGGAGGTGGGTTCAACATCTCCAGTAGACTTGTATAGTCCAGTACCTGCTGATTTCTGACTTGATGACTCGCGAATACCACTACTAAACCTCCTGCCTTCAAACTTATCTTCTCTTAGGGCAGTTCTAAAAGAACCATGGCCATAACCCAACTCATTCCTTGTAGGAGAAAAATCAATATCATCATGTTTCCTGTCCATATGATCGAAAAAGGAACGACGTTCTGGAGTCGGCAAATCTCTATCAGAAACCCAATCGTCTCTGTAAAAAGGGCGCCCTCTTTTAGCCTCCATATAAGGCGGTGACCTTGATCGAATGCTTCTGCTACCATAATCAACAGGTCTCTTTCTTTCCAAAGAGATGCTCCTACGACCAGCGAACGATCGATCGGAGTACGTCGGACCCTCCATTTTGCGGGGACTCCAACTCCCCTTTGAGCGAGGCGACATCACCAAGTAACCATCTCGATCGAGATCAGTGTTTCGACGGCGCCGATCGAAAGACGATTGAGAAGTGAAATCTTCGTGCCTTCGAGATTGCATATCTTAGTCCCAAAAACCCCCAAATCTGTTAAAACCCTTGAACTCCTAATCTCCGCTAATCCACTAACAAATCTATGGAAAACTCGATGATTAATGATTGCAAACGTATACAATAAACGAACAAAAAAAACCCTAAGTATTCGATCGAGAGGAGAAGAAAACCTAGAGTCCTAAAACATCAAAACACACTGATTAACATCTATATAATTCAAACCTTCATGAGTTGATTGTGAATATCCATGGATGTATGATGTTTAAAAAATCGTATAGCTATCTCATCCGTTCTCCTGTTGAGCAGTGTGTTGCAGAAGAACTACACCCCTAGAACGTGTGTCGTATGGGGGTAATCACGGGAAGAAGTGTACAAATGTGAACAGATGGGCTTGAGATTTGTAAAAATTGGGCCAGATATTTCTTTTATATCCGGCCCATTTTTTGTTTTGGGAATCATCCATATTCCGTAGTCCATAGAGAATAAACAATTATAATAATAGAGATTATTTATTTTTCTCAAAATGTTTGATGATCAAATATAGAAAAATAATACTATAACATTGAACAGGGATTTTGATGGCAACAACTGGAACTTGTGAGGTTTGTTTATAGGATTCAATATAAAATTATATGAGTGTGGATTTCTAACATCAACGCACTTAACCTAAAATTTACATGATTGAGTTTAGTAAAACGGATTTGAGTGATTTTAGGTTAAACTTGCAAACATGTTTAAGTTAACCACCCGTGTCCGGGTTGGTCTGATGATTACACGAGCTGGTTATTTTTATCTGTTTAGTATCGTAGTTAATGTCTAAATGTGTTATATGACATAACTTAAACTTATTGGATATTTTATGCCAAAAACTTAATAATATAAGAAAGATAAGTATAAGTTTTATAGTTTAAACTAGTTATTTTTTATTTATTAATAATTTTTTTAATTTTAAACTTAGAGTATTAAAAGATAAACTAAAATAAAATAATAAATCAGGTAAATGGTCCGTACTTGTGACAAACTATGAAAACTCATGTAACGTTCGCGTTCTCGCGATCTTTAAGTTTCTTCATGTTTAGTATTTTTGTAATTGAAACTTAGAGTATTAAAAAATAAACTAAAATAAAATAATAGATCAGGTACATGGTCCGTAATTGTGACAACCTATGAAAGCTCATGTAACGTTCGAGTTCACACGATCTTCAAGTTTCTTCATGTTTCATACCCACCCGATTAGTGATAACAGCCTATTTAAAACCCAGGATCGGTGCTGATGATTTAGGGCCCCGAGGCAAGTTAGAAAAATAGCCCCCAAACGAAAAAAAATCTTTTACCGCTTTTTATTTTTTTAATGAATTTTAAATTCTTTGTGCGTGATAAGCTAATTAAATGAGTTGAATGATTTAACCCAAATTAAAATGGGCTAATTTAAAGTATGTGAAGTGTGTAATAGATTAGTTTTATAGAGAATTTTTTAAAATTTAAATATATATATTAATTTTGGGCCCCTCGGATAAGGCCCTGGGTGGTCCTCTCTCCCTTGCGTCGGCCCTGTTAAACACCTATCCTTGACTATCAAGTTTCAAAATTAAGCTTTTGTAAATTTATATTATGTATACTCTTAAGTTTTGTTAAAATTTATAACACAAATATAAAAATTAAATTTTAATAGTATATTGGTCTCTTTTACCTTTATGTGTATTTTTTGTTTATGTATATGACTATGATTTTAAAGTTGGTGCCTGTTTGATGTTCTATAAAGTTTGGTACAATATTCGAATAAAGCTTTGCTGACTTTAGTTAAGGTGTATTATATTGCCCCATACAAGCATTTATTTTATATAAAATACATCACCCTAAGATAGAAAATTTCAAATGGATAATAGGTTATCGTATATCATTCATAAATCATGCTATAAAATATTTAACAAATTTATAAACAAATCATAAAGAAAAGATGTTATCCACGATCTTTATTCTGGCCACCAATCTCGGTTTTCGAACCTAACTTGAAAGTGTGTCCATGTGGCCATTTGACTTTCGGCTCAAACTTCTTTCTTTATAAACAGGAAGCCTCCCATATAAAACTTATATTACAACCAAAAATACTAGGGTGGGAAAAAATGGTTTTTGGGGTTTCAAATGATGCAATTTTGTTTTGTGGTTGCATATTATTTATATTGTTTCGTTCAAGACAAGATCTAATTAAAATCTTGGTGATGTTTATGAATGACGTGTTTTATCCAGATCATCATCGTTATGTGAAATCTATGTTCGATCTTCCCATCATTCGATTTAGAGACTTGCAAGACCGAAGAGGGCAAAGATCGTTTGATGAGCTTTGTTTCATATGTTTGAAGGAGTACGAGAAAGACGATGTAGTCACTCAACTTAGTAGGTGTGGTCACGTTTATCACACTGAGTGTCTTGGAATTTTGATGAACAATTGTGAGTTTATGTGCCCCTTCTGTAAATCATATATCTTTAAAAATATGATAAACACTTAACATTTGATATTTAATTTAAATAGTAACTAGCAAGTTGAGATGACATTAACACAATTCAATAAACCAAAAATAAGTGACTGACATGCGTATTGTCTATAATTAAACGTGATTTTTTCACCTTTTAGCTGCTATAAAGAAACTTGTTTTGTTAATCTTCGAATGATCTCATTTTCATGTGTCACATGGCCAAAAGTTTCGGCAAGCTTTCCTCACATGAAATTTCCAGTTTCAACAGTCTCTTTACTATAAGTTTGCAGTCTCTTTCAATTTCTTACTTTCTTCAATAATTTGCCTTCCTCACGAAAACAATAAGATGAAGAAAGTAAGAAACTATTATCTCAGTTACAAAAAAATTACGTTTTATATGATTTCTCATTCTTGTTACCTATTTGAATTCATATACTGTAAAGAAAATATAACTTTTTTAGAATAGTAATTCGCACGCCCATTTATTTCTACTCCTGAACTACACCAATGGATAACACCTGAACAATCTAGGATAATAAATTGTCATCACCTAAACTCGAACCCACAACATTTGGTTGGGGTGAAAACACCATTACCACTACAAGTGAGCGAAAATTACAAGTAATTCGGCAATCAATGGGTAACTATTATGATTCACTTAATATTTTTATATGTTACAAAAGATAAGAGTTCCCACAAAAATTATATCATATATGATCAAATATAAATTGTCTATTGCATAAAAAAGTGTAGCTGAACTTATCAGATAATTTTTTCTTTTCATGACATTCTTTAATACAACTATTATCCATTTATAACTCCCCAATGATATTATGATTATTTTTAAACAACAATTATATATTTTATAACTTTCCACAACATTACAGAGATTAAGTAATGTAATAATGTATATATGATCCAAAGTTGAGTTTTCCCTAAAGAGTGTTGGTAGAAAATTTATTTACCAAAATGGGTGATTTGAAAAATATTTATCAAAATGGGTGTATTTGATATACTTTATTTATCTCACTCCTAATCTTACTATATTAAAAAGATTTATATTTATAAAAGTATTCCTTAGAAAAAGATAAGTTCTAATAAATGAAAAAACATACCATGAATTTGATTGTGACAACCCTCGACTAAGAATTCAAGGCCTAAAAATTCTCCCGTGGTGGGTGAGTGTGGGCCGAAAGTCGTAGTTAATCTCCATAAACATTTTTACAAGTTTGACTTAATTGTTGTGCTACGTAAACGGTGTTTTATATCACATTTAAGTGATTTAAGGGGTATTTATAAGTGACTTGAGCGGTCTCGCATTTTTTTATAATTGGTTTTGTACGTGATTAACAAATAAAACCGTCTTTTTGGAGCAATATTATGTTAATAAAAAGTGATCGATCATCCAATCTTATGAGTTTCACATGGTTCACTTAGCTGCTGACCCTCCATCATTTAGCTTCAAATTTGATTATAGTAGACTAATTAGGTTGTACATTTGAGTTAATCATGGCAATAAAGTACATTTAATGCACAGGATACAATTCACCAATGACCCTTTAATCCCTGGCTATCATTACCATAAGTTTCTTTCAACCTAGTGCGATGATGATGAAACAGATGTACACAACCCTTCTTTTTTTCCACTTGTACATGGTTTAAGCTATCTGGTTCGGATCTTGGTTTTCACTACTTTCTTGTCATAATCTCTTAAATGTCAAATGTATGGCGTAAAAGTTGATTTACTAACCTATGTGTATTGATTGATGGAAATATTGAAGAAGATGATCACCATGTGTGTGACGTAGAAATAAAGATGATCATCATGTGTGTGACATAGAAATCTAGAAATAAACGCGACTTAGTAGTGTATTGATGGTCCCATGAGTTAACTTGTAAATTAAAGATGAGCACCATGTGTGTGAGTGTGTGACATAGAAATATATATATATTTTTTAGGACAAAAGCAATTTAGAAAGCTAGCCTATGGAGCTGGCTACAAAAGGAAGGTTTTATGAAACAAAAACATGCATACTGAAGAACATGGCAACAATGGAAACCTCTGTATTGATTGACGGAAATATTGAAGAAGAAAAGCAGGCCATCGAATTGTTTCGAGCAAAAGAAGAAGAGATTGAGAAGAAGAAGATGCAAGTTAGGGAAAAACTCAAGTTTCAGCTGGATCACGCAGAAGAAAAAACCAAACGGCTAGCTCAAGTTTGGGAAGTAAGCCTATGAACCGAAAAAACTAAGTTCTAACATAAATGTATTTGAGTAATTTGAGAAAGGTACCCTCACATGTATATATGTGAGTGATTCTAGTGTCATTAAGCTATTTCAGACATTTTTTCTTACAAATTTTAAAACCTACAATTTTATGCATGGTCAAGATGATCTAATTCTAAGTTATGTTTGCTTCTCTCTTTGTATGATCATTAGGAACTCGATGTTTGGAAAGATCCTATGAGAAAAGAATTAACCACTGTGCGAAAGAAGGTAGATAAGGCTAGCCGTGAACTCAGATCACTAGGACAAAGTTGTCGCAAGAAGGTAATCTTTGTTTACCAATGTTTTCATAACCTAAAAGGTTATCAAACCGACCGTCTTTGTGGTTCACTTGGGGAGACCTAAGAACCAGAAGGCGTCATATTTAATGTAAGTATGTTATCATATATAAAAAGACAGCGTTTTATCCATGTAAAATAAACAAAATTCAATCACATCGATCACTAGTTAGTTACAGACTTAAGGTTTTGTCACCTGAAACAGGAGAAAGAGTATAGAGAAGCAATGGAAGCTTTACACAATAAGAAGGAAGAAAAAAATAAGCTAACAATCACTCTGGTTGAGGTAGTAATAACATACGACTTCATGTTTTAGTCGAAATCAAACGACCAAACTGATTTCCAACTACTTTAATTATTAACTTTTAATTAATGATTCATTGGAAATTTTGTAGTTGGTGAAGGAAAGTGAGAAAACAAGGTTGAAGAAGTTGCAGGAGCTCAGCAAGATCATTGATTCTTCAGGCTGATCGTATTATATATGCGTGTATGTGTGTGCAAGTGATATTGTTGAAAGCTGAAGAAGATTTACTTGTGTATTATTTATTTTTCTTGTGTGTTAAGTTGATGCTTGATGTTTAGTAATATTTTTCATTCATTTTACTTTTATCAGTTTCATTTTGGGTGTATGTAACGTGAATGTAATGTCATCGAGTCGTGAAAGCAAGCAGAAAATACATGTTGTGGATGAGTAACCTCCCGTGAAAGACTCTTGTATTAGATTTGCCTTTTATATGTCATGTGCTAATTAATCCAGGTGCTTAGCTTTTTCGGAGTCTAAAGACTAAAGTTGAATTGACCGTTGGTAAAATTAATTAAAAAAAAACGCTTACAACACTTACCGTTTATCTAGAATTTAGACCAACAAGTTTATAAAATTAAAATAATTGTGTGTTATTTACATATGTGTGTGAATATACACACACACATATATACATATATATATGAATCATAAAGAAAATATATAACTAAGGATAACAAAACAACATTTTATCCACAAAACAAAACAACATTTCATAATCACAACCGATCAAAATATATTAAGTTTATATGGTTACGAAATTTATATCATTAAAAGAATAAGTTGATTGTTTTAATACTGAAAAGTGGTTGTATGTAATATATAAAGTTTAGACTACTTTCGACTTGCTTAGTTTAACTCTTTTATTCATTTGAGGTGAAACATAAGGTTTCTAAGAAAAGTCGGAGTGGATACCGGGAGGAGGTGGTGATAACCCAACCACGGGTAGGAACACCATCCCTTAGTTCGAGTAACCAAAGTTCATTGGCTTAAAGAATATTCACAGGTATTCGCCAGTCAAACTTGTGAGCATATGACATGTAGTGTACCACAGTACCACACACACATACACACATAAATGTGAGAAAAAATAGAGAACAACCTCCAAACCAAAGAAAATATAAGAAATATGTTGTGACGTTTTATATGTAAAAAATAAAATAAAATAAAAAGAGGACTCCTTCCCCTCTCCCAACAACTAACTAACAAGTAAACAAATTGAAATTACTACGTCCTACTTTGTTTTCTCTTTTTTCTTCTCTATAAATAAAGTTGTTTTTCACTTTGTTTGGTAAGTTAATGATAAGAATCAAAGATTTCTTGAAAAATCACAGGATTAAATCCTTATGTTTAGCAAATAATCTAATTTAAGAATAGAAGTGAATAGGTACCTACGATATCGTTAAAAATAAATAAATAAATAAGGTTGTAGTATGTCATCCATATCCTTAAAACAAAATCGTAATTTTTTTCAACGTCTAAACCACCAGGTTTTACTTCCAAAGTATAATATCTATAACTCATTCAACTTGTACAACAATTAGTTTGTTTAGTGGCACTCACTTCATCAACAACATATATTATTTCTTTCCTCTTGTTAAGATCTTGCTTTGTAATTGCTTCATTTTCTTTAGCTTCAAGGCTCTTTTGACTAGCAATTTCAAATATTTTTGTGATCATTTGTAGAAATGCATCTTCCACTTTTAAATTCTCCTTTGCTGACGTTTCCATGAAACATAAATCCTCTAATTGGGCGAGACTTTGACCGTCTTCAGCATCTACTTCTCTCGAGTCAACCAAATCATACTTGTTGCCGACAAGAATGATAACCATGTCACGATTACCATACTCCCTGAGCTCTTGTAACCATTTCCTAAGGTTCTCAAAAGTCCCCTTTCGTGTTATGTCATAGACCAACATCGCGCCTAGTGCACCACGATAATATGAGCTAGTTATCGCTCTGAATCTAAAATCAAGATGTTACGATCATCACATGCGATAATTATTTTACAGTTACAGTACTATATAAATCAATAACTCAATAAGAAAGTTGCTCAAATAATGTCGAAAACTCATGACAATAAATCTAAATCATTTATGATTGAAAAATTAAATAAAAAATGTATAGTTGTACAAGATTTAATGAATTTCCTTCTGATGAATTAATTTACATACTCTTTCTCATCTCTTTCTTCCCTATAACAAATTCCGTATAGATGTGTAGACATGAAAATTATAGATGGTTATAATATATAGATACACATAAATTTGGATGTATCAATTCAATAATATATTGCTTATACAATGTTGTATTTTTATAAGTTACGTCACGAGTTCTTGTGGTCTATAAAAACACTTTCTAATGTTTACAATCTTTTAAATTGCTTTATTTAGAAATTTAGAATATTAATATAGTAGCATTCTTTGTATAAAACTATGAAATAAAATATAAAAACGTATTTGTTGGTCAACGCTACCTGCTCTCACTAAATACATACTCAGAAATGACCCGTTTTAATCCATATTCTATTCACAACAACTTGAGGCATCTTAAAATATGTACGTTTGTCATAAAAACCTATATAGCAAGTATTAAAAGTTAAAATATTGTGTTGACATCAAAGTTTATGTGTCGATGCTTCAAATAGAGTTCAGAAAGACAAGCTAAGAATTATACGCACCTTTCTTGCCCAGCAGTGTCCCAAATCTGGGCTTTGATAATCTTATCTTTGATCTTAATGTTTCGATAAGCGAATTCAACCCCGATTGTTGGCTTGGAATCGATGTGAAATTCATCTTTCGCAAATCTAGAAAGTAAATTTGATTTCCCGACTGCTGAATCCCCTATCAGAACCGTCTTAAACAAGTAATCACACTCATCATCAAACAAACTACTACCCATCGATCTCCCTCAAACTTCCTCTGGAGAATAGATGATTAAGAAGAAAATTAATGATATCTTGGAGGATAATAAAAAGCAGTTAAAGAGGCGTTTAGTGGTTGGTGTTACCAAACAATTGACAAAGACATGATGATTGTTGTTGTCGATCGTTCCTTGGTTATGTCAAAGGCATGCTGTGCTAATCAATTACATTTAAAGGTTAGGCTTGGTGGCCCATACTTTTTCGTAGGATTTATATTATTTTTAAAAAATATATATATGATTAAGAAAATCAAGGTTAGAATTTTCTTACGAGTTTTGACAGAAATCATTAGTATATATATTATGTTGTGTTAATCAAATAATTTATTCGAAACTAATTGATAATTAAAATTTATAAGTATTAAAAACTTAAAGCAAGTCTAATTAGTAGTTTACTTAGTAATATACCCATATATTAGATTATTTTTTGAATGTATGTAAGCGATGTAAGTGGACATGAAATAATAGGTATATATGTAATTAATTGAATATATTTATATATAATACATAAAACTATAATTATAATAAGATTTGTTTTCTTCTTCATACGTGTTCAATTTCTTTTTTATCCAGGTTATAAAAAAATTGGTTTATTCTCAAAGTATAAAAAAGATTTTATGTTCTAAGATATAACTTGCTAAAAGAAACACGTGTACTTTTTATGATACTAGAGCATTAGGGTTTTCCAATCTCATCTCCATCTTCTATATATTTAATTGAAAAAATAAAATAACAATATAATAATTAAATAACTGAAATAAAGATAAATATGAGAAGCTAATGTGAGAGGATTTTTTTAAAATAAATGAACGAAATTTTTAAGAGAAAATGATTTTTGATAATTACGAGGGATGTAAATAAAAAAGATATAGCGAACGCTCTAATTATACACATACACATATAGATATATTTAAAATTAATTTATGAGTAACTATTGATTTTTATTGAACAGTTTATAATATACGTATTATGTATTAAAGATATTGATATCACTAATTAAAATTTGATAAGATTACATAAACGGTCCCTATGATTTGACTAGATTGAACGTCTAGTCCCCAGACTTTAAAAATTACAAAATTAGTTTAAATTTTTTGTAGTCGTTGCAAGTTTGGTTCCTAAATTTTTAGAAATTACAAAGTTTGTCCAAACTTTTATGTGGGCGTTGCACTTATGGTCCGTAAAGTAAAATTTAAAAGTTAGTTCAAACTTTATAAAATGCATAAAAATTAGATTAAGTTAATGTTAGAGACCAAAAGTGCAATGAGTATACAAAAGTTTGATTAATTTTGTAATTTTTAAAATTTAGACACCAAACATGCAATCTGATTAAATCACGAGAACCATTTATGCAAGTTTCTCTAAAAACTGCATCTATCTTTTTGCATTCCACCTTTTTAACAACATCACAAACCTCGGTGTTATCTTCAGATTCGTTGGTCATCTTCATCAATAGTAACAATGGTGTTATCTTCGATTTCGTTGGTCATCTTCATCAATAGTAACAATCTGTTTAATGTATTACTAGAATGGTGTCCGCGTAATGCGACGGGGTGTCATTTTACATTCGGCACGTATTTTTAATATTTTATTATTGTTGTAATAGTTTTACAAAAGTCTGTTATGTTTTAAGCTAAAAACTTAAAACGACATATAAGTGGGTTCTGCATTACTACGTGTAAATTTATGCATTAACTTATTGTATCTCATAAAATACAGATCGGTTTAGCAAAAAGTTTACACCAAAACATTTGAAAAAAACACAGGTTACAGTTATAGTATTAAAAAAGTTTTTAAACGTGATATCTTAAAAGATATAACTGAAATGTTAAAACAAATTGAGTTTTCTTAGTTTATGGGGTAGATAATGTAAAATTTTATGTAAGTGTTAGAAAGTGTAAGGTTATTATGTAACTAATTGTAAGGGGTAATTTGTGAATAATGTTATAAATTTTAGGGTAAATTACAAATTATGTCCTTTATTAATACACGAAATTACATGGTATGTCCTTTAGTTTTAATAATTACATCCAATGTTCTTTTTTTAAAATATGTGCACACCTATTGTCATTTATACTAACATTCAGTTAAATATACAATTAACTCAGTTATGTATCTCTCACATAAGGTGTATTTTTGTTATTTTCTTTCCACATCTAATATATTAAACAAATAAAAAATTAATGATTTTATATAAAAGATAAAATTAAAAGATATCAGACCGTTGGGTAAGTCAGTGAACCTGCGTTCCTCTTACGTTCAATACCATTAAATCCATCATCTCCCTCTATTTGATAGCTAAATACCGGTCATCTTTAACACTTACAACATCTCACACACCATTGAAAACCCTTGAATTCGAACAAACAACAATGGTAAGATTAAAATCACTAGTTCATTTTTTGCATTTCGTTGCTCTTTGAATTTTTTGCTTATGTTGTGTGATTAACGAGCGACTCATATGTCACACCCCGAAAATCGCAGCGGAAAGTCGCGTGACGTGGTGGTAACGGAAGTTGGACTTGACCTATCTTTCATGGTCAAACGTATACTAAAATGTCATTAGTTATTAAAACCATAAGTCAACATCATACAAGTACTTGGTTATTCTACATCAAAACATTTTTAGTAGTAATGAATACTACTTTTATTACACAAACATGGTTTTATTTAAAACATTTAAAGTCTTAACGTTTGACCCTTCCAAAGACAAAATTCCGGATTGTGACATCTCATATTTTCGTTAAATTTAAAAGTAACGTTTGTTAAGTTTTAAAAGGACCTCTTATGTCAATTTTGAAACTTTGTGAATTTATTAAGCTTAACAATTAATCTGGTGATTTACAAATTAATATAATAATAACAACATTAAAAGTGTTATAATGTTTGTTTATTATTATAAAGAGTAAAGTAATGACTATTATTATTATTATTATTATAATAGTGATAAATAATAATAATATTAATAATATTAATGACAAAAAAAAATAATAATCATAATGATAAGATTAATAATAATAATCATATTAAAAGTAATCTTGAAAAAAAAATAGAAACAATATAAGTGTTGATATTTTAAAACTTGTATTTAACTAACTTTCTACATAAAATAATAACATTTAAATTTTCAGGGTTTATATTGTAATTTAGTTTAAAACTAAAACAAAACCTTAAAATTTAAGTGAAAACTTTTGAAAACCACAGGGACCAAAGGTGTAAATCACCAAAACCAACCCCCCACCCTTCTCTTCCCCTCGTCTTTCCGGCCACAAGTCCGGCCAACCCGCCGGCAGGGTCCAAGACCCATGAAAACCACCCAAATTTGATACCGAACGATTCCAAAACGTCTCGTGAACGTGCCTCGAACTTAAACACACACTTTAATTGGATTTAATCATCGGTTACAACATCATTCGATTGAATAACCGAAACCATCTTAATCACCTAACCGTTCGGGCATTAACACTTCTTGATAGAGCAATTAAACTAACCTAAACAATTAGGTAACAAATCTTAATCATTTGCAACTTTCAATTGCTCCTGAAACAAACGAAAACACACGCATCGATTAACCATCACCGCGAACCTGCAACTGAACCATTCGTCCACATACGAGCGATTTTGGTTGTAATTGATAGAGGGCTTTCGTTCTTCGAGTCCAGTAAAAGCCTCCTGTGCAATTAATTTGTTTATAATCGTCATTTGAGCATCAATCAATCAACACTTGGGTCGCGACCTGCTCATCATCTGTTCTTGTGGTCTGCACTTCAATAACGGGTAATTAAAAACACCTACACATTCGATTTTTCATGGGGAGTGAAAGCCCCATGATCATTGGCTTTAACAACAACGAATCGACCTTCAATTTTGGGTTTGAATCATTCTAGGGTTCTTGAGTTCTTCTGGGTTATTTGATTAATGAATTTAAGAATTAAATTTCATTAACTTGGCAGGCATAGGCGCCCAGCCTAATGGTAAATGCACGCCCTGTAAACCTTGAGGTCCCGGGTTCGAACCCGGGCACCTCCTTTTATTTTGTTTTAATTTTTTTTAAGCTTTTTAATTACAAATAAATTACAGAAAATTTATAATTAATATAAAAATCATTTCTGATAATTAATATAAAGATTTTAGGCACTAGAATATTTTCTGAAATTTTTCTAATTTAAATATATTCATAAATATATATATATATATATATATATATATATATATATATATATATATATATATATATATATGTATATATATATATAAATGTATATATATATATAAATATATATAAATCTTTTAGTTATTCTTTATAAAATAGACTTTAAATATTGTTTAATTACTAAATCATTATTGGTTTAAATAATACATTTTTATTATTTTCATATAAGTTAGACTAAAAATATTGTTTTAGCTTACTAATCATTAATCGTTCAAATAATATATTTAAATTATTTTACTTATAAAATAGACGTTGAATATTGTTATAATTCACTAAACCATTATTTGTTCAAGTAACAAGTATAAATTATTGTTTGAAACGTGTTTATTTTATTTAGCTAGGAGACTTTATTACCAACATTATTATAAATGTCAATCTTATTTCACGTCTTTATACAAATCTATTGCTACCAAGAAAATATAATTACTTATTGAACATCAACTTTGTTATATATTGATTCATTTCTAAAATATTTACATATATAATTCTTCTAATGAATTAAAAGTGTAAAATAATTACTTTGTAAATTGATACCTATCAAAAACTCCTTAAAACTATCAAAACCCTAATTATTAGTAGAACGTTAAACTTATCATTAACCTTAACCTTCATCTTGTAATATATATGTTAGGTACTTGTAATGGATACTTTGGATTTATCTTTTGGATCTTACTTTAATCTTTTACATCATCTTATAATGCCTATATCAATGTGAGTATTTCCATACCCCCTTTTGCTTATTTTCACACTTTGGGGTGAAACATGTTAACTTATATTATTGCACTTGTAAACTTATTTGAGACTTGTAAACCTATGGCAATTCATCTTGTAAAGTTGTGGTTAGTTGAACTTTTGTGGTTACCATGTTATGGCGTTATATGTACAATCATTAACTATTGCTAGCCCAGCGAAGTCATAGATCTATGGGTAAGACAAGCCTGCTTGGTTGATCCAAGTACACTTAGCTGATCGTATATACTTTTAACGTTTGAGACTTGTAAAACTATTGTCAAGGTTTGATTGTTGCATTGTTCATAACATCCCTAATCACTTTATTCACTAACTTATGACTTGAATTGCCAACTTTTATATACTTATGTATTGAAAACTATGGATTGCTCACCAACATTTTTATGTTGACCTTTTATTTTTTAACATGTTTCAGGAATACCTCAAGTGTGTGATCTACTCTTTGAAGCTTATTGCATCTAGGATTGGACCTAGTATTTAAATGGATGAACATGTTATTTGAAACACTTGTATATGATATATTCTTTGTTGAAGCATTTGTTTGTAATGTTATTAATGAAACTTATGAATAATATAATTGGATTTAATAAATAGCGTTATGTGGCTGTGAACAATCGTAACCCTCACATCTCGACGTTTCCGCCGTCAAGGTTGGGGTGTGACAGATTGGTATCAGAGCCCATAACTATAGGGATTTAGGTTATTAGAAATGGTGACCTAGACTATAGTTGCATGAACCTCATAGAAAGATCCTTATACCTTTGTGCTTACATGTTTGCATGCTACATAATGCTATGCCTTTTGTGCAACTTGATGCCTTAGCATAGGATTGCCTTATGTGTGCTTAAACTTAGTTACTTGTCTCCCTAAACTTAACTTTGACTCTTTGACTCTCCCCGACAAACGAACTTCCTAAACCTATTCTTAACGACACGTGGAATCTACACTTATCATATGGGTTCAATTCCTTAGACTCTATGTCTAATCTATGAAAATCTCATCAAGGTTTTGATTTCATAAACCAAAGAAATTTGTGTGGCACATAGACACCTGTATTCTGGATTTCCTGGCAAAAGGCCTTCGGGCTAAGGCAAGCATATCGTATAAATCTCATTGTGAGACCAGTTATGCTTACCTGGGGATTTCTGGGATGAGTGATAAACTATGGTCGACATACACAAGTCTCTAAGGCAAATGGGTCAATTTACCTTGACGTGTCAACGATTCCAAATGGTAATGCGTTACCGAATGGAACCATCCTCTTTGTGTCTTAAAAGTCCTTGATTCTTTGATCTGGTTTATCACCAAAGTTTTAATATCTTCTCGTTCTTATCATACATAATGTCCCTGTTAATATTGAACCCATCTTACATTTCAACTTATACGTTTAAACATCGTTACACGTCGAGCATTTCGTGTAACTATTTCTATGTCTTGACCAACGTGAACATGAATCTTAATATACCCAAAGATATTGGGAATCTAAACCGAATGGTCATCAAAAACTTTGAACCGCTACCTATGGTTCTCAAGTCTTCCTAAGGATGTGTCCCATAACTAAGAACATGCAATGCTATAGGTGGAATTCCTACATCTCGAGATACCTTGTCTAGGCAAAGTGTAAATGGTGATTTGACTCGATCATTGAATCCGTTTACTTGACTCGAAACCCTTGAGATGAGCGATCACTTATAAGTACGTGTGTCTTCAATAAGGCTATGGTTGACCTCATATCTTGAGAAGTCTATGTATTCTTTTCGATTGTGAATCGAATGTTCACATCTCATTGTGGTGTTGAATAATTTCTGCCCTTAATTTCGTCTTCCCGATTGAAACCATCCAAGATTTGAACATCACAACAAATTCTGTTATCTTGAACTTTGATCTTAAACTTTGTAAGCATGATTTCCCTTTTGTTACATTAATGTAACTTGAAATTTTCTGAATTTTTAATGAATACTCTTTTCCTTTCGTTGATAAGTCGAACTTCATACCGTTTGCACCGTGGGAAGATGCAAGAGTTGCAAGTCAACCTATGACTAAGAACACTTGTATTTCCTAAATTCTAACTCATCAAAACAGGGGTGATTCCCTTATTTTGATGATTCTCTATTCGTTTCGATAAATGATTTTCAATTGTGTGTTTTATGAAATTTCATCCTCTGAATTAGGGTGATCTTCTTATCCTGAGGATTGACGTCGATTATTTTCTTTGGAATGGCATTTCACAAATGACATGATCTCACCAAAATAGGATTGAAACCCGTACTTTGGTGACAAATGTCAATCTTCGATTGTTTTCTTGCTATGATGAAATTTAATCATCAAGATAGGCGTGAATTCCATACCTAGATGATAATATCATCTTTATGAATTGTATTTGTTCAAATGAGACGACTTTATCAAAGTAGGAGTGAATTCTGGATTTTGATGAAGAAGTCCATCTCGTTATATTTTGTTTTTGTAAAACTTCACCTTTAAGATAGGAGTGATTTCCCTTACCTTAATGGTGAGTTACCTCGTCTTATTTTTGTGGATCCTCAACAAGGAGTTGGGATCGAACTTTTTGATTGGTAAGTTAGTGGTCATACCTTGGGAATACACCATCAAGTTAGGAGTGAAAACCGCACCTTGATGACTATTCTCATTTCTTGAACTCCAACTTACCAAGGTTTTAATCAAGTGACAAGAAACATGTAGTAACTTGAAGGGTGAACCAATGTTAGTGTTTGGACCTATCAAGCCAAAACATGATTTCTGAACTTGAAAGGAGACCCGAACACTCTAGGTTGATTTTGATTCCAAGCTTGGAGCATTTGAATTCTTAAATCGATTTCTTTCCCCTTTATCTTCATGTTTTGACTCGATCTAGCTACATCGAACCATTTATTCCTTACTTATCAACTTACATTTTGAGTTATCATCAACATATGATTGTGTGATGATAGTCTTCTTAAACAATCTTTCTACTAAATTAAGACATTATCAACTTGTGGTTATGACTTTCTAGTCATACGAATGTTCTCGACTGTACTTATGGGTTGATGAATTACGTATGCAATCTAAATTTGGAAATTTGTTACCTTGCAAAACATGGTTACAAATGCATGTCTTATTGTTAGCGTTACCTCTTGAATCGCTTTTGAACCCTTAACCTTGAAAATCATTGAAATTTTATCTTGGTTTTGAACAACAAGACTCGTTATTATCCTCATTGCGATGTGGATATAATGGTTCATAAAATTTTGTAATTTGTAGTCATATGTGTGGCATAAAAGAAAAGACATAACTTGGCATGTGTCCAAGTGTCTTACTTTCACATATGACAAAAACCTAACATCCGTGTTCCTGTGAATCTCCTGTTTAACTTCTCATCACTGAATGCCTCTTATTTTAGATGTCACGATGACAATTGGTGCATTATAGACCAATTGGCTGATCTCATATTGACTTATGTGGGATAACGGGTCGAGAAATTTGCTTGTATCTATCTCAAATAGTCGTATACCGTGGTATGTCGTTAAAACATCGATCGTTATTTTGGACGATTGATTCATTTACTGTCTTTTAACAATGTACCTAACCACCGTCGTGAACTTAATCTAAAATCTTCACATATCGTATTATTCTTGGACCGATGGTTGGTCAAAGGAAAAATACATACTCACAAGGTATGTGTTAAGATCATTTCGTTACATGTGGTGACGATTGGGATTCTTGAATCCCGACGGTTAACGTTTCTTATCATTGTTGGCCTATTAATGATTTCTAGACATCGTTTTACTACGAACTCATATCCTAGAAGTTGTGACTTGTAAGTCTAACATACCATGGTAACTCGTCATCATTTTCAACATTTCCTTTCAAAACGTCTCGAACTTCACTGGAAGAGTTCAAGTGACATATGTTATGCCAAGAGACTTGAAAGACTCCATAAAGTGAAGCGTTTCATCTGTAATTAAACGACAAACATTGTCCGTTGAACACTTACCTTTTCATTATAATTCCTTTGTTCATCTAAGTTCATTTTTAATTTCGGGACGAAATTCTTTTAAGTTGGGGAGACTGTGACATCTCATATTTTCGTTAAATTTAAAAGTAACGTTTGTTAAGTTTTAAAAGGACCTCTTATGTCAATTTTGAAACTTTGTGAATTTATTAAGCTTAACAATTAATCTGGTGATTTACAAATTAATATAATAATAACAACATTAAAAGTGTTATAATGTTTGTTTATTATTATAAAGAGTAAAGTAATGACTATTATTATTATTATTATTATAATAGTGATAAATAATAATAATATTAATAATATTAATGACAAAAAAAAAATAATAATCATAATGATAAGATTAATAATAATAATCATATTAAAAGTAATCTTGAAAAAAATAGAAACAATATAAGTGTTGATATTTTAAAACTTGTATTTAACTAACTTTCTACATAAAATAATAACATTTAAATTTTCAGGGTTTATATTGTAATTTAGTTTAAAACTAAAACAAAACCTTAAAATTTAAGTGAAAACTTTTGAAAACCACAGGGACCAAAGGTGTAAATCACCAAAACCAACCCCCCACCCTTCTCTTCCCCTCGTCTTTCCGGCCACAAGTCCGGCCAACCCGCCGGCAGGGTCCAAGACCCATGAAAACCACCCAAATTTGATACCGAACGATTCCAAAACGTCTCGTGAACGTGCCTCGAACTTAAACACACACTTTAATTGGATTTAATCATCGGTTACAACATCATTCGATTGAATAACCGAAACCATCTTAATCACCTAACCGTTCGGGCATTAACACTTCTTGATAGAGCAATTAAACTAACCTAAACAATTAGGTAACAAATCTTAATCATTTGCAACTTTCAATTGCTCCTGAAACAAACGAAAACACACGCATCGATTAACCATCACCGCGAACCTGCAACTGAACCATTCGTCCACATACGAGCGATTTTGGTTGTAATTGATAGAGGGCTTTCGTTCTTCGAGTCCAGTAAAAGCCTCCTGTGCAATTAATTTGTTTATAATCGTCATTTGAGCATCAATCAATCAACACTTGGGTCGCGACCTGCTCATCATCTGTTCTTGTGGTCTGCACTTCAATAACGGGTAATTAAAAACACCTACACATTCGATTTTTCATGGGGAGTGAAAGCCCCATGATCATTGGCTTTAACAACAACGAATCGACCTTCAATTTTGGGTTTGAATCATTCTAGGGTTCTTGAGTTCTTCTGGGTTATTTGATTAATGAATTTAAGAATTAAATTTCATTAACTTGGCAGGCATAGGCGCCCAGCCTAATGATAAATGCACGCCTTGTAAACCTTGAGGTCCCGGGTTCGAACCCGGGCACCTCCTTTTATTTTGTTTTATTTTTTTAAGCTTTTTAATTACAAATAAATTACAGAAAATTTATAATTAATATAAAAATCATTTCTGATAATTAATATAAAGATTTTAGGCACTAGAATATTTTCTGAAATTTTTCTAATTTAAATATATTCATAAATATATATATATATATATATATATATATATATATATATATATATATATATATATATATGTATATATATATATAAATGTATATATATATATATATAAATATATATAAATCTTTTAGTTATTCTTTATAAAATAGACTTTAAATATTGTTTAATTACTAAATCATTATTGGTTTAAATAATACATTTTTATTATTTTCATATAAGTTAGACTAAAAATATTGTTTTAGCTTACTAATCATTAATCGTTCAAATAATATATTTAAATTATTTTACTTATAAAATAGACGTTGAATATTGTTATAATTCACTAAATCATTATTTGTTCAAGTAACAAGTATAAATTATTGTTTGAAACGTGTTTATTTTATTTAGCTAGGAGACTTTATTACCAACATTATTATAAATGTCAATCTTATTTCACGTCTTTATACAAATCTATTGCTACCAAGAAAATATAATTACTTATTGAACATCAACTTTGTTATATATTGATTCATTTCTAAAATATTTACATATATAATTCTTCTAATGAATTAAAAGTGTAAAATAATTACTTTGTAAATTGATACCTATCAAAAACTCCTTAAAACTATCAAAACCCTAATTATTAGTAGAACGTTAAACTTATCATTAACCTTAACCTTCATCTTGTAATATATATGTTAGGTACTTGTAATGGATACTTTGGATTTATCTTTTGGATCTTACTTTAATCTTTTACATCATCTTATAATGCCTATATCAATGTGAGTATTTCCATACCCCCTTTTGCTTATTTTCACACTTTGGGGTGAAACATGTTAACTTATATTATTGCACTTGTAAACTTATTTGAGACTTGTAAACCTATGGCAATTCATCTTGTAAAGTTGTGGTTAGTTGAACTTTTGTGGTTACCATGTTATGGCGTTATATGTACAATCATTAACTATTGCTAGCCCAGCGAAGTAATAGATCTATGGGTAAGACAAGCCTGCTTGGTTGATCCAAGTACACTTAGCTGATCGTATATACTTTTAACGTTTGAGACTTGTAAAACTATTGTCAAGGTTTGATTGTTGCATTGTTCATAACATCCCTAATCACTTTATTCACTAACTTATGACTTGAATTGCCAACTTTTATATACTTATGTATTGAAAACTATGGATTGCTCACCAACATTTTTATGTTGACCTTTTATTTTTTAACATGTTTCAGGAATACCTCAAGTGTGTGATCTACTCTTTGAAGCTTATTGCATCTAGGATTGGACCTAGTATTTAAATGGATGAACATGTTATTTGAAACACTTGTATATGATATATTCTTTGTTGAAGCATTTGTTTGTAATGTTATTAATGAAACTTATGAATAATATAATTGGATTTAATAAATAGCGTTATGTGGCTGTGAACAATCGTAACCCTCACATCTCGACGTTTCCGCCGTCAAGGTTGGGGTGTGACAGATTGGTATCAGAGCCCATAACTATAGGGATTTAGGTTATTAGAAATGGTGACCTAGACTATAGTTGCATGAACCTCATAGAAAGATCCTTATACCTTTGTGCTTACATGTTTGCATGCTACATAATGCTATGCCTTTTGTGCAACTTGATGCCTTAGCATAGGATTGCCTTATGTGTGCTTAAACTTAGTTACTTGTCTCCCTAAACTTAACTTTGACTCTTTGACTCTCCCCGACAAACGAACTTCCTAAACCTATTCTTAACGACACGTGGAATCTACACTTATCATATGGGTTCAATTCCTTAGACTCTATGTCTAATCTATGAAAATCTCATCAAGGTTTTGATTTCATAAACCAAAGAAATTTGTGTGGCACATAGACACCTGTATTCTGGATTTCCTGGCAAAAGGCCTTCGGGCTAAGGCAAGCATATCGTATAAATCTCATTGTGAGACCAGTTATGCTTACCTGGGGATTTCTGGAATGAGTGATAAACTATGGTCGACATACACAAGTCTCTAAGGCAAATGCTTACCTCGCCACAACCTGACCAGTGCGACTGGTCGCGAGAGCGGGCCATTCTAACCCGATAGATCTACCAATATATTCTGTGGCCTCATCCCCGAGGTTAATGATTATAGAGGGATTTAGATTTCAGTAGTATATAGATCCATACTACTGATTCAAACTTATACCCTCATATTATATATTATCCCGTTTAACTCATCATATTCTTTAATAAATCATTTCATGTTTTTCCCCCAAAACAATTTAAAATACATTTAAAAATGGGGCCGAATGACTCACCTTGAGTGTGATCTTCGAAGTTAACCAATGTGCAGTGCTTTTCAAATAGTAAACCCTAATCATAAATATTATGATTATTATGCGATAACTCATGCTTAAGAATGCACTTCACCCATTCTATATATGATTGTTTAAAATGGTACGTTTTGCTTTAGTCAAAAATGTATATTTTTGTAGATGAAAATAATTCTTTTTAAAGTCACATGTCTTGTGTCCTTTATTATAAGTCTTGACTATAAACCACCAATTTCCTTATTCATGTCTTATATGTATTAATTTTTATTAACTTGTCACTAATAAACTTTGAGTCAATAGTCCTATTATACCATCATCTTGGGTGTCTAAAACCTTCTTAAACAGAGAGTCAATCATCTCCACTTTGGGTCATTATTCCTGAAAATGATTATCTGATCGGGCTTTCTTTTACCTGAGTTCATGTAGAATTCAAGAAGTAGTTTCCTCATTATATCTTTTTATAAAATAATTCTTTTTAATATTATTTGATTATTAATACATCTATTATCTTCTTCTTACATAGCTTTACTAATTAGTCGTTTAAAGTATATACGTATATTTTCTTTTATTTGTCGTAGTTTGTCCGAGGCACGTTTCATTCTTAGTCTAGTATAATTTCGATGTTTCAACCGTCGTCTTAATCGGGTTTGTTAGTCGTGGTGCCTTCTTGGTCATTTGTTTGATCTTAACCATAAATCTTAGTCTCAAGGCCTTTTGTTGATTTTTACCTAAGAGAGTCCTTTAATTGTGTTTAAAATTCCATTTACTTTAAGCTAGTCATTTGTAACTATTTTTCTTATAAAAGTCACCCAAAGTCTTTAACCTACTTATTATTATCATGTTAGTAATAGTCTTGTTAATCCAATGGACTTCCTAATGTTCTTATCAAGACCATACTTCATCATTCATTCCATCCACATGGCCTTACCTACTTACATACATAGTATATACATACATACATATTTTTACCATCTAGATCCTTAATGTAACATGTTCTTATCTACTAAACATCCATAAACAACCTATTTTCAGATTTATCAAACCCATTCATAAGACATTTGCATACAAAAATCATTAAAACAACCATTTCATACAATACTTAAATGGGCGAACTAGGGTTTATCAAGATCCTTGTCTTGATCATCCATGCATGAACATATATACATTGTCTAATCTAATATACCTTTGGAGGCACTAGATGGAAACCCTTATCACAATGCAAGCTTGATTCTTGATTTCTCGTTCTAACTAAGTTCCAACTAAGGTGCCTTATGGTGAATGCAAGTGAAGGTGGCTACTTGGTTGGTGTTAGCCGAAGGTGAAGGAAGAGGGGGGGGGGGGTTCACGGTGGTGTCGGATGAGGGTGACGGGGTGATGGTATCGGGTGAGGGTGGTGGTAGTGGTGGCGGTGTCGGGCGACAGTGGTGGTGGCGATGTCGGGTGAGGGCGACGGTGGTGGTGATGTCGGGTGAGGGCGACGGTGGTGGTGATGTCGGGTGAGGGCGACGGTGGTGGTGAGGGTGTCGGATGAAGGCGGCGGTGGTGATGGTGTCGCGGCGGAGGAGTGATGTCGGGTGTGGGGGTGGTGGTCGCGACGGTCTGTGGCGGGTGTGAGGGTGGTGATCGCGACGGGAGGTGGTGTCGGGTGTGGGGGTGGTGATCGCGGCGGTGGGTGGTGATGTTGGTGCCGGGCGGCAGGTGGCCGGCGGGAGGCGGCCGGCGAAGGGAGGGGAAGGGGGCGGCCGATGGGTGGTGGAGGTGGTGTGTGTGAGAGTGGAGAGGAGATGAAGAGTTGAGAGTGTTTGTGTGTGTGTGTGGTTTTTAAACACACTCACTAGGTGTGTTGTCTTGCATGCAAGACATTTGAAATCCTTCTTGGATTTGCAATTGCTTAATCATCCATATTATTATTATTATTATTATTATTATTATTATTATTATTATTATTATTATTATTATTATTATTATTATTATTATTATTATTATTATTATTATTATTATGTTTATTGTTATTATTTTTATTGTTATAATTATTCAAGAATTTGTTAAACAATTGCTAGGTTTGATAAATGTTAACGCAGGGTTTTGTTTAATTAGACTTAAACGTTAAATAATCATAATTTAATTATTGCGGATGATTTCGAGAGTTGACCTGATTTGACCGGGTGTCACATCATAGTTGTTTTTTTGTTTTTGCAATAATATAAACAATTCAAAGAATCATAGGTAATCTCCAAGTTTGTGTTCCTTGTTGATATTTTACTATTTGTTGGTGTGAATAGTTTATAAAGTATTTACGCGTATTTTTTTGGTGTTTATTGTTGATTTCCCGAACTTATAAATGATTTGTGACTTATATTTTTTACTTTAGTAAATGTTAGTGGAGGTTGTTGTCATTAAAAATTTTGACGATTAGTCGAATGAACACGCACCAAGAATGATTGGTTTCACCTCCAATATTTAATTTTATTTTTCATATAAAATAATTAATTTTTTATTTGTTTAATACATTAGATGTGGAAAGAAAGAGATAAAAATACATCTCATGTGAGAGATACATAACTAAGTTAACTGTATAAATAAGTGAAAGTTAGTGTAAAGGACAAAAGGTGTACACATATTTTAGAAAAAAAGGATATTAGATGTAATTATTAAAACTAAAGGACATATCATGTTATTTCATGTATTAATAAAGGACATAATTTGTGATTTACTCTAAATTTTATTTTACCCTCAAAAATAGTTATAACTTATGCATTAAATAAAGTATTTGTTTTTAATTTTATGGTATCTTAAAATATTCCCCTAATATGTTTTATATATTGTACATATATAAGAAGACTTGAATAAGACGTAAATATAAGCAATATCTAGTTTTAAGAAAATCGTTTGTATCATGATCAAATCTCACCTAAATCTAAAATCTACTTCTTTTGTTTGATTTATATACAGTAGATTCTGATTTGATTCGTGTTATCTTTTCATTATATCTTTTCTATATATCTATTATAATTATATTATAAAGACATAAAAACATAGATTTATTAATGTTAAATCTAATTTTTAAGAATTACAATTTTAGTTGTGGATTTCGTGTAGTCTTTTTCTCTTTGCTTCGTGAAATCTTTTTTATTGGCAAACATCGCCGTCTACTACTTTCTAGCTTTACCATCCACTACTTTCTAGATTTTGAAATTGTTTGTTCATTTTCTTCTACAAAACAATATCTCGTGATATATATGTCACGGGCTCATCACAGAAAAATTTGGCCTTTTATTCTTTTCACGGTATTGTAAATTTGGGTTGTAGGTTCTTTTTTTTTTTTTTTGAGGGTCTATCAAGTAGACTCAAAACTAACACAAAATTCACATGTATAGATTACCTAAACGGATTTGGTTTAGGTTTATGAACATGTTTAGTTAGACGTAGCATAGTCGTGTCAATTACGATTTTCAAATAAGAAAATGTGAGATATGTAAATGTAATTATATTCTTTTAACGATTTAATAGAATGCGAGGGTTAAAAAATACTATTAACCGTTTATTCATAAACTCAAATTCCAAATTCCATGATAAACCAAAGAAGACAACACTATATCCATGAATAGATTGTGAAGTAGAGGTGTACGACACCGTTTTTTATTTTTTAAATTGGTTCGTATAAGTATCGGTTTGAGTTAAAACCAATGTTTTCAGAACCGGATCGGACAGTGAACAGAACGTCTTACTGGTTCACTGGTCGGACCGGATATAAGAACCAGATAAAATTATAATTATCTTATAAATATATATGTAAAAAACACTAAAAAATAAAAATATATATAAAAACCGGTTCGACCAGTCCAACCCCCGATTCATCCCGTTCGACCCCCGGTTCAACCGGTCCGGTTCCTGGTTCGACCGCCGGTCCGACCATCGATTCAATGCCAAAACGGTTTTAAGCACCAAACCGGACCGGATTGGAGTCCGATTCCCGGTCCAACTAGTCGGACCGGCCGGTCCGATCCGGTTTTCAAAACATAGGAACTTTTTGACCGTTTTATTTCCGGTTTCTACCTTTTCGGTTCCGGTTTAGCAAGATCAGCTCCGTGTTTCAAACCGTTGTAACTATGGAGGAATATAAATCGTATGATTTATGTTTGTTTCAAACCTGTTCGTATAGGTACCGGTTTCAAACCGGTTCGGTTTCAGTTCTAAACCGGTTTTTTCCCACCTCTGCCAGCAATTTCGTAAACTATCTAATGGAAGTGGGCTGGCTCGGTCCAAATACTGGTCCATAAGCGAGGCTCAAATCATGATTGTTGAGTGGTCCACTAGGTTTTAGGACTCAGGTATAGTCGGACGTTAGATCGCATTTGGACCGTTTCATTATGACCCGAAAACCTCAATTGTAGTTTGATATAATGGGCCATGGCCCACTAGTCAAGCTTATGATTTTGGGAAGAAAGGTATTTTTATCAGAACTTAAATGACACTCATATTTGTAATTAAACATATGTAAGGGGTCAATCAAGTTAACTTATACATGGTTAAACACATTTAAACCTTAATGTAACTTCAGCATCGATTATTTCTCGTTTCCGTTCTCTTCAATTGGTGAAAAAAGACTTTAATCTATGACGTATCATCACTTTTATTGCACGTCTGATTTTTGGTGATTTAAAGTAATGGATCTCACCTAAGAGGTATAAAAGATAAACGAATGTTCAGTTAATCATGGAATACTACATTCATTTCAAATAAACGTTTACAATAAAGTGACAAATAAACGAACATCAATTTACGTCGCAATCTCCTTTCAGATAGCAAACCTAACTCTACTAAAAACACATGTTGATTCTCTAAGCAAGTAAGCAAGCTTCCTCGTGTTTAGCAATTTTGCTTGATTCTGCCTTCAGCACGGTCTGACTCGCAACGTAACCATTGTCCGTAAACGCAACAATAGAAGACTCTCCTGTAAGATACACTTCTCAAATTGATAGTTCACTCTAAATTGGGGGAAAATCAGGAGGCAAAATGTTAGGGCTCATGACCTTCACAAATTCCCATCCAATTTCATCAATTCCGATCACAAACCCAATTCCAAAACAACAATTACTGTTTCCATCGATCAAAACCCACAATTTATCATGTTTAAAATCGAATCGAAAAAACCCTAGAGGATTCAGAGCGTCATTTTCAGAAGATAAAGAAGAACTGAACGAAAAACAGAATGGAAATGGCGGTGGAGAAGAAGAGGACGATTTGAAGAAGAACAAAGGAGGAGATGAACGGCCGAGATTCAATTTGAGGTGGAGCGAGTTACTGTTTGACCCGGATCCGGATAATGTGGTGGCGGTCGGGTTAACGGGTGTTTTGGCGTGGGCGAGTGTGCAAGTGTTGTGGCAACTGTTTGTAATATCGTTTGCGATACTGATTGCTGCTGTCAAGTACTCTTTTATTGCAGCTCTTCTTATTTTCATTCTTATTACTCTGCTTTGATTCTGGTACACCTTCAACTCTCTGTAAAGTTTACATATTTGTTTGATCATGGATGAATGATGATGGTAGATATAATTTTCAGTAGTTTATGCCATACTGATTCGAAAATCTGAACTTTTATTGTTGATTGTCTTTGCAAATTTCATGAACGATTAAACTAAATCATAGTATAGAATGCAGCCCTATAACCATCAGCCCTACCTGGGATCAAAGAGCTTGAGGGTACATAGGAAAGATGACACCCTCAAGCGATCGAGGGTACGAGTCTTTTGGTGGTGACAAAGGTGTAGAAGTAGCATAAGAGAGTGTGTATGTGTGAGTTAGTTATTCTAAGGATACAATTAGTCTTTGTGACTCCTATCTCATCTTCAGGACCAACCTTAAATTTGACCATGTACATCTTTGAAAAGGTACTACATTTAAATGTTAGTATGGCGAAGCATATGCAGCCCTTCTGACAGGTACTACAAGTTTAAATCATGAGCGTATATGTCATATGCTTCTGGCACATGCTATACACCCCCTTAACGTTACTTGTGACACATGCTACACCCTTAAACGTTACCTATGATGCATGTTACGTGCTTACGCCCTTAAACATTATTTTGGCAGATGACTAGGGACAAGCGATAACCTGCCTTGACTTCGGATTAGCCTGAACATTGAATGTTTTGATCGTGACACAGTTGATCTTACATAAATGGATCACATGTTACAAATCAATAATTTCATATGGGAATCATGGTGCACTGTACGAAGCAACTATGCTTGACGCACAAGACCAATGCCATATTATTTTTTGATAGATTACAGTTATAGAAAGCATGCATGTACCTAAAAGACATTTACAATTAACATATTTTTATCATGAGAAGAAGCTTTATCAATTATCTTGCCCCTTGATCTTGTAGGTCTAAGCTGCCATCAGCACAGAGACCATCCTGCCGCCCATTGACTGCCGTTGGCGATTTATCTACAGTCGCCAACGAATCTGGGCACCGCCAGTAGTCTAACTTGTCATCGTTATAAATGTCCCACCACTTGTCTATGAGCATTTTAACATCTTCTCTATCCATATTCTCCTCTTTACCTGTAACCCTCCACGGTTTAGCCACGCCGGAGCTGGTATAATGCACCACCTTCACTTTCTCAAGGTCCACGTTCTCCAGGTGGCGCCATAGCGTCAACAAGGTCAAGTTGTAGACATTTGGGATAGGCTTGTAAACGTCTCGAAAGAACATGTTTAACAAATCTTGCTCTGCAAAACGTGTTACTGGAGCCACCTTTAGTTTTTCAAGCAGGTGATTGTAGGTGGAGAGATTTGGTTTGAAAACACATACTCCGGCGTTGAAGTAGGGTGGTGGTTTTGGACCGAGCTTATTCTCCGGCCAGGGACCTTTTTGGGTGACTGTTGACAGTACCCAATCTTGTATTGGTGGCTACTGGCTGTCACTCCATGATTTCTCGCAGAAACAGTCCAGAACCGCGTAGAAAAAGCCGTCTGGCAAGTCAAACAGATGATCAATGTTACCAAACACCTGTGTGTCTCCGTCTAGGTATATCATCTTGCTATACTCCACAAACTGCAACCACATATGATAATCAGTGTTTTCAGCACCAGCATATATGAATTGCGGAGATGAAATTAAAAGGAAGAATAATGTAACCTCCCATATACGAAGCTTGGAGTAATTAAGTATGTAGTAGGGCATGGCGAATTCATTCGGGCTGTGCGGCGGATACAGTGGTTCAATCTCCCGGATGACACACCCTTGGAACAGCAATTTGTTTCGGTGGTGCAGTGGTATGTCTGGGAGGACTGCCACCACGAGCGGGTAAGCTAACTGTGCCTTGCGGAGACCCTTAGACTGCGAGACCAACCACGCCTTTCCAGTAGTCTCCATCACCGGCCAAGAACGTGACATACGCATGGCAATGGCGAGGCGTGCTGTTTGTCTTCAGGATAGTAGAAGCAGTTTCGTTATTGGCATTTTTAGCAGCTGGCGGAGCCATGATTTTAATTAGAATGATTAATGATTTGTTTTATAAAAGAGTTTCGAATTCTATCTTTCTTTCTTTGACTTGAGAAGCCTACACATGCTTCTGCAGGGTGGAGCCTATGGGATATATATGGAAAGATGGACCGGTGTCCTTCCATTTTCTATTCTTTTCTGTTTTTGGTTTTTTGTTTTGAGATATATAAAAATACATACATATATTATTTATAATGAATAATGTAAATCTGAAAATGAGACAAGAGCACCAGTTAGACCTGGCTTTCAAATGTTGAAAGCGCACCCCTACGGGCATTCGTGGAAGCCGGAAGGCAACTGTAAGCTTGAGCGAATAAGAGAGAGGGTGTGGTGGTTGATGTGGAGAAAAGAGAGATGACACTATTCATGGGGTATATGCCCACACATGCATTTGCATCGACAAGCATTGCAATATTAGCATTTACATTCCACTCTTCATCTTAATCTTTATAGTTATATTAAAATAATTATTTTTTCTCTTTTTTTCTTCAATTAAATATCATTACATTTCTCTTTTTTTTACTCATAACCACTTTCAAAAAATATTAAAAAATGAATAGAGATAAAAAGTGTTTTATTAAATATAAAGCTGAATAGTAACATGTTCTCTATCTTCTACTCACAACAACTTAAAATCATTCCCTACAAATATATAGAGGGTGGGATATGATTATGAATGCTCTAAGTTAATATTCAAATAAACCTTTGTTACTAAAACTTAACAAGCAATCTTAACTATTCATATTTTTTTTAATCAATGATTAATATCAATGTGCAATCAAAAGTTTGTTAAAGTACTATTTTAAAAATAGTTATTAATATCGATTTGCAGTGAAAAGTTTGTTAAAGTACTATTTTAAAAATAATTATTTTTATTAACTTTTTGCAAGTTCTTTATTTTTAAAAATTTTAAACTTTCATAACTTTTATATACGATATTATTAGTTTATATAAATTACACCATAAAACAAGTGTTTTTTAATCTTTAAAACGAGTACAATTTTTAAAGATGATAACCTTTTTATATTTTAAACTTATGTCTTGTCATTTTATTTTTAGCGCAGTTTATTGTCTTTTTATTAGTTATTATGTTTTTCTAAATAACATTGTGTTTTTCAGAAATGATTAATTTAAAAAAAATACAATAGTGGTATAACATTATTGTGTATCTTTAATATGTAAGACCACCCGTACTTGAGTCTGGTCTCTACCTGATTCTATTTGAATCTAGTTGGCCTATACCTGATTCCAGGTACAACCAAAGAAGCAAAATGTTCACCTCTAAGGTATTGTGCTAAGTGTACAATTTTACTTGTTTACCTATTCCTTTTAACTTGTCACATTGGTACTATGTATCTATGTTGCATATTGTGGTTTTACTTCTACATTTGTTTGTTAGCGCTTCTTGCACTTGTAAGCAATTTGCCACGTGTGCGAGCGTCATAAAGCATGAAGCACTACGCTTAAGCAAACTTAAGCCAAGTCCCACCACACTTTTAATAGTACACAAGTTTTATGAACTTCAGACTAATAATGAGGTTCATTCCTCATAAGTTCGCTTGCCACTCCAACAAACCTGTTAGGTTTGCTTGCCACCCTAACAAACTCTAGAAACATTGCCAAATTCGCATGAGTTTTGCTAATACAGGTGGTGAACTGTTTAGAAATTTCAAATAAGAATTCCTAGAAGTACTCATTTAGTTGAATCCAACCACCACCTGATCCTAAAAATTTCGGTCCCTATGTCTTATGAATAGAAAAAAAACGTAAGAAAATCTTAGCCACCTTGCTAGTTACATTACACGAGCTTAATCACTTACAAACTACACTGCTTCTACTCGGATGTCATTGAACTTTAAGTGCTTTAAGGGTCGCTCGTATCCTGCATACAGTAATTCTACATATTAGCCATGTCTTGAGTTAGATTATTCCGATATTCTTTTAAGATTATTATGTTGTAAAACAGAAAGTTAAGCTCAAACTGACCGGTTCAAGAGCAGATTGGCTATGGCTTGGGGTATTTTCAGCCACAAACGACGTCATATTCTCTTCACCGATTTCTCTCAACCTGTTAAGCTCAGGCAACACAACCTTGTCAAGATCAGGTCTATCTTTACGCCTCAGTTCGGCGCATTGAATTGATAGTCTTGCAAACCCTAGAGCTTCATCGAGTGGCCAATCGGACACAGTGGGGTCCAACATCTGGGCAAAGGTCCCTCTATCAATGGACCTTTTTACATGATGAGCCAAACCCATAGCGGGTTTGGCTGTAATTAACTGTAACAACATTATTCCTAACGAGTAGACATCTGATTTGACACCAAGCCTCCCAGTTTGCTGATATTCTGGGTCGATGTAACACATCGTCCCAGCTGCTGATGTCATTCTATACTGAGAGACATCTTCATTTACTGACGAAGCTGGAAGAAGTCTGGCAAGTCCAACGTCACTTATCTTGCTCACAAAGTTTTGGTCTAGAAGAATATTCCCAGGCTTTAAGTCACGGTGAACTATCGGTTCCGGTTTGGTCTGGTGGAGGAACAAGATTCCGGTGCCTATCTCTGCCGCGATTTTAAACCTAATCTGCCATGGTAAGGGTGGTGTGTTTCCTCTTCTGAGTAAACGATCTTCTAGGCTACCATTAGCCATGTACTCGTAGACCAAACAACCATATTCCGGGCAGGCTCCAAGGAGTAAAACCATATTTGGATGCCGCATACAACTCAACACCTCTACCTATCATGAAACCATGGAAAACACTAATAGCTACACTTATGCTTGTAATTGTTATCACTTTTTATGTTTTTTACCTCTTGCTGAAACTGTGATCTTCCCTGTGCAGCACCAGGTCGTAAAACTTTGATTGCAACCAGCGTTTGATCAAGCATGCCCTTGAACACCGGACCATAACCACCTTCGCCGATCTTTCTCGATTCTGTGAAGAAATCGGTTGCTTTTTCAATATCGTCAATGGTGTATCTTCTGTATCTAAACTGGTTTTGATGTTCATCATTTGATTCTTGATGCATTTCCTCCGGGTGTTCCAGGGCTCGTTTCTGGTATTCTATCTCTGCGATTCTTTTAGAAGCTCGTGCTTTCAGCATTAATGCTTGGTATCTTTGCTTTTCTTTCTCTGCAACTTCTTGAGCATCTTTGTCTTCTTCTTCATCCTCACCTTTAGTTTCAGATGGTTTTTTTGCTTCTTCCATTCGAGATCTTTCGAGTTCTCCTGCCTGTTAGGTTCATTTGTTATAACTAAATTATTTTCTGTGGAAATTTCTTCAAAGGAAATGCAAAATTGATTCTAATAATTGAAACTATGACCCAGTGGTCGGTTTATACAGACAATTTGACCAATGACACTTTCATAATTATTGTAGATACTTTCACCCGATTTCACTCATAAGAATGATTGTAAGCGAAAGGGAAACATATCTTCCTTGCAAGTAAAATCGAATAAACATCAAGTGTAAATCGAGTATAAATCTAGGATGATTATGTGAGTGGGATTGCTCTTGGTAATGAAAGTAAAGTTAGAACTTATGAGTGTCGTTGATCAAATTGTCAGTGGCTATTATTATCGGTTAATGCGTCGTAGTTAGAATTATCAAGATCTAATTCAATTTTTGCCTAAAGAGTAAAGACCTTTTGTTTTGCTGTAAGTGCATCTTTGCAGGCTGAACTGTACAGCTCCATTGTTCTCTGGAGTTCCATCTTTAGTCTTTGCATTTCGTTATCCACATCATCCTGTTGCAAGGATGATTCTGAGTGACTATAAGGAAAAATATCCTTTTTAAACAAAATTGAATGAAAATTAAGTACAATTCAAGTGTAAATCTATAATGATCATGTGAACGGGATTGCCTTTTACAGCAAAAGTGAATGTTAAGGAAAGTAATAGGTTAGATTGTAAGTATGGATTATTATAAGCCAATGGATCATACTTCGTTTATTAGAACAGTTTGTCTTTTTATAATTATTTAATACAGCATGCTCTCTTTTTGTCACATATACTTAAAAAAAATGCTCGTTTTAATCCAAATCTATTTTTCACCTCCTCTGGTAACTTTATTAGTGAAACAAGTTGGATCCAAAAGTAATTAGTGATAGAATTATATAGTGATTTAGTGGCAGCATTAACGGCAAAGTTAGTATGTGACCAGGTTTAACTTTTAGCGACGATTTCTTGTGTTACAGTTGTGTAGTTTTATGTATTACCGCTGTTCGTGCCGAAGACGGTCTGTCTGATGATGATGAAAACATTGAACCCATGTTGGTTTCACAGAAAGGTGACCCAAAGCTCCAGTCTGCAGCACCGGAAACCCGTGGAGTCAAATCCGCACAAGATGTGTCATAATGCATTGCAGCAGCTGCAGACATCCGGTCACAACTTTGTCTTCCCGTGCTTATAAATGACAGATCTGTATCTGGTTCCGAAAGCTCCCCACACAACAACTTTGCATTCAACCCTCTCCCTGCATTGAAGGGTGACCTGTATGATCTATATGTCAGTAAACATATTTGTGTATGAACATATAAATAAGACTGGTGAATATTTACACTGACAATTTAACCAATGACACTTCTAATGTAAATCAAACCTTGTGAGGGGAAAGCAAATGTAAATCTATGATGATTATACGAGTGGGATTGCCATTAACAACGAAAGTAAAAGTTAACTGGTTAAATTGTTAGGGTGTATTATTATAGGCTAATGGGTTGTAGTTTGGTTATTGCAACTCAATTTGTCTATTTATAATACCATTCATCTTTGAACTTACCTGATGATTGTTTCAGGGTCTTCTGGCACTGGAAGTACTGGCTTCTTGGCAGCCTTTTCTGGTCCTGTTTACAAGTTCCTAATGTCATGTAAAAAAACGAGTAGTTGTGTAACAGAAAGAAAATAACATACTTTTAATGTTAAAACTATTCTTGCGTTGAACGCTTGCTTCAATGCTGCTATTAGATTGTTCTTCGATTTTCTCACGTAAAGGAGATGGAAACGGGACTGATTTTGAAGATTTCTTAGCTGATGATATCTTTCCTTTTGAGATGACATAAACCGTGCAGAAATCTGGTATCGATTTCATCACGTGGCTTGGAACATCAGAACTTCGGAATCTAACGGCAAAAATGTTTGGATTGTTAGTCTAAGCATTCTTTTCATACCAACAGAAACAATACCGTGCAATAGTAGGTAAAAGAGTTTAAAGGTTTCACCAAATTTTTGCACGCAGAGTACTTAAGAATGTTTTAGTGACTGATTATTAATGGGAGTTGCTAATGGTTGATGAAGATTATGACCTGATGAAACCATGTCGTGATGAGGCACCAAGGACTAAAATCTCTATCGCGGCATGAGAAGCATATTCCGTGAGTGCTTTTGCTATATTTGTATCTTCGAGTATAACATCGTAGCATTGTATCTGTAGCGACACAGACTCGTGAATGAAATGATACTGACCACACATGGAAACATACACTGTAAATCACATACTTCTTTACGGGTGCAGAAGCAATGAAACGTGAGGAACAAGTCTCTGGTTTGCTTCTCATTTTGTTGCTTGCTTGCATCAGAAATATCAATCCCACCACCTGCAACCATAACAGACAAGATATCTCAACGATTTAAGTGATTAAAAACCCAATTTTATTAAAAGAAGAAAAAATGAGATGTTCAAAGAAGAAGAATTGCCTGTAGGAGGGGTTTTCCGAATGACATGAATGAGGACAACAGTTTGGCCGCGGGTAAGAAGATGTTCAATGGACCATTTGAGTGCGTGTTGGCTGTATTTGTCTTTGTCTATCGCTACCGCAACCAAGGAGGTTCCCTTTCGCCGCAATGTGTCTCCACCACTGCCACCGCCACCATGGATACTGCTTTTGCTCTTCGGAAGCCACATTTCTGTTTCTTCCTCTAATATTGTTTGATAAGATTGTTTTGATGATGTTCCATCCTCTCCTGTTTTTCAATTTTGACTTTCTTGCTTTTTTAATTTTATTTTCTAATTTTGTCAATGAATTTTGACTCCAAAGAGAATTGAATTGGTGGATGATGTTTCCAAAACCACATAATCTCTGTGGGCAACATAAATCACGACCTTAAATCCCTCATTTTTTCAAGGGACAAAAATCCACCAGATATCAAGATGAATCATAAGAATCAAAGGTTTCTCCAAATTGAGCTTACATAAGCTCGAGCCAAGCTTAAAGCATCGTTCGTAAACGCCCTCGAGTCCAAACATCATATACTGAGCTCGACTAGATATACGGTAACATTAAATCTATAGTACGTATATAACCTCATTTAAAGTCAAAACTAAACCTTAAAAATCATTATTAAAACAAAAAGTTGTTTAAAGTAACACAATTATTGGAAACATATTCTAGACTAGATACCAGACAAAGAGAAGGATCAAATTATCAAACAGGAAGAAGATTTAAAAGATGGAAATCAAACAGGATAGGAATATCCACGAAGGTAAGACGAATCAACGCCCGATTCACGGGTCAGTGCCACACGCCCTGTTCTTGCCACCTGCAAATAACCACGGGTGTAAGATGTAAATATAAACCTTGAAAGATGTCAGGTTTAATAAAATATAATGGAGATTCAGAAACCAGACCTCACAAATTCCACAAGGCTCCAACAATCTCTGCAGTGCAACCATCTTATTCACATCTCCAGTCACCTGGAATTTACATGAGGAACCATTTACTGTTAAATCCTTAGATATATAATCTATCTGTATATGTGTGTGTGTCCGTGTATGTTTGTGTATGCATGAATATGAAAAATAAAATTAAAACCAACAGTAGGGCGGAAATATCCTTTTTAGATAATTATGTTAACAATGTAATCCAATATCATCACTGGCAAATCCCAGTTTATATATATATATATACACACACACACATCTATATATAACATAAGAAGCTTGATAAGAGGTCGAGCGAATGCTTATCAGCCTGAGCTTGCCTCGTTATATATTCCGAGCTTTTTTTATCCTTAAGCTTGTTTTCAAACTCCAAAGAAGCTCAACTCAAACAAGATCAAGTTAATTAATAGAAGCTCGACTTGTTTGAAGCCCTAGTCCCACCTAAGTCGATGTAAATTTTCCACACATCAATCCACCAAGAGTTTCTGGAGCCATTTACAACGGCAAACAGTGGTGATTCTAGTGGTAGTCGCCCACTTCTTTAAGTTTTGACATGGCGATGTGTTGGCTTTAGAAGAAGTTGGCTCCTGGTTATTCTAACATGTGGTTTGATTTTCGGAACAAGCATAGGACTAGCGAATCAATTACGATAAAAAGGTTCAGTTCCTTTTTAGTCTAGTTGGAATATTTGCCAAAGGAAGAAATGGAGCAATCTTCAAGGTCGACTCAAAATGAAAGTATTATTTTATATTTAATTGATGTCGGAAACAATTTGACATTGAATAAACTCACCTCAAGTGTAATTGTATGATCTGACACATCTACGGCTTTGGCCCGAAATATGCTCGCAATATCAAGAACATTGCGTCGAGCTGTGGAATTCACCGCAACTTTAATCAGCATCAATTCTCTTTCAGCAAATGGCATCAATGTTAGATCGATTACCTGAACAAAAAAACCATGTTTGTTAGCTGAATGAATGTAGAGAAGCATCCTCAAAGTGTGGAAAATGATCTATGAACCATCTCGAAATACTATAAAGTAGTGGGTACAATTGGCAAAATCCAGCCAATCAGATTGTCCCAAAAATAATTAGAGTGCCAAATATGATCACAAAATTTATGATTATTAAGCAAAATTAATAATATTGGTGTTTTATTCATAGATATATACTTCCGAAGATTTTAGACTCTTGGATCCATTTCCTTGTAAATTAGTATCTCTTAGATTTTACCCATTAGAGTAGAAACATAACTGGATTACATGAATCGAATAGATAGAGCCTTTTCAAAGGTGAAATATACTCACGTCATGAACATCTATCAACTTGTATAGTTGTTGGACCAACTTTCTAATTGACTCATCTGTGCCAGGTACAACAGTTGTAATGCGAGAACGCCCCTCTACTTCTGCATGACCAACTGCTAGACTCTGATATTATAAAATACAAACACCAAAAAGGCTTCAATTTCTGGCAATCGTTCAATAACTTATTTTTTCTTAATAGCAAATCTCAAAATGAACATCCAACAATACAAAAAAAAATTTACCTGAATATTGTAGCCTCTACGAGCAAAAACTCCTGTTACTAAATTTAGAACACCAGGAGAGTCGTTTACAACAATTGATAAAGTGTGAGAACGAAGCCCGCTTGTCTGGAAATATTAAACCACTATTGGTGAAATGCTTGCCATGTTTTTTAAATGTTTGTGGAAATGAAGAATTGACAATAAGTTCTTACATCTTCTTCATTAAGAACACCCCAATGTGCATCAAGAACTTGATTGAATGAATAATCATCAGTTGGCTCGACTGGATACACATCACCCTTCAGAAACAAAATTGCTCACAGTTAATTAAAAGTAATACATAATTTAGCCAAAAGAATCTAAAACTTACCCCAACAGACTTATCAGATTCCTGATACTCTGTTCTCTTTTTGGCTTGAAGAGGAGTTCTTTTGTTCATTTCTTCAAGGTCGGGATATGAAGCTGCTGAAAACCGCCAGAAAGGAGCATCTTCACCCATTCTTTCTCTTCTCAAGGCAATCTAAGGCATCAAAGACAGTTGGGTAACAGATCAAGCATGTTGGGTAGCAGGTCAGACAGGTTAAACAAAGGGGCAAACGGGTAATTATAAGTCCGAGCCAGCTCAAGTTGGCAGATCCCCCAAGAAAAAATATCTTGAATTTTATAAATAATTAAAGTATTATATATGGCCGCATTAACTATATCATTACGATAAAAACTAATAAAGAAACTTAGAAGGTTTTATGCATTTGAATACACTATGAATCGACTAATTACTTACCTTTCCAGTCCTAGCAACTTCTTGGATACCAAACTTGCTTAGATTTCTTTGCACTGCAACCATTTTCCCTGGGTCACCAGTTACCTAAATTCCAAAGTAGAAAAGGTACTATTAAAAACTTTTGTCAGCTCCTTATAAAAGGACGATGTAATATGAGCATTAAACCTACATTACCACCAGAACCGGTATTATAAAGCAAATTATAGTGACAAAGAGTTTTCAAACATGATTAGGCATGTTGCATTAAACATAAGCATTAGGAAGTCCTAAGGAAAGGACCATCTGTATGCTTTGGAGTTAGAAGAACAACAAATTACCACTTGGAAATTGCATGATGATACCTAACAAAACATAATATCTAGAAATTACATACTGGTATCAAATACAGATAGTATATCTTATTAAAGAAACACAGCAACAACCACATAGGTTGCCTTGAGTCAAAGCACAATTAAACATTGCAAAAAAACAAATTCTAAACCATCACAAGATGGCCTAGTGGTAGGTGTAGGGCACCTAAAAGGTCTCCCAAGAGACCAGATTCAAACCTTCCCTAGGTGAACATCTTGGATGGCCATTGTTATTCTAAAAAAGAAAACAAATTCTAAACCTAGTATAACTAGGATGTACTAATCGCCATATACCTAGAAGAAAAGTAAGGAAAGTCCCCTAAGTTTGTAAGTATATAATAGAAAAAGCCCATTGATTTATAAATAATGAAAAATAAACTTTAGAGACTTCCACAAAAGATGACTGTAAGCACCCTGGACTTATAGAAAGTGACCAAATAATCCATGATTATTCATACAATGCATATGATGTCAGAAATGAAGTTAAAAGCTTATACCAGAATATGAGAACATATATACAGATTGTACACCCCTTTAAGTGCCTTGAATATCACCACTTTTCCTAAGTAGTCTGATTGTTCCAAATAATCAATGAGTATACAAGTTTCATATCTAATAAAGTAATAAATAAGGTCATGGAACAGATGCAATAACATCGTCCCGGTAACAGCATAAATAATCCAATCCATTAAGATCCAAAACTCACTCCATATGTTTTGCAAAAAGAATAGCAAAGTTAAAGAAAAAGTTTGACTCCCATCACCTCAATAGTTATAGAGTGCTCTGAGATATCAACAATTTTAGCTCTAAATATGTCGACTAACCACTTGACCTGAAAAATTAAAATCATAAAAAACATGGTAAGATAGCACATCAATCCTTGTACTGAAAATTATTGGCTAGATTTGATTGTGTATGTTCATAGCAGTTCATCAGAAAAGTTCAGTATTCCAGTATAATATAAGTAAGAGTCACTAACCAAAACATCAAGAGCATGGCATAATTACTTAAATACCTCTAAACGGTAGCTTGGATCTGCATTTATCTTAATGAGCATCAACTCACGTTCTACTTGTGGCTCCTTTGAGAGATCTTCAACCTGTTAAAAATGGTCAACTTGACATATAAACTAAGGATCCAGTCGAAGTTGTTATCAAAATAAAAATAACCATGAAAGTATATTAAAACAAAATTGCTGCAAATAAAACGATGTATGATCAAAATACAAGTCAACCTTTAACACATTAACAAGCTTTAGAAGCTGTTTCATAACTTGCTCCAACACTCTTTCAGTTCCAGAAACAACTATAGTAAAGAGAGCTTTGTCCTTATTTAATCCAACAGCAAGGGACTCGATATTATATCCCCTCCTTGCAAAAACTCCTGCAATCCGATTGATCATTCCACTTTCATCACCAACAAATACCGAAATCGTGTGCCGCCTCACCCTGAACAACAATAACATGACATCAGATTATATTCACCGCGACAACTTAAGAAAATAAAAAAAGTTCACAAGGAAGAAAACTAGAAGTGTAGAAACCCAAAAACTAAGTGACTTTCCCATCCCGCAATGAAATGGTCTATTTTTGAATTTTGATATTCGTGTGTCAAACCGTTTATCTTGAACTACAATATTTGATGATAACTGTTAGGTATCCTATGTTCACACCTAAACTATAAGACTGAACGTAATGGTGCCCCTAGAGGGCGCTAAATTTGCTGCTTTGGAGTTTGGACACAAATGGAGAGTTAAAGCCACGACATTCTAGTTAAAGGTGGCTTGAAATCCATGTTTAGCCAAGCCCTTAACGGGCGTTAAAACGGGTGACTGAATTCATTTTTCCCACTTTTCATATTCTTTAACTAAAAAAGTCGTTAAAACCACTACACTTGCTTTGCTTTAAAGGGGCTTTAATAGATTCATATTTGCCTACCACTATCTGAATAATATACTACTTGAACTAAACAGCTACAAAACCTCATTCTGAAATTGTGAAGTAAAATATTTGACTTCATGAGATCCAAATGGAACTCTGCTCAGGCGTAGTGGGAATTGCAGTGATCACAATATTAAGTAACACATTGTGACATAATTAATACTCAAACTACAAGCGAAAACGATTGCGCCATTGATAGAAACGATAATTTCAACATGAACAAACACTAGAAACCTAACTCACAACCAAATAAAAGAACGAACGTATTGATCGTTTAGAGATAATCCTAAACCTCGTAAGTTCGACCTAGAAGGCTAGAAGATCACTTTCACTCATTCACGAACAACCGTAACGCAATTTAACAAGACTAACAATAATCAACAACAAAACCACAATGATTATAAAACTAACGGTTCAAATGAAAGACAATGAATCGAATAAACTCACTTAGGTCGCGCCATGGATGGAGTTGAATCAACGGCGGTAGAGACCGTATCATTGCTTGCTTGCACAGAAAGTCGTTTGAAGTGAGATTTCTTGGGATTTGAAGAGAAGGTGGGGGAGAAAATGGTCGGCATGCCATCTATGGTCTTTGAAGATGGCGGTGGATTGGAAGAAGGCGGTGGCGTTCGACTGTGAAATAGGGCGGAGTAGGTGGACACGATGGCCGCCATTAGAGAGCAGATGGAGATGAAGAGGGCGGAGGTGGATGTGTTTGATCTTTTCTCTGCTTAAACCTAACAGTAACAGCTGCACAAATGGATCGGATTAAACTATTCATTGGGATGATGTCAGCACCACAATCATTCTCATCAAAATTTTCCCGCCTCTCTCTTCTATTAAATAATTACCTTAATTACTAATAATATTATTTTAATATTTTTTAATAATTAATAAATTAAGAAAGAAATCTTTTTATTAAGGTTATATCTAAATAAATTGATATTTTTAAATTATCAAATTTGGGAGTTGTAATAAGAAAACTTTTATAAATGACATTTTTAATACGGTTTGTTTTAAAACAAAATATTTATTTTCAATAAAAGAAATTTAAAAACAAAATTTTAAAAAGTTGATATTACCATTTTTTTATTTCAGTCATATCATATCTTAGAATATCATTATTTAATTAATAAATTTATTATATTAATATTTTATTTATTTAAACCGTGTAATACACGGGTTTACTAAAGCTAGTCCAAAATGTAACAAAATAAAACCACCAAATGCATAAAATGTATAACTTTTTTAAAGGGTTATTGGATTTTAATAATTTTAATTTTTATATATTGGCCGGGAATAATCACAACTTAGTAAATGTTTACGGATACTTCAAAATTTGAGTTTATTTTCCTGCAACGATCCTTTACTAACCGAGAGTGAACACCGTTGGTTTTTTTTATGACGTGGACCACTTATATGGTCAAAATACTAACCGAGAGTGAACACCGTTGGTTTTTTTTATGACGTGGACCACTTATATGGTGTCACACCCCAACCTTGACGGCGGAAACGTCGAGATGTGAGGGTTAAGATTGTTCACAGCCACATAACGCTATTATTAAATCCAAATATGTTATACATAAGTTTCAAAATTTCAATACAAGCATAAGTCTCAATAATGAAATAAGTTTCAACATGAAATAACAAACATAATCATTTTGTTTATTAACTAGGTCCAAGTCCTAGAATATGCCAGCAACATAAGTTCACTTCAAAACTTGGGGGTTTTCCTGAAACATGATAAAAATAAAAGGTCAACTATAAATAGTTGGTGAGTTTCCAAGGTTTTCATACATAATATGAAAAAGGTTACAAGTAGCAATTCATGTCATAGGTTATAAGCTAGTAAGGTTATAGAACACATATCATTACAACCAAACCTCAACTTGATTACAAGTATAAAAGATTGGCTAAGTGTATTTGGTTCCCTAGTGCACAAGCGTACGGCCCCTAGGAGTCGGCAATACCTCGACTTTAGCACCAAATAGGCTTGTCAGGCCCAAAGATCTAAGACGTCGCCAGGCTAGCAATAGTTAATGATTGTAACAAACTATGTATCTCATATAAACACTTACAACACACAAATAACCATGACCAAATAATAAGATGAATTGCATGTGTTTACAAGTCTCAAACGTTTACAAGTGTACGATGTATAAGTATCATGTTTCACCCCAAAATAGTGTGAAATAAAGTAAAAAGGGGACAAGGAAAACTCACATGGAAATAAGCATTTCAAGATGATATAAAAGATTACAAGATAAATCCCAAGTGTCCATTACAAGCACCTAAATATATAATTTACAAGATGAAGATTAAGGTTAATATATTGATTACTGTTTAAATAAAAATTAGGGTTTCAATAGTTTTAGGGTTTTGATGGGTAATTATGTTGATAATAATTTAAACGAGGTTCCAAATGATTTCTTTTACAAGTTGTTTAAACGTATAGATTCCAAGATTAGGTTTGGTAATAAGATTAACAATAAAACATGAACTAGGGTTTCCAATAGAACTTGGAAGTTTAAATAAGGAATTAAGTAAAATAATAAATCATTTAGGTTTAATAAAGATGATTCAAATCAATTAAACCAATAATATGTGAAAAGAAATAATTAATTTAAAAATTAACTATTTAAAAGTTGATAAGGATATTACATATTAAAATCATATTATAAAGTTTTAAGCTTATTAAAATGATTTATTGTAAAGGTTTTTAAAACCTTCAAATAAAGCAAATTATATTGTTTTATAATTTTCAAGAATTTAAACAAAAGTTAACGATTAAATTCATTAAATGGTATAACATTCTCAAATGATTTGATGAATAATAAATTAGTCATAACAACTACTTGAATAATTATTTATTCATTTAGATTTATAATGTTTTAATAAAATTTGAACCATAATAAGTTTTATTACACAAAAGAATTTATAACTTTTAAAATAACACTCCATTTAAAATATCGTGATTTAAACGATAAAATCTAAGGAAAGTTCGTTACTATTTTGTCAATTATTTAAAACCTATGTTAATAATTCAAAAATAACCTTTAAAATGTTTTGTTACAAAGGTTTTTAATTGTTTAGTATTTTAAAATATTACTAAAAACTATTTAACAACTTAAAATATATTTAAAGGTTATAAAATATATTTTCTATATTATTAAAAATTTTCCAAAGTTCATTTTAGGCTTAAAAAGCCATTTTAAAAAAAATATGGGGGTGCCCGGGGTTCGAACCCGGGACCTCCAAGTCAGAATGTGGTGTCTTAACCGGTGAACCAAGGCATACAGCCGCGGTATCACCCGGTTTTGAAACCTTAAGAACACATCCCTATAAACTTCCCCCAAATTACATGAACCCTAGAAACAAATCGAACAAATTGATCAACAATTCGTTTATGATGATGGAATCATCATTGGGGCTTTTAATCCCCATGTGATTTCGAGTCTGTGGACCCACGTAATTACCCGAATTGATGCTTACAAGATGAGAACAGATACAGAGGATCCGCGACCGAATCTTGGATTCGTTCGATATGGGATTGTTGATGTTTACCAAATTAAACTCATGTGAAGCTTCAAAGGACAGTCACGAATCAAAGCCCTCAAACAATTTCAAGTTAGATAGGTCGAAACAGGGCCCTCGGTTGTGTTGCAGGTTCGATGTAGATGTTGTAGTCGTTCGAGTGGTTTAAGTGCATTTCAGGTGAAATTGGGTTTGATAATAGCTTAGAACAAGTTAAACATTCGATTTTGGTCCATTTAATTTGATTATTATTCGTTTTTAATAATCGAACGGTTATGCATTTTAAGGTTTTGTTCAATCGGGTGTTTCAAGCTGTAACCGACGCCTTAACTCGATTAATGTACACCTAACGGGTCGAAACCTCCTCTCGAAGCGATTGGAAACGGTTTCGGTACATTAATTCTAAGTTGTACATGGTTTTGGGTCGTCGCCGGAGCTCACCGGAGCTCGCCGGAATAACCGCCGGAATTGCGGGAGTGGGGGAAAAGTGACAATGTGATTTTTTAGACAATTACACAATTGGTCCCTGTTGTTTCCCACTATTAATATTTTATGCCATAAACTTTTATTTAAGTTTTAAACTTGACCCAATAAACCCCTCAACCTCTCCAAACTTTAAAGTTTGTCAATTGTTTAACTTCTATACATACATACATACATATATATATATTTCATATTATTATGAGTTTAATTATGTTAAACTTATTATTGTTAATGTTATTTTAGTTATCACTGTTATTATTGTTACTATTATTCTTTTATAATCTAATAGTAATGTTACTATGTTTAATTTAATAGTTTAGATTATTAACTTTTAAATAAAAGAGCTAACAAAGAACCAAGCATAAATATTCCATAAGTTCCACCAATGACAACAATGGCCCTTACAAGTTTATAACGGAGTTAACTTTTAGTTAACAAGAAAATACGAGATGTTACAGTCTCCCCAACTTAAAAGAATTTCGTCCCGAAATTAAAAATGAACTTAAATGAAACAAAGGAATTGTAATGAAAGGTAAGTGTTCAACGAACAGTGTTTGACGTTTGATTACAGGTGGAACGCTTCTCTTCATGGAATCTTACAAGATTCCTAACATAATAAGCGCGAGATGTTTTGAGATGAAACGTTGGAAAACGATGACGAGTTACCGTGGTACCTTAGATTTATAAGTCACAACTTCAAGAATGTAATTTCGTAGTAAATTGATATCTAGAAATCAATAAAGGACCAACAATGATAAGAAAGATTAACCGTCAGGATTTAAGAATCCCAACCGTCACTATATGAAACGGTCTTAACGCATATCTTATGAATATGTATCTCTCTTTTGACCAATCATTGGTCTAAGAATTATACGATATGCGAAGATTTTGAAACAAGTTCACGACGATGGTTGGGAACATTATTAAAAGCAGAAAAGGAACCGGTCATCCAAAATAACGATCGATGTTTTAACGCCATACCACGGTATACGAATTCTTGAGTTAGATACAAGTCAATTTATCTCATTATCTCACATGAGTCAATATGGGATTAGTCAATTGGTCTATAATGCACCAATTTTCAGTATGACATCCAAAATAAGAGACATTCGGTGATGAGAAATAAGACAGGAGATTCACAGGAACACGAAGGTTAGGTATTGTCATAAGTGAAAGTAAGACACTTTGACACATGCCAAGTTATGTCTTTTCTTTTATGCCACACATATGACTACAACTTACAGAATTTTATGAACCCTTATATCCACATCGCAATGAGGATAATAACGAGTCTTGTTGTTCAAAACCAAGATAAAATTTCATTGATTTTCAAGGTTAAGGGTTCAAAAGCGATTCAAGAAATGACGCAAACATTAAGAAAAGTATTTGTAAACATGTTTTGCAAGATACCAAGTTTCCAAGTATAGATTGCATACGTAGTTCATCAAACCCATACGTATAGTCGAGAACATTCGTATGACTAGAAAGACATAACCACAAGTTGGTAATGTCTTTATTTAGTAGAAAGATTGTTTAAGAAGGCTACCATCACACAATCATGCGTTGATGATAACTCAAAATGAAAGTTGATAAATAGGGAATAAATGGTTCGATGTAGCTAGATCAAATCAAAACATAAGGATAAAGGGAAAGAAATCAGTTTAAGAATTTAAATGGCTCGGAATCAAAATCAACCTAGAGTGATCGGGTCTCCTTTCAAGTTCAGAAATCATGCTTTGGCTTGATAGGTCCAAACGCTAACATTGGTTCACCCTTCAAGTTACTACATGTTTCTTGTCACTTGATTAACACCTTGGTAAGTTGGAGATCAAGAAATGAGAATAGTCATCAAGGTGCGGTTTTCACTCCTAACTTGATGGTGCATTCGCAAGGTATGACCGCTAACTTACCGATTAAAAAAATTCGATCCCAACTCCTTGTTGAGGATCCACAGAAATAAGACGAGGTAACTCACCATTAAGGTAAGGGATGTCACCCCTATCTTAACGGTGAAGTTTTACAAAAACAAAGTATAACGAGATGAACTTCTTCATCAAAATCCAGAATTCACTCCTACTTTGATGAAGTCGTCTCATTTGAACAAATACAATTCATAAAGATGATATTATCATCAAGGTATGGAATTCACGCCTATCTTGATGATTGAATTTCATCATAGCAAGAAAACAATCGAAGATTGACATTTGTCACCAAAGTACGGGTTTCAATCCTATTTTGGTGAGATCATGTCATTTGTGAAATGTCATTCTAAAGAAAATAATTGAATTCAATCCTCGGGATAAGGAAATCACCCCGATCCAGAGGATCACAATTGGAGACCATTTATCAAAACGAATAGAGAATCATCAAAGTAAGGGAATCCCCCTGTTTTGATGAGTTAGAATTTAGGAAATACAAGTGTTCTTAGTCATAGGTTGACTTGCTACTCTTGCATCTCCCACGGTGCAAACGGTATGAAGTTCGACTTATCAACAAAAGGAAGAGAGTATTCATTAAAAATTCAGAAAATTTCAAGTTACATTAATGTAACAAAAAGGGAAATCATGCTTACAAAGGTTAAGGTCAAAGTTCGAGGTAACAGAATTAGTTATGATAGTGTTCAAATCTTGAATGGTTTAAATCAGGAAGACTAAATCAATGACAAGAGTGATTCAACACCACGACGAGATGTGAACATTCGATTCACAATTGAAAGAAATACATGAACTCCTCAAGTCATGAGGTCAACCATAACCTTATTAAAGACATGCGTACTTATAAGTGATCACTCATCTCAAGGGTTTCGAGTCAAGTAAATGGATTCAATGATCGAGTCAAATCACCATTTACACTTTGCCTAGACAAAGTATCCCGAGATGTAAGAATTCCACCTATAGAATTGCATGTTCCTAGTTATGGGACACATCCTTAAGAAGACTTTGAGAACCATAAATAACGGTTTAAAGTTTTTGATGACCATTCGGTTTAGATTCCCAATATCTTTGGGTATATTAAGAGTCATGCACACGTTGGTCAGGTATAGAAATAGATACATGAAACGCTCAACGTGTAACGGTGTTTAAACGTAATAGTTGAAATGTCGGTTAGGTTCAATATTAACACGAACATTATGTATGATAAGAATGAAGAGATACCAATTCAAGGAATCAAAGACTTTTTAAGACACAAAAAGGATGATTCCATTTGGTAACGCATTACCATTTGGAATCGTTGACACGTCAAGGTAAATTGACCCATTTGCCTTAGAGACTTGTGTATATTGACCATAGTTTATCACTCATCCCAGAAATCCCCAGGTAAGCATAACTGGTCTCGCAATGAGATTTATACGATATGCTTGCCTTAGCCCGAAGGCCTTTTGCCAGGAAATCCAGAATACAGGTGTCTATGTGTCACACAAATTTCTTTGGTTTATGAAATCAAAACCTTGATGAGATTTTCATAGATTAGACATAGAGTCTAAGGAATTGAACCCACGATGATAAGTGTAGATTCCATATGTTGCCAAAAATAGGTTTAAGAAGTTCATTTGTCGGGGAGAGTCAAAGAGTCAAAGTTAAGTTTAGGGAGACAAGTAACTAAGTTTAAGCATACATAAGGCAATCCTATGCTAAGGCATCAAGTTGCACAAAAGGCATAGCATTATGTAGCATGCAAACAATAAGTAAGCACAAAGTATAATGATCTTTCTATGAGGTTCATGCAACTATAGTCTAGGTCACCATTTCTAATAACCTAAATCCCTATAGTTATGGGCTCTGATACCAATCTGTCACACCCCAACCTTGACGGCGGAAACGTCGAGATGTGAGGGTTAAGATTGTTCACAGCCACATAACGCTATTGTTAAATCCAAATATGTTATACATAAGTTTCAAAATTTCAATACAAGCATAAGTCTCAATAATGAAATAAGTTTCAACATGAAATAACAAACATAATCATTTTGTTTATTAACTAGGTCCAAGTCCTAGAATATGCCAGCAACATAAGTTCACTTCAAAACTTGGGGGTTTTCCTGAAACATGATAAAAATAAAAGGTCAACTATAAATAGTTGGTGAGTTTCCAAGGTTTTCATACATAATATGAAAAAGGTTACAAGTAGCAATTCATGTCATAGGTTATAAGCTAGTAAGGTTATAGAACACATATCGTTACAACCAAACCTCGACTTGATTACAAGTATAAAAGATTGGCTAAGTGTATTTGGTTCCCTAGTGCACAAGCGTACGGCCCCTAGGAGTCGGCAATACCTCGACTTTAGCACCAAATAGGCTTGTCAGGCCCAAAGATCTAAGACGTCGCCAGGCTAGCAATAGTTAATGATTGTAAACAAACTATGTATCTCATATAAACACTTACAACACACAAATAACCATGACAAAATAATAAGATGAATTGCATGTGCTTACAAGTCTCAAACGTTTACAAGTGTACGATGTATAAGTATCATGTTTCACCCCAAAATAGTGTGAAATAAAGTAAAAAGGGGACAAGGAAAACTCACATGGAAATAAGCATTTCAAGATGATATAAAAGATTACAAGATAAATCCCAAGTGTCCATTACAAGCACCTAAATATATAATTTACAAGATAAAGATTAAGGTTAATATATTGATTACTGTTTAAATAAAAATTAGGGTTTCAATAGTTTTAGGGTTTTGATGGGTAATTATGTTGATAATAATTTAAACGAGGTTCCAAATGATTTCTTTTACAAGTTGTTTAAACGTATAGATTCCAAGATTAGGTTTGGTAATAAGATTAACAATAAAACATGAACTAGGGTTTCCAATAGAACTTGGAAGTTTAAATAAGGAATTAAGTAAAATAATAAATCATTTAGGTTTAATAAAGATGATTCAAATCAATTAAACCAATAATATGTGAAAAGAAATAATTAATTTAAAAATTAACTATTTAAAAGTTGATAAGGATATTACATATTAAAATCATATTATAAAGTTTTAAGCTTATTAAAATGATTTATTATAAAGGTTTTTAAAACCTTCAAATAAAGCAAATTATATTGTTTTATAATTTTCAAGAATTTAAACAAAAGTTAACGATTAAATTCATTAAATGGTATAACATTCTCAAATGATTTGATGAATAATAAATTAGTCATAACAACTACTTGAATAATTATTTATTCATTTAGATTTATAATGTTTTAATAAAATTTGAACCATAATAAGTTTTATTACACAAAAGAATTTATAACTTTTAAAATAACACTCCATTTAAAATATCGTGATTTAAACGATAAAATCTAAGGAAAGTTCGTTACTATTTTGTCAATTATTTAAAACCTATGTTAATAATTCAAAAATAACCTTTAAAATGTTTTGTTACAAAGGTTTTTAATTGTTTAGTATTTTAAAATATTACTAAAAACTATTTAACAACTTAAAATATATTTAAAGGTTATAAAATATATTTTCTATATTATTAAAAATTTTCCAAAGTTCATTTTAGGCTTAAAAAGCCATTTTAAAAAAAATATGGGGGTGCCTGGGGTTCGAACCCGGGACCTCCAAGTCAGAATGTGGTGTCTTAACCGGTGAACCAAGGCATACAGCCGCGGTATCACCCGGTTTTGAAACCTTAAGAACACATCCCTATAAACTTCCCCCAAATTACATGAACCCTAGAAACAAATCGAACAAATTGATCAACAATTCGTTTATGATGATGGAATCATCATTGGGGCTTTTAATCCCCATGTGATTTCGAGTCTGTGGACCCACGTAATTACCCGAATTGATGCTTACAAGATGAGAACAGATACAGAGGATCCGCGACCGAAGCTTGGATTCGTTCGATATGGGATTGTTGATGTTTACCAAATTAAACTCATGTGAAGCTTCAAAGGACAGTCACGAATCAAAGCCCTCAAACAATTTCAAGTTAGATAGGTCGAAACAGGGCCCTCGGTTGTGTTGCAGGTTCGATGTAGATGTTGTAGTCGTTCGAGTGGTTTAAGTGCATTTCAGGTGAAATTGGGTTTGATAATAGCTTAGAACAAGTTAAACATTCGATTTTGGTCCATTTAATTTGATTATTATTCGTTTTTAATAATCGAACGGTTATGCATTTTAAGGTTTTGTTCAATCGGGTGTTTCAAGCTGTAACCGACGCCTTAACTCGATTAATGTACACCTAACGGGTCGAAACCTCCTCACGAAGCGATTGGAAACGGTTTCGGTACATTAATTCGAAGTTGTACATGGTTTTGGGTCGTCGCCGGAGCTCACCGGAGCTCGCCGGAATAACCGCCGGAATTGCGGGAGTGGGGGAAAAGTGACAATCTGATTTTTTAGACAATTACACAATTGGTCCCTGTTGTTTCCCACTATTAATATTTTATGCCATAAACTTTTATTTAAGTTTTAAACTTGACCCAATAAACCCCTCAACCTCTCCAAACTTTAAAGTTTGTCAATTGTTTAACTTCTATACATACATACATACATATATATATATTTCATATTATTATGAGTTTAATTATGTTAAACTTATTATTGTTAATGTTATTTTAGTTATCACTGTTATTATTGTTACTATTATTCTTTTATAATCTAATAGTAATGTTACTATGTTTAATTTAATAGTTTAGATTATTAACTTTTAAATAAAAGAGCTAACAAAGAACCAAGCATAAATATTCCATAAGTTCCACCAATGACAACAATGGCCCTTACAAGTTTATAACGGAGTTAACTTTTAGTTAACAAGAAAATACGAGATGTTACATATGGTCAAAATACTAAGCAGAATGTTGAAATCAACTGTCGGGGCTGCCAATCCTCAACTTCTGCAACCTAAAACTCGTCAATCTTCACCTTTTGATTTGAACAGATTGACTCGTTAAAGATAGATTTCAAGTTAGCCTCATTTCATCAAAAAAACTAACGAGCGTTAACATTTTCTGAGTTGGGATTAATCTCGGCCAATAAATGAATGTTGAAATTATTTTAAAATCCAATAACCCTTTTTTAACAGCTCCTGGTCTAACAATTGCTTGAGAGCTTGTTTAATGTTTTTTACTTTTTAGAGGCATCGAAGGATAAAAAAGTTAGTGCGATTTTAAAAAACTGTTTGATAAGTATTTCTTATTTTTTATCCAGATTTGAGAGCGACAATAACAAATTAAACGACTATAGTTGTTGGACTTTAAAAGAATTTTGTTAAAAATATATTGTGTGCATATGTTATAATTCGATTTTTTTCTAGAATTATATGTTGTATATTTTTAATGAAAGATTCGTAATAAATCGTTTCTAAAAAAAGAATTTTCGATCAACAAGACAGTTAAGTCGTCTAATGTAATTCGAGATTGTAAATCTTGAGAAAAAAATTATTAATTTTAATTTGGAAAGCTACATGGGTAAAAGCAATAGTTACGAAAATAGTTAACATAAATCTATAGATAAAAGTAAACAAATAGTGTTTCTTATCATTTTTATTGTTTTAAAAAGATATAAATGATTAATATGTGTATTATTATCATGTTAATTATATAAAGGGTTGTGTTATACAAACACCTTTTTTTGTTATTTAGACACCCTATTGTTTATATCTCTCTCCATGTATCTATATGTATATATAGAAAGAGATAGAGATGATGAAAATAAATAGGATGTATTTATAACATACCCCTATATTAATCAACTTATGTTTATTAACCTAAACTATAAAGTGTCACATTCGAGGAGTAAAACACATGTTCCCTTGATTTTCGACCTAGTTTCTTATTCCCAGGTGTCTAGCTAGTCAATTCAAGATCAAATATGCCAAAATCAATTCAAAGTCATGTCATGATTGTGTAACTACTTTTGTATTTTACATTTTAAAGCATTCACGACACATATTATGTGAGTGGGAGTTTTTAAATTATATGAAATGGTTTAAGTGGTTGTGAGTAGAGAAAATATTACTGTTCATCTGTAAATTTAAGGATTCACTGTTTAACACTTATAAATTTTTTAATATTATTAAAAGTGATTATGAGTGGATGACAGATAAATTATAATAAAAAAGTATAAAAATTTTAATTGAAAGGAGAGAGAATAAGTATTGATTTTTAATGTAATTATAATAATAAAAATAAGAAATGAGATGTGAGTGCTCTTAGGTGTAGAAAGATGGCTTACTTTAGACGTATCATAGAAAGAATGTATCAAATCAAATAGTTAAGGGAATACCTCCAACTAAAACTAAATAGGTTCAAATTTATGTATGATTAAAAAACGAAGCTATGTATGACTCAAGCCGGGAAAATTAATCTAAATGGACATATATATAATTTTTTTTACAAATATTATAAAATTTATCATTTAGGCAGTACCGGCTCAATAGTATTAACAATGGTGCATTGGATTTGAGGTCTTTCAAAATTAAGGGCCCCACTTTTAAAAAACCACAAATCCACAAATCTTTAAATTTTTTAGTCTCACTACAGTTTCATAAAGCTCCATTTAAAACAATAAATATTTTATTAATGAATTTACATCATACACAGTTAAAAAAATAATTTTAATCAAAACATCTATACATATAAAATATATAATTAAAAAAATTTAACTCTGCAAACTATAAACGTTTTAGTTTATTATTGTCAGTATTAAGTCCAGATAAAGAATGAGAGTTGTAATTAAAAAGATTTTGGAAAGTGCCCTATTTTTTCCGATTGGGACCCAAAAAATATTGAGCCGGCCTGGTTTAGGATATATAAATTTTCATTTAATCTTTTGTTTTATGACGACTTTAAATATGTCTTATACTATCATCAAACAACATAAAATTTTATTATATTAAATTACTAGCACCTAAAATAAGAAAAATAGATAAATTATTTATCAAGTTATGAAATCTTGTTACTTAAGATTGAAAAGAATTAAGAAACAAAAGATTAATGATCTCAAAATCTCAGATAGATTAATTTTATAATATATCTTTTTTAATTTATAGATAAACCGTAAATACAACTAATTAGTAATTACATGCGCTCTTCAAGTGTTTGGTATTTTGGTGGGAGGATAATTTAAAACTTTTTGGTCGGTTTTTGAATGACGTTGCCTATTTGTAGGGACACGAAACGGCGACGTCTTGATTTCTATTTTAAGTTTTACCAAATTCAAACCGTACTCGACCGACATCGGCTTCTTTATTATTTCTTACCTTGTTTCTTAAGCTAACTTGTTTAGGTTGGACTTTCAACCCCCAATTGCGTTTTAACGAAACGTAAATAAATATATAAAAATAAGCGTAAATGTCTAGGAGATAAGATTAGTTTAAGGTCAAGAAAATCATGTATTGTTAAGTTTAGCCCTTTGATTTCGAAGGCTTTATGTGATAAGTAAAAGAAAGCCTCTAAAACAAATCGTATATGTATAAACGAAATAACTAGTATTATGATAATTGTTTTAGTAATATATTAAAGAAAATCACTTTTACTATAGATGCGAATACGAGGCTATCGTCGTCACTAGAGACCACTTTCAGCGGTTGCTAGAACTATAAGTAGGAAGGTTTTGGAAGTGATGTTAATTTATTAATTGTTAAAACGGTTGTTTTTCGTGTTTAAAAGTGGTACAGGGCCCTCTTTAGAACATGTAATTACTAGTAACTTTATAAAAAAAATATGTTATTCAAACTTCGGTATTAGAGAAAAGTTTTGGACATCTGTTTAAAACACAACCCTTATGGAGTCACAACCCTTACACACCATCTAAGTCACCCATGTATGTTGTTTTGATGTGGCGCTCTTCTTTGTGAATGACACCTATGCGTGAGTTAAAAAGTTTTAACTATATTTATGATTTGTACCCCCACCCTGGTGATACACGAGAGTTTGCTACATCACAAGAAGCTTATCACATCATGCAATGTTTATATTATCACATGTAAATCCATCTAAAGTTTATTATATTATCCAAGTATGATATATTCAAACTTTGTTAAAATATAAAACTGACACTTGATCAACATTAGCTTTAACTATAGACCTAGTTATAATATATCATTATGAAGCTAGATCATAGAATGTATCTCTATAAACATATATAACTTAAGCGAAGGATTAGTCAGTTTATCTCAAGTTCAAGTAAATGGCATCGTAAGTAGTGCTCTTTCTACTCCATGATTATCATTTAAGACACAATTGAAACTTTTTGTAAACTATGAATTATGATCTCTTGTTGCATATTATATATCGGTAAAGATTATATATAATATTTGATTATACTGCAGTATACAAATATTGTTCTTATGTTACGTTTGAAAATAGCATGTTAAAGTTGTACAAGTATATACTTTGTTTATTAAGGTCCGATGATGTTATACCTATCCTGTTTGTCATTTAAAATAATGTTGATCTTAAAGTTTAATGGAAATTAAAACCACAAATTGAGGTGCTAATATACTAACACTTTTAATATTTTTTGTGATTTGATACTGATTTATATAACATAAAGGAAGTATTTAAATTACTTATATACTAAATTTAATACGTAATTAGCTCAAACAAAAAGAGTAAATACTTGCACTTCTAAAATGTATTATTTTATTCCTACAATTAGGGTGGTTGTTTAGCATTTAGTTTCTTGACTTTAAGAATGGGCCGATTTTCCATTTATTAAAAGTGGGCCCGTAGTATATCAGGATCAGGAAGTAATATATATATTGCCGTGTGTAGACCAACCTTTGAGTACCCCACGTGTACCGACACTTAACGTGATAAACGTCATTAACTTACTTTTCCTTTTTCAACCATGTATGGTTATCTGCAAACTTGACGAACGTTCTCTTACTTATATTATTTTATTTTTTAAATTTATTATTATTAAACATCAGCACAGGTGACAAATATTAAATTATATATGTACATAAACGCATACACACAAGAGCAGTGGGACCCATGATTTTATACAGGTGTCTGCTATTTTCGATGTTCAGATTTCTATCATTAGATTATATTTTTTTTATCGGTTCAAGATGAGTCACGAAATAAAAGATAACACGATATCCATATTCATCTAAATAGTATCATCTTTCCGTTTGTTCGAAAATTGAAAATTTTAACTCAAACCAACTAAAAAGTTTCATCTAAATATCAAATTTCTAATTACAAATTTTAACTATCAAATAGTTAAAGTAATTTCTAAGAATCATGTCATGAAGCGATCTAAATATTTTTCAAGCAAGCAAATGATCAATTTAAACACCCATGCATATCAATCAAACTGTCAAAGAATTATGGCATTCAACTAAAAATAAAACATACCAAAAAACGGATGTTCGAAGTTGGAGAGGGCTGGAAACAGTGTGTTTGAACTCTCGATTAGGCTGAGAAGGGGGGCTTGATGGTGGAACAGTGGCTAAGGTAAATGGCATCGATCTTTCTCTCTAACCGTTCAAATTCATATTGGGGAGTTGTTGTGGGGGTGGGGGGGGGGAGGTAATTTGTAATGAGTTAAAAGTTAGGTGCTTGTTTATTTATTTTTCAATAAGCTAAAGTTTATAAAACACAAAAGAAATTATTTATTTTGTCGATTGTAATAAAAATAAATAATCTTGCGTGTCAATTATTAGGTGATCACAATTCACATGTGTTGTTTATAACAAATTTTAGTGGTGTCAATTGACTCTCTTTCCCCTCTCTTGGTCCACCTATACATATGGGTTATATAAAAATAAAAAGTTTTAGACTTTTCGTATAGGACAAAAAGAATCTCATAGGCATTTACATGCAGTGTTGATCTGATTAGTAGAAGAAAATAATGGTCTATAAGCATACTTCACCATTAATTAGTTATGTAAAACAGTTCTCCTCTACATTTGAATATTGTTATAACGTGACTCATAAATTTGGAACTTCTTAACGAACCATCTAAAAATCCATTTATATCATAAGAACATGTAGTTGCGATCTCAACAAAGTAGAATTATTGAAAATTTTCATAATGAGAACTATTGAAATATATAAACAGGAATTTCCATTAATATTATCCAGAAAATCCCGATAATCATAGTAACAAACTACTTACAATCCCACACCAAAACCAAAAAATTACACCAGAAAAAAAAAAGAAAAGAAATCCCAACCCACTATTGCAGTATTGCTTTAAGCCACTAGTGTTCTCAAGCTAGTTTGAGAAACACGAAAAAGATGAAGAAATAAAACAAAATAAAAAGTATATAAAATTACACCATCATGGCTATAACTCTAAGCCGCCGACGGTGCGGTGATGTAGCGACGGCGACTCTTAGCCACCGCCGGAGCCGGTTTATCGACGGCCGGCAAGGGTGTGGCCGTCGAATGGCCACAAATTCTCCAGTAATCCAACGACTCATCGTTGTAAATCTCCCACCATTTGTCCACAAGCATCTTGATATCTTCCCGATCCATATTCTTCTCTTTTCCGGTGTAGCGCCAGGGCTTGGATCCGTCGGCACAGTAGTGCACCACCTTCACCTTTTCAAGATCAAAGTTCTCCGGGTGGCGCCACAGCATCGCCAATATCAAGTTATACTCCGTCGGGAGGGGCTTGTAAATGTCTTTGAAGAACATGTTGAGGAAATCTTGTTCGGCGAAGAGGGTCGGTGGGGTTGATTTGACCGACTCCAGGAGGTCGTAGTAGGTGGAGAGACTGGGCTCGAACACGAACATTCCGGCGTTGAAATAGAGTGGGGGTTTTGGGCCCAGCTTTTCCTCCGGCCACTGGACTTTTTCCGGCGACTGTTGACAGTATCCGATCTGGTATTGGGGGCTGTTCTTCCAGTTGGGCTCGCAATAACAGTCCATCACGGCGTAGAAGTGGCCGTCCGGCAAGTCAAACAGGTGGTCAATGTTGTCGAACACCTGTATGTCACCGTCTAAGTAGATCATCTTGCTGTACTCCACAAACTGCAAAATTGTATATATATCAAGTAATTAAGTTGATGTCAACCCAACGATTATATAAACAGATAAACTCTTAACGTTGATGTCTGAATCTGTTGCTTTATCCAAAATCACGGAACACGTCTATGTTTAGTTCCATGTATGTGGATAAGACAACTATATATATCTTTAGAAAGAAAGGTTTTTAAAGATTTATAATAATACCTTATTTAGAAAGAGGCGGACGTTTATTTTAAAACCAGAAAATACGTCGGTTACATAACTAGTCCACTTACTCTCTTCTATTGTTGATTTTATGTATGATCTATCTACAAGTGTGGTTCTAAACTTTTAATTATCATAATAATAATAAGTGGTTTTAATTACTAACATATATTAAGAATTACCATAAAGCTTAAGCTTTTATTGTTTTGGTGAAAAAATGAAGAAAAATGAATGAATGATTTCGTATCGTACGTACCTCCCAGATACGGAGCTTGGAGTAGTTGATGACATAATAAGCCATAGCGAACTGGGTTTGATTTTCCGGTGGGTAGAGCGGTTCGATCTCGCGGATGATGCAGCCTTGGGAGATCAACTTCTGACGGTGGTCCATGGGAACATCGGGGAGAATTGCGACAACAAGGGGGTAGATGGACTTGACCTTACGGAGACCCTTGGCTAGAGCCACTACACCTTTCCAGTAGTCACCGTTTCCGGCCAAGAAGGTGACATATGCACGGCGAGGCAGGGTCTTAGCCTTCACGAGACCGGAGGTGAGACCGTTGGGTGTGGTTTTAGCAACTGGTGGGGCCATGATGGTTGCAGAGGGAGGGTGTGGTGGTGAGAGGTGACTGAGAAATTAAGTGAGATGGTGTGTGTGTGGTTCGTATGGAGGACTCAAGATTTCAAGTATCTTTTTCGAATGGTTTGTTTGGTGATTTGAAACTTGAGTAGGTGTGGGGTTTATATAGGAAGTGGAGGCCATTAAAAAAATTGAAAAATAAAAAAATGAAAAGTAATGTTTAATATAAAAATAGAAAAGTGTAGACTATTCGGACTTTTGGGTTTACTTTTTTGTTACTGTATTTCTTAATTTATAGAAGATATCCGATAGTTGTTTTTTTAACACATATGTTGTACATATGATTAATTTTTCAAACTTAAAAGAGGTATTTGCTACATTTTTCCGATTCATTATTTAAACTTTATATGACAAACCATGAACTTTGATAATTATTGTATTTTTTATTTATAGAAATCTGATAGTTGTTTTTAATTTTTCTTCAAAACATATGTTGCCCATGAGATTAAAATTTTCAACTTAAAGAGGTATGTGTTACATTTTTCTGATTCAGTACTTAAACTTTATATGACAAACCATGAACTTTTATAATTATTGTATTTCTTAATTTATAGAAATCCGATAGTTGTTTTTATTTATTTTTTTTAAATATGTTGCCCATGTGATAAAATTTTCAACTTAAAGAGGTATATGTTACATTATTCTAATTCGGTACTAAAATTTTTATGACAAACCATGAACTTTTATAAGTTTCTTAGGCGTCTCAACATTTTTAAAGGCCTAAAGCGTAAATGAAATCGGAGGCCTTTCAAAACTTTATCTTTATAATCTTTCATGTTTTGAAGCACAAACACTACTTGATTCATGATTCTTAAATCAGTTTACTCAAAGTAAATCCTAATTGATTCAATGATTTATATTCTAATAAACTATAACAAGTAAAAAGCTAAAACAAATAAACAATTAGCAATTTGCAAATCAAATAAAAAGAAGCATATGCAAAACTAAAACAAATTTAGAACAATTAGCAATTAACAACTTATCCCTAGAACAAAGAATTAAAGAAAAACAATTAGCAATACATTAAGCATTTACCTTATTAGGGAAAGAGTCAATCAATCAAAGAACCCGCTCAGCTTAGTACTTAATCGTGAGTCCGTTATCCACTAGATGTCTAGATGAAATCAAAGTTTAAAGGCTTCTTAACTGCAACGAAATCAAAGAAGCAAATTGTGACTCCATCGAATGAAATTAGAGAAGCAAACGAAGGTTAGGGAGGGGGTTCTTATTCATGACTCCAGTGAAGAAATCGAAGTTCTTGGTGGCTAGGTTTGCTTGGGGCAAGCAATATCATAGGCGAATGATGAAATCGAAGGTGCAGGGTTGTTTATCTTAACCTTCTGGCTTTATTCGTCTCTTCATTTCAACTCCCCGCGCCCAACCCCACAATCAGAAATTGACCAATAGCCTGTGTTGAAGATCTACGACCTGCCGACTTAGATTTCCTTCTTTCTTTAATTCTTTTTTTTAATTTAGTTAATTCTGGGCTTAGATTGAAAATAGGTTATACAATACGATTTACATTTCGGTGGCCTATTAGAATGGGTGGGCCTAAAGCCCTAGTTTTTTTTTAAGTTGTTGAGCCGCCCAATTATAAATTGAATTATAAAAAAGAAGTCTCTAGGGACTAGGGGTGTATGAATTAAAAGAAAGGCATTGGATTTTTAAAGTTGTTATTAATATTAGAGGTGTCATATCATACATGATCTACAAAATTATTTTGTATATAAATTTTGTCTAGATACATTAATTTCCTAAAAGGTTGATCACGCATAGTTTTCATTGCATATGTTGGTTTTGTTGCCTAGCAGCTTTATGTATTGTATGATACTTATGTTTTACACCAAACAGTTTAATGGAATCGAGAACAATGATGTTCATTAGTGGTGTTGATTTATGTAAAGATCATTGTACGATGAAGTTGCGAATCATGTGTTTGTGAAAATGATTACTAAGTATTAAATCAGGTCATATCTTTATCTCAAAATTTGTTTTAAAATTCTTAAATCGTAATCACTGAGTTTTAAATTTAATATTTATTTTATTCAACCCGTGCATCACACGAGTTTATAAGCTAGTTTAACGGTAAACAAACTCACCTATCAAATTAACATATTTGGGCTTCAATAATTATTTTTGAGTTATCTCTAAAAATTCATATGAAATTTTAACTTTTCTTTTGAATAAAAGCTTAAGGCCTGCTTAATTCTGGGGCAAACATATTCAATGAAGAGGCTTAAAACTTATATTTCAGAAGGTATTTTTATCAAAAATGAATGTTGATTAAATCACAAGCACTATAAAATAACATAAAAAAATCATCTTTTGTTCTTTGACTTGTATCATATACAATCAACTTTGGCTAAAAATATTCAACTTTCCTAGTTTGTCCATTTGTTTCATTGTCTTATCAATCTATCATGTAGATCAATCTTCATTCAATTAACTAACAGATGTTGTAATTTTTTAGATGTATGAATATGAAAATGTCTCTTGTTAATCTCACACTCGCAACAACAATAAGTGGACTTTGTCTGTAAACATGCTGACAATTTACAAAATAAGGCACAACTACTGACATGATTAGTTCAACCAAACATTATGAAGGGAACAGAAACAATGATTAACCATGTAATTCGAAAGACCCAAATATTGATTTAGTTGCTTTTGTGTTTGAACAAAGACTACCAGCAAATCTAATCAGCACAACCCCTCTCTTTACACACACATACAGGCACACACGTGTGTGTGAGATTATGTGTCAGTGAAACTCGTTTTGAAGATTTTATACTTCTAGCTAGCAAATTCAGGCTTTTGTGATACGAAAATTATGTTCAAGAGTCGCATAAATATCTTTTGTGTCCCAAAGTATAGTATTATTATCTTTTACTATAATAATAGCAAACATTTTTTAATTACCTAGTTGGTTGACAAACCGAACATGACCGTATGTATTTTCTAATAATTTTAACGATTTATATCATTCCTTAGACACGTTTAAAATCGTGTAAACCGCACACATTTGTAATTTTATCTAAATGAGTTAGATGGGTTGGCAAGTTGTGAACATACTAACAAGTAGTAAATAAGTTGTAATTAACCTGTAGACGAGTCATACGCAGTTTGACAAGTTGAAAAGTATTGTGATCGGGTTCACGAGTTGGCCTTATATGATACAACTTTTATTCTACTTATAAATTGGTTGATGAGCCGGCGTCAACCGACCCCATAAAATTTATTTATAATAAGATGTGGGAGGTATCAACCAATCCCGTATAACTTTGTTAATATGTAAGATATATTAATGATTCTCAATCAACCGTGTTATTTTTTTTTCGAGTGATGATTATCATGAAAACTTTACGACCCCTAAACCGAAATATATTTAAAAAAATATATTTAACCCACTGAAAAATAATTAATTGTAGAGCATGTTGTATTGAAGATAATAAGAACAAAATCAAATCACGAGTTAAGTCCAAACGTAGTGAATTGTTTTTAGTAGATGAAAAACACATACAACCACTATAAAATGTAATGTTTTATTATTTTCTAACAAAATCGTACGTAGTTGTATTACTCGTTTTAAATATTGTTGTCTTTTATTTATATGACAGCACCGAAACGAAAATTACAACATAAAGTTTAAATACATTCGAGAGCCGTACAAACTAAACTTTGGTAAAGAAAAAGTTCCTAAATCCGTCCTTACATGTTGTGTCAAAAAAAGTCACCTAAATACAATCGAATGGATGGTTTTATGATGAAAAACTAACACATATCTTCAGATTGTATATCACATACATGTAAGTATGCATTGATAAGATTAAAAATTTAATACACAAGTAAAAGTAGACACACAAACTTAAATCACACATCTTATAGCTAGAAACGTGATTTGTTATGATACGACTATAAAACGTAAGATAATAACACATCTTAAAAAAACATTTCTAATAGTATTACTAGTTTTTTCTATATATATTTAAAGTCTTTTGAGACCTTGAGTTAAATAAGTGGTCGACATACATCTATACAAGACATCATAGCTAGCCACGGGACAATCACATGGAATATTTTATACCTACATATATTATATTCAACACATAATCAAGAAACCTTTGCAAATCAAAATCATAAAACCTTAAAAAAAAGTAATATTATTTCATGCATCGTTTGGGTTTCGTAGTCGTCGGTGGTGGTTGAGGAGGATCATTAACCACTGCTAACTACATCACACACCGTGGATGAATCTGGGGGTGCCAACTGCCACTTGCCAACATGATCATGCGGTGACCAATGAAACGGTAACGTATTGAACATTTGACTCGTTCACTTTTTCAAATACGCGGTTGTCAATTTCTTTTTCGAAGAAACCGGAATGAAGGACACGTGTCGTGAGTAACTGAACTAACGACTTGTTGTAGAAGGTGCTGGATTTGGGCGGTGCAAGTTATCTCATATTTAACCACCGCATATACCGGAAGATTCTGGGTTCTTAATGCTAATTACGAAATTAACCTCCGCTAGGTCCTACTCATATTTAATAACTATTATTCTTATTATTATTATATCTGAATGCCGAGAAACTTGTGCGTAATATTTCAATAAAATAATAAAATTTTAAATAATTAACTAGTGAACGAAACATGCGAATTGCGTTGGGATGTTAAAATTTATAAGGTTTGATTTTAAAGTTTTATAGATTAGTGTTATATTGTGAAAGAAAATCACGTTAAACCATTGATAAATATAAATATGTCGTGGTGGAAAATACATTATATTTTGAGGATCATAAAAGAAAAAAAAAAACACGTAAGAAAATAAAACCTTGAAACAACTTTGACGGCTTGTACATTCATGTTTTGGTAAATTGTATATTATCATGCACAACTCGGTTTTTAATAAAAATTATAAAAAAGTGTGGATAAAAAAAAGCAAATTGTAATGATACATTTAGAATTTTATTAAAAGTCATATTTCAAAATTTATAAGAGAAAAAAAATTATCAATTAGGCGAGTTTTAAAATCTGGCTTGTAAAAGAAATTAAGAAAACAATTGAAAAAATATAAAATTTAAATGGTAAGTATACTTAAAGGAGTTAAAGTTGAGATGGTAATATCATAAGTTCATATAGGACATATTTTAGATATAAATTGGCTATAATCGAAAACTGATATTATAGGTGTTATTGTCTTAATATGTAGCATAAAAAAGGAAAAAATAAATAAATAATATACGATAAGTGATAAATTTACAACTCGGTGAGACGTTAAAGATGACGTCTTATCATCCGGCTAACATGACTTTCGGCTATCTTTATACTTCTCTTTTTATTGATAGAAAACTTTATAACATGGTTTCGTGCATCTTTAAAATCCTTAGTAAATTTTTTTATTAGGATTTCACTAAAAGATCAAACTATATTTTAAATTCAAATAAGTTTTAAGCAGCCTTTTTTGTAGGTCTATAAATAAACCGAATATCAGTAAATAGTTCGTGAACAATTGCTAGTGGAAAGTTAGTTTAAGTTGATTTCTTTAATAGAAGAATGAACATGAACAAAAAATTCAATAACTAAATTAAACAAAAGAACATGAATGTGTATTATGTTCGCGAAGAACGTTTATTCATTTATGCTTGTTAGTTTATGTTTGTTTATATGTTTTTTTCATTTATATTTGTTTGTTTTTGTTTCCTTATATGTTTGTGTGTGTATGTGTGCATGTTAATATTTTTCTTTTATGTTTTGTACTTTTTCATTGAAATGGTTTTTCATTTATATTTGTTTGTTTTTGTTTCCTTATATGTTTGTGTGTGTATGTGTGCATATTAATATTATTAGTAATTAACGTGATTAATAAATAGGAGAGAGAAACGGTAAAAAAATGATGAGGAGGAATATAGTGTTGACATGTGTCCCTTCTAGATACCATTTTATTAAGTAGAGAGATGTATTATATTAATTTGTTTGTTTATGTTTATTTTTGTTTGTTTATTTATATTTTATAGTCATTTGTGTTCGTTTATGTATGTTCAATTATGTTCTTTTATTATTTATGTCCGTGAACCATTCATTTAGACTTTAAAAAATTAAGTGTGGACGAACACAAACATGTTCATTTTGTTAACGAACAAACATGAACGTTGATTTCTTGCTCATATATGTTTGTGCTTGTGCTCGTGTTTGATTAAATTTGAATCAACGAACATAATCACTTCAATGTTCGATTTAGTTCTCTTTGTTTACTAATCTATCTAAATATATCAAATAACAAAATCATTTGAAAAAAAACTATAAAGGTTTAAATTAAATGATATTTAGCTACAATTAGAAACTTAAATCGCTTGTGTTATCATCTAAATGTTAACTCTAAAATGGAAAAAAAAAACTAATGGAAGGAAAGTGATATTTGAAACCGGCTGAAACTTTAAAGATGACGTCTTATCAGCCGGTTAAACAACACTTTCGGTTATCTTTATACTTTTTTATATTATTAATAAAAATCTTTAAAAGCTACTTTTTAACAATTCACATTAAATACTTTGTTTGTTAAATGGTGTCATCACCATATAGGTTGAGTTGATAAATGTTAGACTAGATATGTGGTGCACGACAAAGTAAAATCAATGGTAGACTAGATAAATGTTTGAGTTGATGTTCTTAAAAATACTTTGCAAACTAGTATAAAAACAAAATCAAGATTATTAATATCAAGAACACAATCTCACAACAAAGGTGCAACTGAATGATCTTTCATTTACAAAATAGCTTAAGTGTATATGAAAAAGATTCTTGCATCTACGTAAAATGTTTCCATAACTAGTTTCTTAACTTTATTCTTGTGTATTTTTCTTGAACTACAATTTATTTTCTTCTGCAACCTTATCAAGCTGCAATTGAAAAAATATGTTTATATATATATATATATATATATATATATATATATATATATATATATATATATATATATATATATATATATATATATATATATATATATATATATATATATGTAACTAGTATTTACACCCCACGCGTTGCGGTAGGGACGTAAAACCATATCAAATAGCATCAATGTCTCACTGTCGCTAGCGACTACCAACACCAGAAAAGCTTGTAAAATAACAGAAATAAAAGAAATAACTAGTTTCTTAACTTTAGTCTTGTGTATTTTTCTTGAACTACAATTTAATTCTTCTACAACCTTATCAAGCTGCAATTAAAAAAATATGTTTATATTTATATATAACTAGTATTTAACCCCACGTGTTGCAGTAGGGGGTAAAACAATGTCAAATAACATCAATGTCTCACCGTCGCTAGTGACTATCAACACCAGAAAAAACAAAGTGAGATACAATCTATAAAACATAAATACAACCCATAATACATAACTAAGTTGATAATTAGTATTAGAGTTAATTTCATTTTTGCTTCCTAAGGTTTGACTAAAGTAACCATTTTTCTTCAAAAGATTAAAAACATCAATTTACCTCCAAAACTTTCATATGTTGTTTCAATTTCACTCCAAAAGTTTTATAATTTTGGATAAAGTTAGAACAACTAATAAAACTTTTGACCTCCAATTGAGACAACTCATGAAACTCTTAGAGGTAAATTGATGGTTCTTAGTCTTTTGGAAGAAAATAGTTATTTTCAACAAACCTCAAGGAGTAAAATCATACTTAACTTTTAGTATTATATAATTTTTTTTAAATGAATTTTAGGTTTTCTGTACTTTTCATGTTTCTTTGTTAAGTTCGAATAAATTAAGCCCAAAAATCCGTTTTAATTTTCATTCTTACAGTCCAGTTTGCACTTATGCACTACTTGTTCAGCCCGTACCATCAATTGTAATAAAGACCAAACCAAGCCCAGACTGAATTGATCTATCAAAATATTATCAAACTAGGAATCGGGCTTACACCCTTCTTTTCATTATGAATTTATGATTCATAAATCATATCTTAGCAGATACTTCTAAAATCATCATTATAAGAGTTTATATGTCGATATTTATTGTGTGTATATATACAGTAACTAGGTTAGTATCACGTGTAATACACAGCTTGAATAAATAAATATTAAATAGTTAGTAATAAAAAATTTTAGAATTATAAAACAATATCTTGAGATATAATAATATTGAAATTACGTATGAGTAAATACCTTAAATAATAAAAAGCAATATCATTTTTTAAACTTTTTTTCTAATTTTTATTTTTAAAAGTAATTTTTAAAAATTTAGTGCTATTTTAAAAATTTTCTTATGAAAAGTTTGAATTTTAATCATATTTGTTTCATTAAAAATTTATTTTTTTAACAACACAAGTTTTAAAATATTTGTTATTTTTAAAAAAGTTTGATGTTTTAGAAAAAAAAATTATTTATTAAAGAGTTATTTATTTAGAAATTGCATTTATAAAAAAGTATCTTTTTTTAATTAATAAAAAAAATTTAATCTTAAAATGAATTAAATAAAATCATTAGTAGTTAATGAAATTATTTATTTGGATAGAGAAGCGGTAAACTAAGATTTACAAACTCTATAATTGCGCCACGTGTCACCAAAAAACCTTCTTTTATTAGTAGATACGTAGATACAGTTATCAAAGTGAACACATCTCATTTATACTAATAAAACAAAATGTCTAGATGACGCATGACAATTTTCTATAAACGAAGTTGTTAAAGTTTCAATTCCTTTTTATGGTTTTTTTATTTCTATAATTTTTTTATAAAATTTAAACTTGTACATGTTTATATATATCAACATTAATTTTTTTTATTGTTTGATATTTTTTTCTGTTGCTACGTGACTATTATCATCAGAGTTTCGACATTGTTTTCTTTTTTGACGATTACTTTATATTTTAAGTTTCATATGTTATTAAGGGCTCTCCATAGCTCAAGGGTTAGTGACGATTATGTTTTTTATATAAAGTTTCACAACTTTCGTGTTTCTTCCCTTCAACGTGCGGGGTTAAGTTGCAACAACGTTTAACGCTAGGTATTTTCGCGACTTTGCACCCATAGCAACACGAGGTATTTTACTAATTTTACATTATTACAAATATGCAATTTTATTCTTGAATGGAAACATCAATAATGTTAATCTATAATACATCACGATTCTCTATCTTTTACGTGTAATACTTGAACAATTTGACGCATGAATAGATAATACAAATATTAGACCGTTATTTAACATTTACACGTTTGAATTCATAGAAAAAAAATAGATGCTACTAGCCCATATCAACCAACCAAGAGCCTGGCTAATCATGTGTAAAAGCACGTCATGAGCATGACCGGCTCAACTTTTTTCAAGGCCTAAAGCGAAAGGAAAATTTGAGTCCTTTTGAAATGTCATTTTTGTAATCTAAACATTGAGATATCTACATTATTATGCTCCTAACTGCTATATATATATTTTAGTTCAATATGCCAAAAACATGATTCAGATTTTCAAATTCAGTAACTACAAAGAAAATTCAAGTGCAGCATATATCTTTTGTTTTTTTATAAGATACCAACTTTCACATTTTTGTAACCATTTCGGGTTACATCCATGTTGAAACAAAGTTGATACACACACATTTATATATAGTCTGAACAAGTGATAGCTCTGCTTCTTGAAAGTCGTATGTGAACCAAAGAAAGAACAATAAAAAATCAAAAATACAAAAAAGACATAAAAGCATAAGTATGCGTTCACTAAAACAAAAATTAAAAACATTTTTATGGATATGTTGAATAGTTAAATGGGTTTAATCATACTGGGTTTACAGAAAACTAGATTACAGTTCTTTGATTCTTGAACTAAATCAAGAAAAAGATAACTATCTTTAAAAATATTTTTATTCATCATTTGAATTTAACTAATCAAGTAACATACTAATAAACACAGAATATGGAAAACAATTACAACATCCGCACCTCCATTCCGAATGGCTGCCAAAGTATAAAGGATGGATCGTAAACATCGTTTGTAGCAATTAAGCATATTTAGCAATTTTCTGCAAGTATGAGCTCAATCAACTCACGCGGTCCACCGAATAACAATGATTTCCACTGATTTCAGCAAGAATGAACTCAATCTTCTCATTAGAGTCCATTGATTAACACCGACTTTGGATTTTCACCAAATGACCAAGAGATTTTAGAAGTTCAATTATTCGGTTTAGCTTTCCGTCGTTCAAGATTTCAAGAATAAAGTCTTGGATTTTCCCATTCGAAAATGACGCTATAAATTCAAGAACTTTTCATGTGGTTTTTGCCCTATATCAACTTATCACTAAATCCAATTTGACGGAAGCCAAGCCCAACAAAATTTATGTAACTATGTATAAGAGTTTTTTTAGAAAATGGGGCCACAAAGAAAGTGGGGGCCAAAGCCCTTGCTTGGGTTGCTTTACTCTTGGGCCGGCCCTGGTCATGAGGGTAACCTTGTACAAAAGGTCCCGACACACGCAAGATCTGGGAGTCGTCCGCCCGTTTTGGGCCCACAAGTTAATATTATTTATCTTTAAATACTTAAACGACATTATACATATTTATATTACTTTCTATGTGGTTTTAACAAATCGTCTCTGTCTTTTAATCTGACTTAATGTAAAATAAGCATTAACGATAGTTGCAAAGGAGTTTGTAAAATAAGTATTTCAAATACTAGATGTATGTTTTTTTAATATTTGCATATTTGATTATCCATATTCCTTGAATATTTATATGCTGTACCTGTATTTAATAACTTTTTCAAATAAGATAAGATGATCAAATACGAATGTCAATGGGCTAAGGATTTATTTATTTTTAATTAGTACTAAACATTGATGTAGTTTGATAAATAAGAAATTAGATCTACACTTTTAGTCATTTAAATAAGAATTAGGTGGGTATTAATTAATGTCACCGGACACACCTTTGTAACATATCTATCATATTCTTTGTAACTAACATACCACTAAGCCTCTGTAGGCTAATGACTTGTTAGGTCTCATTAATTTTTTCATTTAACTTTAAAAAATACACAACATAATTTATTTCATTTTTTTGGAATTTGATATAAGAGCTAAAATGATGGACACCATAAAAGTCAATGACAAGAATAAAGATCAAAAGTTTATAAAAAACCTAAAACAAATAAAGTTGTACGAATTTTATTAATTCAAAAATGATTAAATAATTTAACAAGTCATTATATTTAAAGCTTAGTCCAGCAAATAAAAAAAATTAAGAGTTAACTTTTTTTTATTTTATAATTTAACAGATGACACTTAAAGTTTACTAATAAACCCTTATTAATCAAAATAACACGCTTTTACACCAGGGGCTATATGCTCATATACAATAGCTACATGCCCATATGTTAGTGCTATATGCTTGCATAATATTACTGATGATGTAACTTGCTGGAAAATATGCAATATCAAATTAAGTTTCAGTATAAGCTACGACAGTTACATATAGTCATCATAATATATTGGAAAAACATATACATGTTTTTTTATAACGTCATATCATCAAAGTATATACGAGTAAAGAAATACACATGCTATCTTTTCAAAGGTTCTAACATAAAAATATCAAATTTAGAGCTCTTGAAACAAAAAAATTTACGATCAATTTTAATAATAATCTTATTTGTTTTTCTGTTGAAAATAATCATTTCATCTTTTTAAATTATTTTTCTTTGCTATTAGTTAATTTTATAAAAGATTAATATATTTAATTTTATTCAGAAAGTTCAAATCAATGTTAGTATATTAATTTTTTTAAAAAATATATTATAAACCTATAACAAATATCGTAATACATCAGAAACACATATAGTCGAGTTTTTTTTACCGTTATCTTACGCAAAATAATCATTAAAGATAAAAGATCATATCGCTTGTTATGATTAAAGAAATCACATATTATATTCTAACAGATCTTCCTATTATAAAAAAACAAATTATGGCATACCTTATTTCTTAAAATAAAAATGATATTATATTGTTTGTTATAAATAAATGTATAGAAAAGAAATTGTGAGAATAAAAACAAGATGAGAAGAGCAAAGTCGTAAGAAAATCAGAATCCGTCGTTTATCTGTGTGAGCACCGGAGTTTTGACGTTCGTTCATGGCGATGCCCAGAAATCGACGGACCACTTCCCTCCGTGATTCCGACACTCGACTCCCTGATTCCGACAAGATTGAACCATCCGCTAGTTGGGACGCTCTAGAGTGGACCAAGATCGATGTAATTTCTAACCTCTAACCCTAGCCCTACCCCTTTTATGTATATATATTTATCAATTCATCCTTAGGCTTCACAATATCATGAATGTCTTTTATTGCTCTCTCTAATTCATGTCATCTGTTGTCTGTTCAATCCCTAGCAGCCTGTTTCGAGGCCTGTTCCTCATGGATTGTCTGATTTCTTGTACGAAGCCGAGGAGGTTCTCGCTGAGGTAACCCACTGACTTCAAATTTGATTTTGAATTGACTCATTCGCAGTGTGTGATACCTAATAATAATAATAATAATACATTTGGAATGCAAACTTGATTATTGTTTATGACCTGTTTTCTTTTTTGATGGACACTTCAGTTGTTGAGTTTTGATAAGAAAAGATAGCAATCAGTCTCAGTTTCAAATTGAATAACAGTCCAGTTGGTATCTAATTGAAATTGTGGAGTTAAGGCCTAAAGGCCTGACAATGATGTGCTTGTTAAGTAATATTGCACACCCAGTCACCCATTAATCACGCATGATGATCTTATTTAGTGAGCAATTTTGAAGAGTTTATGATGTACAATATGCAGGCCTGCTGATATCCAAATGTTTTATGATCCAAGTAAAAGTTGTTTCCCATGTATTCTATCAATCATTGTATTTGAAGTTAAATTGCTGTTAGTTTTGTCATCATGATGAATGTTCAATCCTGGTGTTATCCTAGTTTTCAGCTTCCCATCCTTCCTGTTCTATGTTACTATAATTTTTAGCATAGGCTTAGTTTTGAGATTCTGTTACGACTGATTTTGTTGCTTTTCTGAGTTTTCTTACTTTGGTTTTAGGGGTATGGCGTTCTTGTTAATACAGACGAAGCAGGTACCTTGTTTGTGACCAATTTTCGTCTTCTTTTTTTGGTAAGTTTCCTGCTTGATGAAGCTTGTAGTTTATGCACACCTTCCACATGGCAGTTGCATATGCTATACAATTGTGCCCGTTTAAATTCTGCTCCAAACATTTGGTTGACACAAAACTGTTTATGGTCTAAATATTTGTTTTTATTCCCATGAAGCGGTATTAAATTCTTTAAAGAACTAACTGTGTTTGCGATGGACTAGAAAAGTTCACATATTGCTAATTGCTAACAGTGCATACAGAAGAATACTTCTCTGGGCATATGGCATTAGATGACGTTATACTATTTAAAAGCTATCTAATAACTATATATTGATTGTTTACTCAACATCATGTCACTTAATCTCATGCAATTGTCTGCTTTTACTAATTAGCATGGCTTCTGTACTGCTTCCTATAAAACATCATATGATATCTGTATATGGGAACTGTAGATATATTCCTATATTTTATATATCTTTCTTTTCTTTTATTTTGTTTTTTCTTCTCTTTCCAGAGTGAAGGATCCAGGGATATTATTGCGCTAGGAACTATACCATTGGCTACCATTGAAAGATACAACAAGATTGTAAGTTATGCTTTATGTTCATATAGATTTAGAATGACATTGCAGCTCTATTGTTTTATATATTTCGTTATTTTTTAATAATCTATTCCATTCAATTGGATTTAGTTATTGAGGTCTTAGGGCATCTATAGATGTTTATAGGTCATCGTATCATAGTAGTATGGACCAGTCCTGGTACTTCTGTAAAAAGAAGTTAGCAGACTTTGAAAATGAAATATTTGAAGTAATAGGTAAAATGGGAAAATAGTGAAGAGATCAAATGAAAGGACAAGAACTAACTTAAAGGGTCGGTTACTTGTGCTTGAACAGTTTTTTTTCCTGTGTGTGAAACCCTGTTCAAAGCTATAGGTAAGAAGGTAAGTACTAATATTCTAATTTTAATACTAATCGATCTCAAATCCTGATAAAAGGTTGTACCTCTATTATTTATGTGATGAAACATTGGAGAAACATAAAAGGAACCATGTAAAACGAAGGACTTAAAGGTATTACCAGTAAGGGTGGTTTTCTGAATTGACTAAATACATGATGGTAACAACCAAGCATTCTATAAAAGTAATGGTAAGGGTGACCCAGTTTGATGTCTATTGGGATGTTTATTTGTTACTTTATGCCAAGCATGCAAACCTAAAATATTAAGGTCGATGGAGCTAGACGCAACGAGTTGGGATTATAGTTAGAAATCATATGAATTATGGTTTGGAAAACTCAATTTTAATGCTACAGTACTATGTGATTAATGCTGCTCATTAAGTTAATTCTAGTCACTGGACACTGCCTAATTTCTCCAGACACTTAATGGGATAATTAGCCTACAAATTGAATATCTGACTTGGGATGACTTTTAATAATGCTTACTTATAAAGTTATAATAGAATACCTAAAATCCCTTGGAAAGGACAAAGCGGGAAAGCATGTAGAGCGCAGTCAATGCCACTAATATCTTGTATTAATTACTTAAGGGTCGCCTTAATAAAAATATAAATGCCCATGGGTAAATATGTAATTGTGTATTAGAATATTACTAAACAGGAGATGTTACATTTTTTTGGGGCAATTTAAGTGTAAAACAAGTAGTGTGCTTCCTTGGGACGAAGGGAGTAATACATATTCTTTTATTAAAGGCTATGAATTGATCAAACTACAACTGAAGACTGTAAAAATTCAGTCTACTTTGTTGGAAGATCTTTGTATCTCCTAGAACCCTTTTTTTCTCGACATTACCTTTTCTATACGACTATATTATTCCCATATAATTTATATAAACTCATGCGAAGTGCTAAAATTTAATTAAGACAACATTAGAGCCCCGTCTTCTTCACTATTCCCTGCTGCCAGACCCCGGCAGTTATTATGTATCCATTCTAAGTAATCAAAAGGTTATGTTTTATTTCTAAAGGGTCAATTGCCTCTAGGGGAGTTTTTTTTGTTGTTAGCATACTCACCCGCACAAGCTTTTTTGTTCATGTATATTGAATTTTTTTCCCCAATATTTTACGAGGATTTATAGGTAATAAAGCAGCAGTCAGGCCCTAGGCAATCTGATAAGACTCCTACAAGACGGCTTCTTCAGGTCATTGGTATGTAAGGATGCTTCTATTCTGGTAATGTGATATTTGGTCAATAAAGTGTCTGACTTCACCTGATAACTATATTAAACTCTGTTTTCTGGAGACTCACTGGTTTTGCGTGGCTATGCTGATAAATAATCTGTGAAACTGGTATTGATGTTGTGAAATTGGTATTGATGTTGTGAAATTGGTATTGATGTTGTGAAATTGGTATTGATGTTGTATAACTAAAGGGGATAAGCTGAAAATTCAAGTTTTAGAGAGGACATAAAAATCAACCAACTCTAGTATAATATATATTCCAATCCTGTGCATTTAAGTTATGCTCTAGTTATCTATTCTATTTTGAGTCTTTTTTGTGCTCTGTTTAATCTCTCTAGTGTGAACATCTTCCAGTCTAGCTACCTTATGATATCCATCTATTATGAGGTCGATTGTTTAGGATTGATGGTGGTTGTAGGGTATATTTCTTAGTTTTGTGCCAAGTGCTTATGAGCTAATAAATCTGTATGGTCATGCCTTTTGTTTTGCAGGAAAAGATATGAGGATTATTATATTTGCTTTTCGCCCTCGAACTAAACAGGTAAATTATGTTGACTAAGTTCTTACTTTTTGTAATGGTTACTGTGTCTATGAACTATAGAAGATCAACTTGAGATGCACTTAGATTTGGATACTAAAACTTTTTGTTAACAATATCAAAATGGATAATTAAAAGTAATATATGGTGGTCACTGCTTTGATAATGATCTTCCCTTGCAATATTAATATTTACTCGTAACTTATTTTTGGGCTAGTCTAGTTTGATTTCGACAGGATCACTTTTGACCAATGCCTCATTATAAAAGAATCGTGGTTCATGATTTTCTTTTTGATTTGTCATCTTATACATGTAGGGACTAAAGCTATTTAACTAAATTTGCAGCTGTTTGACAACTCATTGCATGTCAATTTTTATTTTTGAAACCAATCACTCTCAACAGCACTTCAATAAGTTTGTGATTTTTACAGAGACGTGCTGTCTTCGAAGCATTACTAAGGTGTGCAAGGCCCACAAGGCTCTGGGATCTGTATGCCTTTTCTTCTGGCCCATCAAGATTCAGCAACACTAGCCCTAGAGTGCGATTAGTGAATGAATACTTACGGCTTCTTGGTGTAGAATCACATCATTCATCATTAAGCACCATTGAAGATGGTTCCTTTACATTGTCTAATAACTGGTGGAGGATTAGTGATGTTAATGCAACTTATGACATGTGTGCAACTTACCCATTTGCTCTGTTATTACCAAAATCTATTAGGTGAGACATGCTATAGTTAACACCCATCCCCCCACACACAAAAAAAAAATAATGATATGATCTTGGCATATCACCCATTTGTTTGTTGCTTTTCAGAGACGAGGATGTGTTGCAAGCTTGTAAATTTCGTGCAAGGTGTAGATTGCCTGTAATATCATGGTGTGATGGACGTAAGTTCTGGAATTAACTTTAATTTGTTTGAAGTAACCATTCATTTTTTGACATTTTATACTGGCATTTGTTTCTAAGTTTTGATACAAGTATTTGTTTCAATGATATGTAGGCACTGGAGCTGTTCTTGCACGATCATCCCAGCCATTGGTTGGTCTAATGATGAATATGAGAAGGTAAGGGTAAATTTACCGCATCACCCCTGAATGTGTGAGTAGTAAGATTTGTGATAAATTGTATTACAATAATTTTATCGCAGCAATGCTGATGAGAGTCTGGTTGGTGCTCTCTGTACTGAACTTCCTGGTGGAAAGAGAGGACGCAGGTAAAGTACAATTGCTCTTCTATCCAATATTTTTCTCACTAATTTGCAATTTTTGTTGACTTGAATCATTTTTGTTGTTAAACATTTCCCTTACTCTCATTTTCAGCTTTTCTAGTTTGATATTCTTTTTCACTATGTTCTTGCATCTTCTTCTTTCTGATGGAAACCCGTCTATTCTTTTTTCTAGGAAGTTATATATAGCTGATGCAAGACCTCGAAAAAATGCTTTAGCAAATGGGGCAATGGGAGGTGGTTCAGAGTCATCTTCCAATTATTTCCAGTCTGAGGTCTGTCAAAGGTTTGACCTAAATAGTATGTTGGTTTATCATGTTAGTCTCTCTGTTATAAAGCTGACTACGTGTTTGTTTGTGTAGATTGTATTCTTTGGGATAGATAATATCCATGCCATGAGGGAGAGTCTTGTTCGTCTCAGAGACTACTTGGATACACATGGAACTAAATCATCAGATGGAATGTCATCATTCTTGGTACAATCTCAATCTCTAACACCCTAACCTTAAGAATCTACTCTAACTTTAAGAAGATATATTATGTAATCAACTTTTTTCACAACAGAGACACGGTGGATGGACATGGGGAGGAGGTAATCTCAGCAGTATGTCCGCGTCTGTATCAACACTTGGTGATAGTGGTTGGTTAATACACATACAGAATGTACTGGCAGGCTCTGCTTGGATTGCTGCTCGTGTTGCAATCGAGTCAGCATCAGTGCTTGTTCATTGCAGGTACACGTCAGCGTCTATGAGGGTTTCAGATTTGTGTCTTTTTAGCTATTATTCAATATTATTACTGCAATGCTCTGTAAACAGTTTTATTACTTCTAAACAAACAGAAATATATGACATTCTTTATCAACTTGTAACTTTTGTACAGTGATGGATGGGACAGAACAACCCAGCTTGTTTCCCTTGCAAGTTTGTTACTTGATCCATATTACCGCACCATCAAGGGCTTTCAGGTATTTATTCATTCGGACTATAGATATGTATATATGTCCTGTCAGCTAAGTAAAAAAAGTATTTTAATCCTTATTTTCATGCAGGCACTTGTGGAAAAAGATTGGCTTGCGTTTGGACATCCATTTTCAGACCGAGCGGGAATGCCAAGCTTATCCGGGAGTGGTTTTGAATTATCTAGGCAGTCATCAAGCACAAATTTTCCATCATCACCTATGCGCCAGACACCTGGCTCCTTCCCATCTCAATCTCCAATGTCTAATCAGACACAAACTTCAAACAATTATTCTCCAATATTTCTTCAGGTTGGCCTTTTTGATAGGCCTATCTTTTCTTCTGGTTTAGTATAAATGTTAAGCAACCTTATAACTTCTTTGATTATTATATTGAGGTAGTTGAATCATTAATCTGTTCATTTGTTCCATTTGACAGTGGGTTGATTGTGTCTCTCAGTTATTGCGGATGTACCCTTTCGCATTTGAGTTCTCATCGGTATGCATCTTTCATTAATGGATTGTATTCTCTTACAGTTTTTTAACTGCTTTTGTTTAAACAGTAATCATTATTATCTTTTGCAGGCTTATTTGGTTGATTTTCTAGACTGCACACTTTCTTATCGATTTGGGAACTTCTTGTGCAATAGGCAAGTATAATGTACTACTGGATCAAACTAGCTGAGCTGGTCAAATGGGTCCTTAGTCACCTGCTGTTTATATTTAATGCATTAAACCACATAATCCATTTTATTAAAAAACTTAATTACTAGTGAAGTAATGTAATTTTGTCACCATATATGACACTCTAATTGCATATAACAAATCAAGAACAACCAGATATGACATGTACTAAAATATACTTGTTTTGGCTCTTTTACCCAACCATTCTGCCAAGGTTTAGGTTGTCAGGTTCGTGTAACCCACAATCTGATCATGACCCATTTGCTTAATCCCATTGAAAAGTTGAACTCTAACCCAGATTCGTGTAACCTGAATATTGTCTTCTGAACGGATTGGTAGGTAGGTTTTATGGGTTGAGTTTATAATTTATACATATTCTTTAATTCTACATTAATTGATTGGCTGATTGAAATTGGCTTGGTTTGGTCAATTGAGATCTGTCCTTATATTAGAAGGGGGACCCTAAACTGCTTAGCCTCAACCCTAACCCATCTATTTATGTTTGGAATCCACCTCTCCCCCCACTCCCCACCTCCCAAAACCACCCCAATAATATACAGAAGTGGTTTGGTTATTATGATGTTCTGGCTTTACAACTTTACTGTAGATTAGAACATTGTCATTAACAGTTATAAAACCTGTGTATGTTTAATTTCAGCGAGAAAGAAAGAGAACAATATGGGGTATCTGATGCATGTGGATGCTTGTGGATGTATTTAGATGATATGCGTGCTTCAGGGGGGAGTTCACATGTGCACTACAACCTCTTCTATGATCCATCTAAACACGAGGGTCCTTTATTGCCTCCAGCTGCGGCTTTAGCCCCAACGCTGTGGCCTCAGTTTCATCTAAGGTGGTCATGTCCTTCAGAAGCTCAAGCTGGGGAGGTTGAAGCTCAATGTAGGGATCTGGTGGAGAAAATCTCCGAACTCCAAAAGGTAACTGACAATTTGACTCCAAAAGGTGGTATTTATTTAGTTTTTGCATAACTCTTCTAGAAAACATTCTAATATAAAGAATATATATACATTTGTGTGTATCCTTCTAACAGCTCTAAATTCTGTATGTACCCTTTCAAAACACTGAAGTCTCATATTTGCCCTTTCCATTCTAGATATTTAAAATCAGATACATATGACACCTAGTTTTGCTCAATAAACGAATAGGGAAACAATGTTTATTACCGTGAGTTATATCAAGGCATAATGTTCTCTTGGTTTATTGAGTGAAACATGTGTTATAAGCAACCTATATTTTTATGGAATGGGTAAATCTGTAAATACGATATGAGTGTGCGTCTTTTCTAAGGGCGAGTATGATATTATAACATTTGGAGGTTCTCTTTGTTTATTTAGTGAAACATGTGTTATAAGCAACTGATTTTATTTTGTAAATACAATGTGACTGTTTGTGTGTTGAAGGGTAAGTATGATATTATGACATTTGGAAGGATCATAATGAAATTTTGGAAGATTTTATATGGAAACTGCCTCTATTTTAAATATTCTTCGCTGTTGCCAGTTACCATAATTGATGTAAATCACTTTTAGTGGATGCAGATAAGCACCATGTGGGTCAGTTTTGGATATTGAATTCAGATTTTTTGTGCTTATAAACTAGAGAATCCTTTTTTTAAACATATATCACCTGTAACTGATCAATTAATCTTCATTAAAGGTTGAGAGTAACAGATCTACAGTTGTGGCTGAGTTGTTTTTTTTGTAATATAAACAGGCAAAGGATGTTGCTGAGAGTAAAACCCGAGAAATGGTTGCTACAATGGAAGCTGTAAAAGCCGAGATACGCAATGAGAAACAGATCAGCAGCTCAGCCATGAATTTGGCAAGAAAAGCCAACAGGGAAAATGATATTATAAAAAGAGCAATACAATCTCTCGGGTGTAGAATACAAGTCTCGGGAAATGATGACTGTACAATCAACATTGAAAACAATTTAACTAACCTGCCTGAAAGAATATCTTCTTCTCGTTCAACGAGAGAAACAGGAGGCAGTCCACCCTCATATGATGAAAAGATGGATATCCCCGTATCGGTTACCTTAACCTCTGACAACGAGGACATTTCAGAGAACCCTATTCTTAGGGTTTGTGAAAACCTGTGCCCGCAACGGACCCGAGATGGTGGGTGTAAGTGGCCTGATGCTAGTTGTGCTCAACTTGAGAGCCAGTTTGTTGGTTTGCGAGCTAATTATGACGCTTTTGACCGGTTATCTATTTATGATAGCTACTTTCAACCTGAATGACAAGCTGATTCACGGTTCCTGAGTAACAGTATTGTAAGGTGCTGACGTCCGGGATGTACAGTTTGAGGTTCTTCTCAAGCGGTTTTGAATACATAATTTTACAAAAATGGTTACCATTTGGGTTTAGGAATGTATAGGTGAAAGGTAGAGGTGAGTCGTGGACGAGTTGGGTGGTGCAACAGTTTGTTGCAAATGAGGTGATTGACCAAAATGCGGTTGTATGGTTGGTTTATATTTGTGGTGTACAGATTCTTGGTAGATGTATTGTTTATGAAAATAGAGATGTAAAAATAGGCTCCGATAAATTTGTTGGTTAATAAAGTGATAATGTGCTGGTTTTGAGCCTTCATTATTTTCATTCCCATTTTCTTTGTGTTGATGATTATTGTTTCAAGCTCGACAAGTACAGTTTTAAAAATTGATTAACTAAACCCGCTAGTTATCAGGTTAGCCCCGATTGGTTAAAATGGATTAGCGTTTGTTATTTTGTGGTTTAACGGATTGAACTGTTTTCGTTCTCAATCAGGATTAGAAAGATGTTTCATAATACAATGCTTATACTCAAATATGATAAAATCATTTGGTTTACAGTCAATGTCAAGTCTCAAACCCAATTTACTTGTGTGTGTACGGTTGATTCAGTTAAACAACATGCACACGCTAATATAAGAGCATTCATAACTCATTCTTTATTTTTATCCATATAATTACACTAAAAATTATTATTTTTTTCTTTCTGTTTAATTACAACAATTTAAAATATATTAAAAACATTATAGAGTTTTGAACAGTATTTCACAAAAATACAAATTGAATAATAAATTTCTCATATCATTACTCACAACTATTTGTAACCATACCACATAACATAGAAATACACTTACATAAATTTAAAGAACAGATTGTGAATGCTCTAAGACATGTGTATTCTAAAAGTAACAAAATAGCAAACCAGCTTGGTTTACATGACGGATTTCAAGTTTTAAACTGTCAATCAAACTGTTAAATCGACCAAAGAGAACCATGGACCGAACCTTAAACTGGCAAACCTGTTTAACTGGCTGATAACCGAGTTTTAACAGCATAATCTTGCTAAGTGTTTGGTTAAAGCACATGAGCAGATAATAATTTTATCTATTCAACAACCTCCCAAGATTTATACAGGCTAAAGACGGTACATTAATGTGGCTTTATTACAAGTTATTGAATAGTAAGAGGATTATTACAAGTTATTGAATACTAAAAATCGCTATTCGTTGGTTCCAGCTGCGGCTGGTGGGGTAGACGGTGGAGGTGGTGAGTCTTCATCGGATGACTTGTTATTCGCCCTTGTCTCTTTCCATCTTGCCAACGCCCACCTCAAAATGAAAAATCCCCCGATTGCATAAACCTGATGAACTCAATCACATCAGTACAAGCTCTTAAGGCCCAATTACAAAGATCTGTAACTTGTAACCACATAACTGGAACCAAATAATCATTTTTACTCGAGAAGAATCTGATGTTGTCAAATTGAATAATGAATTTGATGATTAACTCAGGAATTACAAGTGAGAAAGATATCCATGGATACAAGTTTTATATTGAGAAAACGATGAAAAATATCCATGGATACCTGCCAAAGGAAAACAGGATTGGTATCCCGTTCCACCTCTTCGGATTGAAGCTTCAAGGGAGGAACAGGAGCCGGATGAACATCAGAAAACCTAACAGTCACAGGCTTTGACTCCTCCGCCACTTTAAACACCGTATTTCCGCCTGATTTGCTCTCAGACTCCGCCTTCTTGGCCTGTGGCGGAGGAAAACGGGAGTTGACAAGCTCAGTGAACTTCGAGATGATCCAAGACAAAGGATTCGCCGGCTGATTTGGTTCGTACTCATGAGGTAAAGCTTTCTGAACCACCGGAGCTTCTTTCTCCGCCATCGCTGTTGCACCTTCAAACACGTTACCTTTGGCTCTAGTCTAGTGTATAATAATATTATTATATTATTATGTGTGTTCTCGCGTGAAAGTGAAAACGATAGAAAGAAGGAGATTACTAGAGGAAACAAGGGAACTAGAACGTTGGGTTGGTGGCACTCGCTATACAAGACGCGTGTACCACACCACAGAAACGGTGGGCCTAACTACCTGTCCATCCTATGCACAAATGTAACTTACCAGTTATCCATCCCACTATAGGCCTATAACTGTATCATGGCCTACTTAAAAGTTGGGCTACTACAAGTTTATAAACACTGAGCAATGGGCTTGAAATAGCAAGCATCAACAGCCCAGTTATCATTTCCTACCTTTTCAACAGGGCTATATATGAGACTACACATGCCGAGTTGGGCTTCAACTTGAAGTTTAGCGAGTTAGTTCGGTTCGGATCGTTTATTTTAACAAACTGAAATGTTTAACTTGAGGTTGATTGGTTTATAACTTATACTTAAAACTTGAGTTTAACTTAAAAAAGTCAAACAAGTGAATAGATGAAGGAATGAATTATGTGGGCTTGACTCGCTTGTATAAAAGCTAATATCAAAGTATCAAACGACCCACAAGGGTCATTTGAACATCTTGTTTTCATAATAAATAAGTCCGTAAATATGACACAAGTTCCAATGGGAGTATGGGAGGGAAAAAAAAGAAGACTATTGAATGCTGGAGTCATCGGCTGGTAAATGGTAATAAAGATAGGAAAATTTTAGGCGCACCGTAAGAATTTTGGAGAAAAACTCGACCAATATGTCACGGGTTGGTCTAACCGTGACCGTAAGGTCAGGTGTAGAAAGTAACCGTGACGTTTAGGCTTCAGAGAATGTTTTTACACATTGGAATTGGGTTAATTATTAAGAGTTCGGTGTCCGTTTTTTTTAGAGTTGGGTTTTAGGGTTTGGGTGGTGGTGTATATGTCACGGTTTGAGCAAACCGTGACATATTGGGTTTAATATTTAATTTTTATAACCATACTAGTTTGGGTTTGATTGCTCTCTTATACAAATAAGCTTTACGCCCTTTTTATTGTGATTATTTTTATTTTATCACACGGTTGGATCTAATCGTGTCATATTTGGTATAATATTTAATTTTTTTAATCATACTAGTTTGTGTTTAATTGTCATCGCTTAGTCTCATCGAAAACCCTAAAAACGAATATTAACATTATCATAAACATCGGTTGTGTTCATACATTATCAAAATTACAAACATTGTATATAATTACCATTACAAACAACCAAACAAACACAACCAAATATATAAATACAACAACCAAACAAGCAACCATCATAAATACAACAAAAACATTATAACTAAAACTGCATATATAAATACAACGAGTTTGTACATACAAAATGAAAAGAAATACAAACAAAATATAACTATCTAACCCGTCATGTCATCATCTCCGGCCTGACCTGACCCGCCCGTGTCAGAGGTGCTACCATCGTCATGCCCTAATCATCTAGGTAACTGTGACAACAATGGCGTACCGGCACTGTTTGTGAGTGGTACGAGGCATGTACGTAATCCGTCTCTATTTGTTAGTGGTACGGATTCGGGGCATGTTCGTAATGCAACTATGTTTGTGAGTGGTACGGGTTCGGGGCATGTTCGTAAGAATGGTAAGGGGGATGTCTGTACCTTTTACCGTAGCCCGTCGGTCTAAATAATGAGTTGTACGCATATTCAGCAAATGTGTTCGACGGGTTGTTTTCCTCCGCCCCCCACGAAGGGTGAGTCTCGTATACATAATATTCATAAAAAAGTAATGGTTAAATATTTGAAATAAGTATTTATTATAAAATAGACATTACTTCAACCTGGTTTGAATCTTCGATAAGTTGCTTCTTATTCAAATCTGAAAGCTTCGGCTTTTGATAATGATCTCCCGAACCCGACATTGTTTTCGAATTATTTGTTTTTGGAACGATGAAGCTTAGGCTTTTGATGAATTTTTTTTCGTGATGTGTGGTTGAATGAAGTCTTGAGAATGGATATTTAAAGAGAAATCTGGACAACAAACCGTCACGATTTGGCTTAACCGTGACGGTTCAGGGTGGTACTTACATGGGAATAATGGAACTTTACCTCGAATAATAAAACTTTACCTTGTACAATAATTACCTGGTACCCTAACCGTCACGGTTAGGACAAACCGTTTCAGACCCGGTATCCTAACCGTCAGGGTTAGGCCGAACCGTGACACTAGGTTTTAGACTCTTTATCAGTGTACTTTTGTATTTTTGTCGGGAGACAATGTCTCTTTATTAGATGTCACGGTTTGGACACATCGTCACGTTTTGGACTTCAAACTGTTATGTTTAACCTAACTGTGACGGTTAAGTCAGGCCCAGCTTAAAAACACATGCGGTGTCCCCAGGATCCAAAAGATATTAAGAGCAATGCGAGTGATTTCCCTATCGCATAATCTGCGTGCGGTAGTACATGTGATTATTATAACTTACAACTTAGTGGGATCACGGTCCAGACTTGAGAGATAAGACCTTGAGCGGTCCCGGTGAAACGTGTCATCCACGTGGCGATGTAACCATCGTTGACCTTGCCTTTTTAGCAAAAAACACGTTTCTCCCAGAGCTACAAACCTCATAATCAAACTAACAAACCTATCATGACTTGCACCTTCCCCTTAACAGCTTGTACATCAACTTCCATTATGCTATTTCCAGGCATCTGCTTCTATCTCCTCTCACCTCTGTCCCCAATCTCTTTCACAGATGATAGATAAACAACCTGACAACTCTGCATTATCATCACACTCGTAATCACTTCACTTGTTTCTTGCTCTAAGAATTCATTGAAGAAATGCATTCGCATCACTTGCTTCTCGAGGAACCAATCCGAATGGCTTCAATTCTCGAGCCTTCTAAACCTGTAAGTCATCCAATCCTTTCTCTATTGATTTTCGCTACTCATATCTATGATCGTCTCGTCGTGAGTTTCAACTTGCCCGACGACTTTTTGTGCAAATCGTCGCTACTTCGATCGCTCGCTTATATAGTTTATCACTTTATGGCTGCATATGGAATGGTGTTTTCCTCTAAAAATTCACTAGCGGTTCGAATTTACTTGATTTACAGTTTATTTCACTCTGCAAATCCTGTGATGAGTTTCGATCTTACTTGTTATTGGAAAAGTTGCGATGATTTTTTTAGTCTTTTGTGAATGTAAACGGACGTCTGTTTGATTTCTGTTGCGTAGAGCTTCTTTCCTGCTATGACGAAGATCGTTGGGACTTTGGGACCCAAATCACGATCGGTTGAGACCATATCGAGCTGCCTTAAAGCTGGGATGTCAGGTGATGTTCGCTTTCTGTTGTGCCCTTCAGAATATGAAACTTAGTCGTCTTTATATCTGAGATGCATTTTGACCTCAGCTCAAAACTTTGAATTCTGACTTGGGTGCTACTATACATACACCATCTGGCACCATCATACGGGCCGTATGACAGGCGAAAATGGTCATACCAGTCGTTTGACTTTGTCTCTCACATCAGTCACTTCTGTGTCAGTATGTCATCACCGAATTTGCACAAAAAAAACTCATACAACCTGTATAACAATTATGGCCTGTATGATGGACAGCATAACACCTCATATGACCTGTTATCACCATGTATATGACCCGTATGATTCGTCACTAGGGGTGTGCGTATGGAATACCCCTACTATTAATGTTAACGTTTAACACAACACCATTATATCCATTTTAATATCAAAACATCCTACTTGGTTCATAATTGACCATACAAGTTAGGATATATTTCTCTGATCTAGAGGATGCTGGCAGGTTTACCTTTTCTTGCTAAGCGATGTGTCTAACCTCTTAATGCTACTGAGAGTTATTGGGATGGTAATGATATAGTTAAATTGAAAATGCATTTATTAGTTTTGTTGTTTTTCCGTAACAAACTTGATGATGTACTGTCTGTATTAGATATGTTACATTACTGACTAAGCTATCTTGGAATCATATATTGTCTGTGTAGTGGCACGGTTTGATTTTTCATGGGGTGACGCTGAATTTCATCAAGAGACGCTGGAAAACCTTAGGAAGGCTGTCAAGAGTACAAAAAAGCCTTGTGCTGTAAGTTATTCCTGCACACACAGAACAATAAACTACTATCCAAATTCCACTTTCACTTGTAAAGTGTAAAATTTCTTATATAACAAGGCTTTTCCAACCCATGCTATGATGGTAAGACGTATAAGTTCACTGGCATCCTTTTTTACTAGGTAATGTTGGATACTGTTGGTCCAGAGTTGCAAGTTGTCAACAAAACTGAGCGCCCTATTTCTCTTGAGGCAGAAACCTTGGTCATTCTCACACCCGATCAAGAAAAAGAAGCCACTTCAAATCTGTTACCAATAAATTTTAGTGGGCTTTCAAAGGTAAACATGTGTTGTATGTTAGGATCATTTACAAGAATTGGCATATATTATTAAATGAGCTTGTTAATACAATAAAACTTCCTACTAGTCAAAAAGGCCAGTATCTGCTTATAATTTCTAATCCAGCATGTTGATGTCCATCAAAATAATCAACATGGTATAAAAGATGGTACTAACAGAATATTCCATGTAATATGAAGTGCATTATTGCATTTATCATGATACTTGTTGATAGGATAAAGTCTTGCAAGTCAAATAAAAGGAAAATTACCAACCATTTGGTTTCTTGTCAACATGGTTATTAAATTTAATGCAGGCTAATAGAAAGAATAAGCTTACTCACTTTTTTTATGCTTGGCTTGACACAAAAAGAATAAAACATCCACTTCTCTTGGATTCTAGTTGTGAAAATATCTTATGCTTGATGTGTGTATCAGTTTGTCTAAGAAGCAATTAATGAATTTACTTAAACCCAATTTAGAACAGGGGATGCTCACCTCTTGCACTGAAATCTGAAGTTAAACTCATTCTTTGTAGGCTGTGAAAACTGGTGACACTATTTTCATTGGCCAATATTTGTTCACGGGAAGTGAAACAACTTCTGTATGGTTGGAGGTAAGTCAGCACTGAAGAACAGTTAGCATATCTTAGATCTTTAAACTTTTTCATAACCTTTAATGTTTTCTGATTAGCTGTTTTGCAGTTATTAATATCTGATTTTATGATTCACAGGTAAATGAGTTGAAAGGAGAGGATGTTGTTTGTCTGATAAAGAATTCTGCCACTTTATCTGGGTCACTATTCACCTTACATGTATCCCAAATCCGTATTGATCTGCCAACTCTTACTGATAAAGATAAGGAGGTGAACTTTCTTTTGTGTTTCTATTAAATGTTCTTATGATCATAAGATCGTAACCATTAGCATTAGTATTTCCTTATTTGAGCTTTTGCTGCTTTACCAATTTTTGTTTGAAGCACGACAAGCTTTATTCTAACATCGTTTAATAGTAACCAATGTGTGTTTTTGGATCACTATAATATTTATATAAATTGACATGTAGCTTGTCGGAATTCGTTATATAACTGATTGACTGTTTATTTATTTGGAAACAATTTCTTCATAAGTTGGTAGGCATATATAGTTTCTTTGACAATGCATATATACATATATATGTATGTGTGTGTGTGTGTATATGCATATACATATATGAACTCTAGTTCTCATCTAATGTTTATTGTGTATTCAAGGTTATAAGCACATGGGGACTGCGTAACAACATAGACTTCCTTTCTTTGTCTTATACCCGTTGTGCAGAAGACATACGGCATGTAAGGAATCTTCCTGCTCATTGATAATACGCATTCATCAATTTCTTATAAGCTCTTTATCAGACCTTCAGTACCACCATACTATGTTATATGCGTGTTTTAAATTAATTTTGTTCACTTCCGCTGTCATGTAGGCTCGTGAATACCTCTCCAAATTGGGTGATCTCAATCAAACTCAAATTTTTGCAAAGATTGAAAATTCTGAAGTATGATGCTAATAATTCTGAAGCTACGGGTGATCCAATCGTCTCTTCTATTATGGCTGACATCACTCTACATTGTTTTTTTCTCGCAGGGTTTAACTCATTTTGATGAAATCCTACAAGAAGCAGATGGTATAATTCTTTCTCGAGGAAACCTGGGGATAGATCTGCCCCCAGAAAAGGTACGTGTCACTACTAAACTGTTAAGTGAACACTCAGTGAAAGTGATAACAAATCCCAAATTTACATTTTCTGTTTTTTAGGTGTTTTTGTTTCAAAAAACAGCTGTTTACAAGTGCAACATGGCTGGAAAGCCTGCAGTAATTACCCGAGTTGTGGACAGTATGACAGACAACTTGAGGCCCACTCGAGCTGAGGCAACTGATGTGGCAAATGCCGTTTTGGATGGTAAATTTTACTGTTTTTGTGTTATATTAATTTTTGTAGTTCGACTGAAGGGTGGTGTCACTTTCACCTTGTAGTTATTATAGAGTTCTGTGATATGAAATATAAAAACACTATTATTATATGAACTGTCCTATTATAGCATCTATAAATATTATTGCTCTGGTTCAGGTAGTGATGCCATTATCCTAGGTGCTGAGACCTTGAGAGGATTATACCCTGTTGACACTATCTCCATTGTTGGTAAAATTTGTGCAGAGGTAGATTTTTTGTTGTTCTTTAGTTGTTAAGCTCATACTATTACATATAATTTCAATGTAAATCCACTGCAATGTCTAGACAAATTTAATTGGTATAAATCTTCTTTGCAGTCAGAGAAGGTATTCAATCAAGATTTATACTTCAAGAAGACTGTCAGATTTGTTGGAGAACCTATGTCCCACTTGGAATCTATTGCTTCCTCTGCGGTATGCATCTTCACTTTTTCGGGTTTTTTATGCTGCTCGTATTTGTAGTTGACATTCTCCTATTATAAGTTGACATTCTCCTATTATAAGTTGACTACTGATGTTCATATTTTCTTTAATTTCTTGATCCAGGTGCGTGCTGCCATCAAGGTTAAGGCTTCTGTTATCATCTGCTTCACTTCATCCGGGAGAGCTGCCAGGTCTGTATGCGTGTGGATGTGTCAAGGCGTCAAAACGATAACTTTTTTGTAGGGGTCAAAACAGTACTGGTATAGATAGATTAACGCGAACCACTTTTTGTCCGAAATTTAAACTTAATTTTCCCATTAAATATTATTACAATAATAATACTATTTCAATAATAACGTTTAAGATCAATTTAGAAGGTAGAAGTGGTCAGTGTTGATATTGTTAAAATTAGAAAATAAAAAACCCTTATGGGGTGAGAGAGGCTCGAACTCTCGACCTCAGGATAACTCTTTAGCTATGAGACCTACGCGCTAGCCAACTGCGCCACCACCCCTTGTTGTCTTCTATTCTGATATTTTATATTACTACTTTTTTACTCTCGAGGCATAATATATATAATACTTGTACTTAAGAGCTTTGGTGATATTGCAGATTGATTGCAAAATATAGGCCCACCATGCCTGTGATTTCAGTTGTGATTCCTCGTCTCAAAACAAATCAACTACGATGGACATTAACAGGTTCTTTTGAGGTACACTAGAATGAATACTTTTCATTCATACCTGGTTAGATATACTTGTGTGATTAACATTTAATGATTCTCCTGGTCTTCTAAAATTCTAGCGATCAACTTCGTATGCTGGAATTCGTATTTATGCTTCTGAATGACGTTATTATGCAGGCAAGACAATCTCTCATAGTTAAGGGCCTCTTTCCGATGCTTGCAGATCCTCGACATCCTGTGAGATTCTTCCCATTCCATTTTGGCGACGTTAACAAATATGCCAATAATCATATCCTTGAAATTCTCTAATTTGTGTTTGTTGTCATTTTTGGGGCAGGCTGAGTCAACAAGTGCGACAAATGATTCGATCTTAAAGATTGCATTGGACCATGGAAAGGCCAGTGGTATGGTCAAGTCTCATGATCGTGTTGTCGTATGCCAAAAGGTTGGTGATGATTCTGTTGTCAAGATTATCGAGCTTGAAGACTAGATCAAATTTCTAAAACCGGAGGTATAGCTCATTCGCAAGTTGTTTCTCAATTCTCAACTTCCAATTCACATGTTTTTACGATGCTGGTTACTTACTGAACCCATGATGCTACCTCAATTAACTCACAAGTTGTGTAATAATGAATAAAACCAGAATCCAAGTCCCTTATTCTCCCTAAAGGTTCTTGTTGAAATAGAATTCATGTATGAATGACAATGATCATCAGCAACTTTTAAGATATTAAGAAACAAGACGACACATAGTAACATAACATGACAGAAAGACCAAAAACAGAGCAAGCAAACAACAAAATACTACAAAACAAGCCCTAAATCACCAACTCTAACCATGTTTTGCTTGGAAATCCTTCATGAAAGCAACCAACTTCTCAACACCAGCCAAAGGCATAGCATTATATATCGAAGCACGCATTCCACCAACCGATCGATGCCCCTTAAGTTGAATCATACTCTCCTTGGCAGCTTCTTTCACAAACTCGGCTTCCAATTCAGATTTCTCAATCGTAAAAGGCACATTCATCAACGATCTCACAGATTTCTCAACGGGGCTGCGGTAAAAACCTTTGCTTTCATCAATTGCATCATACAAAATCTGTGCTTTCTTCATGTTCTTCTTCTCAACCTCCACCAATCCACCCTGTGCCAACAGATCATCAAACACTAATCCACACATGTAAATACCATAACACGGTGGTGTGTTGTATAGCGAATTGTTGTCCGCGTGGATCTTGTAATCCAACATCACCGGAGTGATCTCTTGAGCATTTCCTATCAAATCTTTCCTTATGATCACTATCGTAACCCCAGATGGGCCTACGTTCTTCTGAGCTCCGGCATATATGATCCCAAACTTGGAAACATCCACCGGTTTCGAACAGAAATTGGAAGACATATCAGCGACTAACACCGCATCTTTGTTTGTAGGTGTTGGGTAGTCTTTGAACTCAACACCATGAATCGTTTCATTGGCGCATATATGCAAATACCTGGCGTTTGGGCTCTGATCCAACCCCTCAAAGGGCGGAATGGCGGTGTATTTCTCCGATTTACCGGACCAAATGAGCTTGGGTTTACAGTACTTTGTTGCTTCCTTGAATGCCTTGTCCCCCCAGGATCCGGTGACAATGTAATCCACCGGATCTTCAGGCTTACAGATGTTGAGAGGGACGCTGGCGAATTGGGTGGTGGCACCGCCTTGAAGGAAGAGAACGGCGTAATCGTCGGAGATATTGAGTAATTTCCTCAGATCTGACTCCGCTTTTTGGATGATGGAGAGGAACTCCTTCCCTCTGTGACTCATCTCCATGACACTCATTCCGGCGCCGCGCCAGTTGTAGAGCTCCGATTCGGCTTTCCGGAGGACGTTTTCTGGCAGCGTGGCGGGGCCGGCGGCGAAATTGAAAAGCCGATCTTGGGCGGAGGCGGAGGTAGGTGGTGCGACGGCGGTGGCGGAGTATGAGCATTTGATGGAGGTGGGTTTGTGGGTGGCGCGTGCGATCGGAAAGGCGTGGAAGCCGGAGGTTGAGGAGGTTTTGAAGATGCTAGGGTTTGGGTTTTTGAGAAGAAGGGTGTTGGGGGTATTGGCTGACGTAGCCATGGCTGCCTTGATATTAGAAGCTTAGATGCAGTTTTTGAGGGCGTCTATGTATGTCTATATATAGGTACCAAGAGTCCCAATTGACACAAAATAGCAAAATTATTAATATTCTCTTATAAATACTTAATAATGATGTTATAACTTTTATATAAAGTTAATTTTAAGTTCATTTCTTTTCAAGAAAAATGGAAAAAACGTTATTATGAAACTTTTATGGAAGAATTTTTAGGGAAATTAAAAGTGAATTTTGAAATTGATTATTGTGATTTTAAGATTAATAAGTATTTTATATTTGATATTTGATATAGTAAGTACAAGTAGGGGTGTGCATGGTCGGTTTGGTTCGGTTTTAGCCTAAAACCGAAACCAAAAACCGATATTTCGGTTTCTAAGTTTTTAAAACCGCTCGGTTTCGGTTTTTTCGGTTTTTGGTTTTCGGTTTTAACTTCGGTTTTGGTTCGGTTTTTGTTTTTTTTTCGGTTTTATCATTTGTGCTCAAGTTTTAGAAAAAAATTATTTTAAAGTAATGAATTTAAGCCAAAAACTTTGGCCTTACATTATTTTATTGATCTCTAAATATAATCTATATATTTTTATAATTTAGTTGATAATAAAATTAAATGCAATTCATAAAATATAAGAACAATATATTCAATAAAACATTTTAATCTGTCAATTCAAATAAAAAAATTAAATATTATTCTTGAAACCTAAATGTTTAATCTCTTCTAGATAACACAAGTTAAATAAGTAACTAATAGGCTAATAATTTTTATAAGTATATGATTACACCTCTAAATTTACAAGTTTGTTTATATGGTTTCGGTTCGGTTTTTTCGGTTTTTGTTACAAGCAAAACCAAAACCGAACCAAAAAATTCGGTTTTTAAAACATCATCAAACCAACCGTCGGTTTTCTAGCGGTTTCGGTTTTAGCGGTTCGGTTGCGTCGGTTATTTTGGTTTCGGTTCGGTTATTTTGGTTTTTTGCTCACCCCTAAGTACAAGTTTAAGTATAATAAATATATAGGGTTAAGATATGTTAGTTTCCAAGAAGGAATAGGTTAGTGTTGTACAAAATATGGTTGGTGGTGGCCCTGGAACAAGTAAAAGCAGAGGTGTGTGTTTTTAAGTAAAAGTAGGGTAGGTGAGAAAGTGAGATTCCCATAACACCCTCGAATTTTCCTTAAATATTATCTTTGCCACTTTTGGTTCAGGGTTACGGTTGGTTAATATTTAATAGGATTTAATATTTGTCTTCAGTTGTTTTTAATAACAAACACTTGGAATTCGATCTACCCTAAGCACTAGAATCTACAAAGTATTTTCCTCGAGTAATAGTTAAGGGTTTTTTTATTTATTTTATTTATTTATTTTATTTTAACTTCTAATTTATGCTGCTTGCTATTATTCGTAAATAAATCATTGTTCAGTCATTCTTATTATATATTTGAAATGTTAACTTTGTTAATAGATTACGTCTTCATATATTAAATCAAACTGGCTCAACTCTAAGCAAGTGGATTTTCTCATCAATGAGTTTCCTCTTGAGGGGGTTGGAGTGCAGTCCCAGCTGAAAAACGAATAGGTGAGCTCGATTAAGATAACACTTATTTTTCAAATCATGGTCATACATTTGACGTTCAAAAAAATATATATATTAAATCAAACTGGTTTTTTGATCAAACGTTGTCTGGCGTCAGGGCTAGCTCAAGTTTCTATGGTCCTATAGCACATAATAAAACTGAATAAAAATATTATGCTTTTGATTGTAAAAACTTTTCATTCAAACACAAAACATTAACTTATACAACCAATACTAAGGATCTTGGGATATAATAAGTAATCAAATTAGAGTATTGAAAAACTCAGAAGTGGAGCTGCTGGCTAGTTGCTCCCATACCTCTATTTCATTTCACAGGAAATCTGCGTTCTAATCCATTAGAGTATCACCAATTGGTTGACTTAAAAACAACTAAAAATGTTTAGTGAGCTGACACATCAGAAAAACACACGTTTTTTGAAACCTTTAAAAATCACTCTAATAAGAGAACTCAAATACATTACCAAATCATCATCATCTTTTTATTTTTAACCACTTATTTTTTTCACTCTTTTCATTAAATCAATATATATAGTACATGGGGCATGCATCTACTTATTTTTTGATGTTCTTGAGAAAAAACTATTGTCTCAAAAACATTCTCATTTAATGGTGACAAACTCAATAGATGTCTAAGTGGTTGTTTTTGAAGTATGAAAAAAATCTATTTGAGATGCTCTTAGTATTTTACCACCTTTACAAGCAATTGAACACGTGTCATCTGTGGTTCATTTGTTTGAATGTAAACTTTGAGAATATTTAAACTGCATATCCGATGTTGTTGTTCTTGCTTTGCCAATAGGCTCAATATATACTATACATCTTCAAACACATTTATTTACAAGATAGTTCACAATCAAATTAGACAAATAAGTTTTTTACATATTCTTCACACGCATTATTACCTACGTACACATCCTTTTTACATGCAACCTACTAAATATATATGAATACGTGGGAGAAAAAATTAAAACTATGGGACTCGTAAAATTCAAACATGCAGCATCTTTGGATACATGTTGCGAGCAACATGAAAGCAAGCAACAACGCCTGCATTAGGGATGGACGCTCCACGTATGCCACAAACGGCTGTATTTTACCAGCGTTGAAGACCATCTTAGTAGACGCTACTTGCCCATCCTTGATATTGCTACGTGTAAAAAACCATACCATCGTCGGCCAAAAAACCATACCATCGCCGGCCAGATAAGCAACCGCAACATCTCCTCAGTAAGGTTTTCTTTGCTTTCTCCTCTCTTTCGCACCCTCCCTACCTGTCTATTTCTACCACCTGCAAAACACAGTCATCACCACCCCTTGCACCCACAGAAACCGTTGCCGCCCGGCTGGCTGGTCGATCTCTGTGTTTGTAACCCAAACTACCCTTTTGTTGTGTTTTGTTCACAGGAGAAGGGGATCTGTCCTCCTACGCCACCCCTCACCGAAATTTATTGGTCATTGGTAATTTTCCCTATGCTATTTGGGTGATAACTTGGATTCTAGACTTGTCAAATTCAGAGAAGATCTCTTTATTCTCTAAGATAAAGATAATATTTTGTCTCCGTCATACCCAAACCAATAACTTTGTTGTAAATGTAATTTTATGTTTGTTTGTTTATTCACTAAAATTAACAAGCTCTTATTCATGCCTTTACAATCGAAAGTTTAAGTTGTGTTTATTCAAACGTGTGAAGTCAATATTTTTTAAATTTGAATAAGAAACTAGCTACATGAAGGAGAGAACATTACAAGTGTTAAATTCAGAAGAACAATCGTAGGTACAAACACCGATTTCCGAAACAAAACAAGTTTCATATCACCAAATTTAAGTCAGTTACTATGAAATTTCAACAACGAATTTCCAAATAGAAATTTATACATAAATCAAGCACTGGTAAATTTAGTGACGGCCTTGGTTCCTTCAGAAACAGCGTGTTTAGCCAATTCACCGGGAAGCACAAGTCTTACAGCGGTCTGAATCTCCCTTGAAGTGATAGTAGGCTTCTTGTTGTACCTGGCAAGTCTGGAAGACTCCTGTGCGAGCTTCTCAAAGATATCGTTAATAAAGGAGTTCATGATCCCCATGGCCTTGCTTGAGATTCCGATATCAGGATGAACTTGCTTCAGAACCTTGAAGATGTAGATCTTGTACGTCTCCACCGACTTCTTGTTCCTCTTCTTCTTCTTGTCGGTGGCTGATGCGTCTTTTGGTAGCTTCTTCTCCGCTTTCGGTTTCTTCTCAGCCGCTGGCTTCTTCTCAGCCTTTGGTGCCATTTTCAGATGTCGAAAGAGAGAGAGAGAGAGTGATGATGGTTGTGTTTTTGGCGTAAAGAGATGGTAGTGGTGATTTTGAACAAGTTAGGCTGGGGTTGTTTATATACGAACAGGAACTGAATTTTGATTGGTGCAGATGTGTTGACACGGATTGAGATCTAGGCCGTATATTTACTGTGGATATGATTTGACGGCGTAGATTGAAGTAGTTTGTGGGAGGATTGCCAAAGTGGCACCCGCCATTTTGAGCTTTTACTTAAACAAAATGTTTTTATTTCAAATTTACATATAGTTTTACAGTTGTATTCCTGAGTGTTTTTTTTTCTTTTTTATTTTTACATTTTTTATATAGAAAGACATGGAAGTAAGTGTAAAGAAACTGAAAAATATTTGTATTTTATATATATTTTCTAACAAAGGTAGGTGATAGGAAGTGAAATAAATGAAAGAAAAGATTTTTGATAATCTTATTTTTTTTCTTTTCAAATTGAAAGAAAGCGGAAGGATTATCATTTTACCCTTTTTATCTTGTTTAATTAGAAGATTGAAATAGTGTATACTAAATATAAAAAAAAAAATTCTTTCATTTTCAACCTAAGAACACATTAAATTAATTTTTTTAACTTTCTGTGAAATTCTATAACACAAAATAAAATTACATCTTTTACGTTTTCATTATTTTCTTTCCTTTGGTAAATTCACAACACGACATAAAAGTGAAAGAGTAAAGTAATGTCAGTTGCATGAGATCAATTTTTTTATTGACTTTCGTGACATGATTATGTTACTTTTCACGATGGAATACACGTTCGGCTTTTATAGTGAAATATAGTTGTTTTTCGCGATGGAATACACGTTCGACTTTTATAGTGAAATATAGTTGTTGCGATGTATTTTTTTTACGTTTCTAGATGTGTTAGGGTTTATATGTTTATATAAAAAACTAGAATATTCTATGATATGGAAACCGATATTACAAAATTGAAATGTTTATTTACAATAGTATTAAAATTCTACTTTTTCACAGCGACCTATAATTATCATTTATCATTTGTGCACGCTGCACACAATGCTTTTGTATCGATTTTCTCAACAAACTTTTATAGCTGATAACTTTATTACATAATCTTGTAATAGGGTGGTGCTGGGGACACCGCATGTGTTTTCTAAGAGCAACCGGACCTAATCGTCACGTTTTGGCCAAAACGTGACTGTTTGAAAACCTAGAGGTGACGGCTAGGTCAAACGGTCACGGTTTGGCCTGACTTCTGACAAAAATACACTGAGGGTGCGTTTGGTTGGAAGGAATTGAATGGAATGGAATTGAATGGAATGGAATGAAATGGAATGGAATTGAGAAACTAGTATAATTTTCAAGTAATTATGTTTGGGTGGGTAATGAAATATAAAATCCAAAAGAATGTTTCACCTCAAATTCCCTTGGTTGTGAGATTTCAAAATCCTTTCCTAGGTGGAAGGATTTTGAAATCCCACAACCAAGTGAATTTGATGTGAAACATTCCCTTGGATTTTATATTTTATTACCCACTCAAATATAATTTACTTGAAAATTATATTAATTTCTCAATTCCATTCCATTCCATTCCTTCCAACCAAACGCAGCCTGATAAAGATGCGCGGGTCTGAAACAAAATGTCACGATTTGCCCTAACCGTGACGGTTAAGGTACGAAGTAACTATCACTTTGAACCGTCATGGTTTGGCCTAATCGTGACGGTTCAAAGTGGTAGTTACCTCTTACCTTGGCCAAACCGTGACGGTTCAAAGTGGTAGTTACCTCGTACCTTAACCGTCACGGTTAGGACAAACCATGACCTTTTGTTTCAGACCCGTGCATCTTTATCAGTGTACTTTTGTCAGGAGTCAGGTCAAACCGTGATGGTTTGACCTAGCCGTCACCTCTAAGTTTTCAAACCGTCACGTTTTGACCAAAACGTGACGGTTAGGTCCGGTTTCTCCTAAATTCCTTGCGGTACGCTTAAATTTTCCCATCCATAGTGACTTAAATTTAACTAAACAAGTATACTTAATGACTTGAGTATTAGGGACTTACATAATTTACTTTTTATTAAACATGTTTAATCATTTTAAAAACAAATAAGAAATTGTCAGCCCGACATGTGATTAACTTTTATTAAGCAATGACAAGATCAGGTTTAAGGTTCATTATTGATTTATACTTATTCCAATAAATACAGTATAAAGAGGTGATTTTATATGTTTTAAGTGTTAAAACATCATCGCTTCTTAATTTTGATATGCCAAAACTAGAAAGCAAACAGTAACAACCATTTAGTAACAACATGGCTTGATTATTTTATTTTAATTTACGAAGATCAAAACGTCGTAACAGTTTGGCTCATGATTTATGTTAAACCTATCAAAACAAAACCTTAAACACTCATATATTAGTCCATACACTACGACACTTGGTAAGGTAGACTGGAGATTTGCTTCCACTGTAAGTGCTCATGATGAGATACCTTAGCCATTGAACAAATGCTACGCAATGTGATCTCTTCTAATAATTTAAAAATCGATAGCAAGCAAATCTCCACAAATTCGAAAAAAAACAACATGTAATTCATACTATTAATCCGCTGAAATTCATAAAAAATGATTGAAACAGATAATCAAGACAAATGCAGACTAGCAGTAATTGGAATCTAATTATGGTATCGACGCACATACCAAAACTGAACTCATCTCGTCTTCAGAACCGAAGCTTTGAGAAGAACCAACGGTTTTTCCCGCTCCTCAAAGCGTGCTTTGGTCTCCTTGCAAGCCGTAATTTTCTTATCACGCGACTGAAGCGCATCGAGCGTCACGACGTCCTTGAGGTCTACGTCGAGCGTGTACCTGGTGGGCATGATGTGGTTGTAGTTCACCACCTTCATGAACGCCTTCACACGCGACTTCTTCGCCGAATCCTTAATTACGGATCACCTTCTTCGGGTACTTGGAGATCCCGGCCACGAGGCAGTGCCCGTAAGGGCGCTCACGAGTTCCGTCGTCAAACTGTTTCACGACCACCGCATTCCGACCAATTAAGTGCTGAACCATTCAAACATCTGAACAATTAAGAGGCTAATTCAGATGTTGCCAAACAACTCATTCGATTACACAAATGGTCCTACGGAACGTGTTCATACTACAACTTTGTCTCTTATTTTTTTATTAATTACATAATCAATTCAAAATTTCAAACCTTTTTTGCTACATTATAACACATGTATTTGTTTTTAACGCTAAATCATCCCGTGTGAGTTGCATGATAAGATCGTCATTACATGTCATATTGTCATCAAGTCCAGTCACATAACTAATTGTTTGTTAACTTTTAAAACAACTAAAACTTCACTTTGTTAAAAGATACAAAGTCACAACTCCAAACAAGTACTACCCTGGGTCTGCACCATTGGAGGATATGGCAAGGTAACATAGTCTAAGACAAGTTAAGGGTGCATGATGTAATGGTGGTGTAAGGGACATACGACACTTAAGACCTAAACCACCTGGGGCGACATTAAACAACCTAGTCATGTATCAACCAATGATATGGATGTACCTAATTTTTGGAGAGCCAATGTTGTGACCATTTGATGTCATTGACGTATTCAAATTGAAATTCATGGGACTGTTCACAGTTACCTAATCAAAGAAAGATTCAAACTCTAGCAAAACTTGAGCAACATTGTCATCCTCCACCTATTAGTATATTATTGAGCAACAGCACCTTCAACGTGTTTATGAGAGGCATCATCTTTAGTAGTGGCGATAACAGGCAGCGGCAATGGCAATGGCAATGGTAATGTCAAATTACTTGGTTTTCCTTCAATTTAGCATATGACCCGTGCAAAAACACATACAACTTAATTTGACCCAAAGAGAATCAAACTAACCCAAATTTGGTTGTAACAATATATGGATGCATAAAAATTGGTATGTTCAACATTACTATTGATGTACAAGAGTAACTATATTTGGAATGTTTTTCAAGTTCCACAAACTGAATATTCTACATTCAAGACTAAACACTGTGACAAAAAGAATTACACCAACCAAACACAACCCCTCAACCAAAGAAACACACCAAAACCAATCATCACAAAGATTTTTGATCTATTTCCTATTCTCTGTGTTTTCCCCTGTGATGTACGACAACACTTTCAATGTACGTCCACTAACTTCCTGGTTTACAACATCTTTACATTAGAGGAAGGTAAGCCCCGCCATGCCCTTTCCTCAACACAAGTGGCGCCCCATTATCAGGGACTCGATCCAATGCTTTCAAGCACCCAGAAATGACATCAGCAAAGCCCGTGGCAATTGTTGCCAACTGCAATCTCAGCCGTAAGTCCCTTGTCCTTTTTAACAAACATCTAAACGATCTCTCTAAATACTTGGCCCATTCAGCAGGTAATCCTCCACCTGTCAACCAAACAGAGAACTGAGACTGGTCCCCACGTGCTGCCACCTCAGCTCTGTAAAAACGTGCAATTTCAGCAAGCATGGTGGGATGGAGAGGGAGGACTGCCACAAACTCCGCTACAAACTGTTCCGTAAGCTCGGGTTTCAACATTTGATTCCAGAGCACCAGGGCCCACTCACCAGGCTGGTTAAGCCCGTAAGCTTCAGCCACAATTAAGGCTTCTTGAAAACGGGATTGTTCAACGAGGGCCCGTCGGGCATTGGTTGCGGATAAACTGAGCCATTGGAAATCCGGCATACGGATTTGAAGTGAAACGAGAGATGCACTTGCACAAGCAGCACGGGTTTTGTTGCCAGCATCAATGGAAGAATGAACTTCAGCAGCTTCAATAAAGTATCTCATAGATTCTAGAAGGTCCTCAGTATGATCCTTGTTGTAACTAAGGAACCACATGTTATATGATTGCTCAGCTCGTGATTCCAGAAGGGCAGCTGTTTCGTGCTTCATATCAAAGTGTTTATACACCTGAGATTGAAGTAAATAATATATGATTCATAGACTGCCTTAACGTTATCAGCTAACATATGCCGAACACTAGAGGTAGCAATTTCGACCCATGTATAAAAATGTCAATTTGGATTGTGTTTGATCTCAAACGGATAAAAAAAGTCTAGCTAAACAGCAAATGGGCTCAAAGTGACCTAAAGTCTATATTTAAAGCAAACAACCTCCTAAAGTCTTTTCATTCAAAGATTCCGATTATTATTTTAATACTATTGTTTTCGTAATCATCCTAAAGTCTAATTTTAAAGCAAACAACCTCCTAAGTCTTTTGCACCAAAAACTCTTTTTGGGTAACCCTCCCCCACCAACTGGACTAACGACCAACATGATCCCTAAATCACGTAAACCGCAGACGAAAAGACATAGGGCCGGGATTTGATCCATGGACCTCCGCCTTATGTTGCATGTACCCAACCACTAATCCACCATTGTGGGGGGAAACGCACTTTGGGTCAACCCAACCTAATCAATGCCAAAATAAATATTTGTTTTGACCTATTACCCAACCACCAATTTTGCCACCTCTACTAATTACTCAAGGATAGATCACACACCATGGCAAACGCATCAAGATCATTTGGGTTGAATTGCTTTAGTGATGTAAGAACAGCCATACGGAATCCTCTGATAGCCTGGGCGGTGCCGGTGTGAGTGTCGGTGACAGCTGAGTACTTCTGAAGAAGCAGTTCCAGCTGCCCGTTTTCAATAAGAATCCCAAGTATGAAATTAAGGGCATGGAAATTGCCGACACCAGTTATTAAACGGGCCAAACATGGGAAATCACCTTCTGAAACATAAGCGTCTACTCTGGTTGCTGCTAGGGCCACAAGAACATCAACACCATCGAGACATGCAGATGATTTGTAGAAGTGGTGAGACAGAATAAGAAGCTCAACCTGAAAAGGGAATCGTTAATGTTAAATAAAATTAACCAAATGACCTTTTTTTAAATAAGATGATAACCGTACCTCACAGGCATGTGGAATTTCCTGTCCAGTAATTACTAATCGCATCAACGCGTGCCCAATTTCTGATTCTGATGGACACAGCTCAGCCCACTTCAGGAAATCTGAAAATCTCCATAATAAAGGAGCAGGGCCTTCTTCCTTTTGAGAATCAATATATCCACCTCGATGTGCCGCCAATAAGCCCTGTATTTTATTAAGAAAAAATCACAGACCACTCTCATTTATGAAATCATATTAGAGCATTGACACTTATGATAAGGAAAAAAACTCTGCACTTCCATTCTTCCATATTTTGCATCTTCCTGTTTATTAGTCACCAGTTATCAGTACAGGTGGCATATTAACTTGTTTGTGAGCAGATAGGTTCATTTGGGTTGTACCTTGCCTCCAACAAACCAAATTTAAAAGAAAAATAACAAAATGAAACTGGTTTGAACATGTCAAAGATCATCCAAAGTTTATTAAAAATGCAAAAAACAACCCTAGTTCATGCTTTACAAATACAAGAGTATCATTGTAATATAATAGTTTTTAAATCATGGTTAATAGACTTATATTTATAAGTTTCTTTTAAAAGGTAAAAATTTGTAGGTCACCCCAACCGGACCCTAGCCATTTTAATTCAGTGAGATAGCATTTGTTACTCGTTACCTGCCCTGCCAATTTGCCAACGCTGAATCAGGTTGCATCATAGTATTCAGTCATCTAAGACTGAGAATAGAAGACTAAAATATGAAATCTGCAAGTAATTTCACCTTTAAAAAGGATTCTGCAAGGATCTGAGCAATACTAGCAGCTGGCATGGAATGAGTTTGAATTAAAAGGTGTGCTTCCTCAAATGAATCTTGAGCTTTAAGAGATAGCAGTTGTAGCAGTTCGATTGGATGTTTATCAAATGCCTCTGAAAATGTAAGGCCCAATACATTTGCAGCTTTTACAACGGATATCAACCTTTTACACAATCCACGCCCTCTACCATCGACGAAAAAGGTTGTTAAACTCTCCAACACCTACATTTATACAAATTTATCAGTAAATATCAGATATTCAGATCCAAAGTGAATCGCATGATTATATGTATCAATCATAAGTCAAACAGTCTAAGAAACAAATGCACACACGTACAAAAAGGTGAAAAAGATAAAGATTAACTGATAACATAAAAGTAATTTTTTGCATCATCAATTTACTGGACTTGTCACAAATGAATGAAAAGGTCTTTCTTTTTCTGCATGATAGAGTTCCTAAACTTAATTAAAGATTGTTCACTTACATCGGTCTAGGATTTAATCATGCAAAAATAAGCTCAAGGTAGTTGTGTGTGAATTCAAAAAAGGTCTACAGATTTTGTTTTACAATTCCCCAAAAGAAAAGTAAAGAACTAAATATATCTCTCAATCTCTAATCCCATACTGTCACCTAATACCCTAAATCTCTATCCACTAAAGATGACCTTCATACGTTAGCATTTCCATAGAGCTTCAACTTAAGTAGGAAAAACTAAAGAATAGGTTATTTTGGAAAACCCCGCATTTATAAAGTTTAAGACATTATCTTATTGGTTATGAAACTGGTACCTGCATTGGATCAACATATTGATGGTCAGTTGGCAAGTTGTGCGACTGAATCACAGAACGCAATTCATCATCTAACATGGAAATTGCTACTTTATTGCTAGGAGTTGAGATAGCAGCAAGCTTCAAAGATGCATCCACAAGAGTAAATTCTGACGGAAAATGTGACGGAGATAGCTTATGTTGGAGCTGCCTAGCAGCTGATATTTGTCCAAACTCCAACAGAGAAAGAACAGCCCTCTCCAGCTCAGCAGGTCCAATGCTTTCTTCCCACCTTGAAAAAGATAAATTCATACGGGAATTTTCTTCTGTTGACTTTGAGTCAACTTCCAGGTTATTAGGAACAGAAATATCTTCAGAATCAAAAGCTTTTTCAGCATCAATAAAAGGCTTTCTTGATGTAACAATAGCTTTAGCTCTACGTTTTGACTTTGTGCTAGTGGAATTCGTTGCATCCGTGACATGTGGGCTTCTGTGATGATCGTTCTTTGTCCTCATTGTGTTAATATGAGTGTCCATTTTTGATACAATACTTGCAGTATGGTCAACAATACTTGAACTCTTTCCATATCCAGCTTCTCTACTGGTATTGTTTAGGTTTAACTCCCCTTCACTCTTAACTTGAGCTTCTGATTCTACTGCTAGGAGCCATACTCTAGTCTCAAGTTCCCTCAATAGATGCAAGGGGTACACTCTAGAAGTTGTTACAAATTTTCTCTTAAAAAACTTAAAAAACTAGAAAGATGTAAAGAATATATAAAATGAGAGTACATACGGAGCGGACTGAGTTATCATCCCACTTAACCACTGGAGAGAAAGAAGCAACAATTCATGGAGTTCTTTTGGTGGAAGATCTTTGTCCACAGCTTCTGCATGTTTCAGGAAGAATAATCCAGCCTACAACCCAAAAGATGTAAGTTTTTATAAACTTACACAATACAAAAATAAAACCACCATTTAAACACATTAAAGGTTAGATAGAGTAACCTGTAACGGAGGAAAGGCATATCTGAGAAAAAGCATCTGACAGTGGCCCCACAAAGCAACTCTCTCTTCGGGGACATCCCAAAGAAACTCTTTCCACTCAGCCACCATTGATTCAGCCTACAAAATAGAGATTTAGTTTTAGATAACATTAAATCACTCATTATATTGTGGTCCCTTCTATCATGAACAACAAGATTGAAATTTAAACTCTCCTCGTCTCTTTTTTCTTTTATTAATATTGAAAACAAAAAACGACTCAACACTCGAACAGACAGTTTACCATTCCAGACCCTGATTACAATTCCTACAACTAAGGAAATATTGACCGGCTCAAAGAAATTCAAAATCTAAATCAATTGCTGACCAACACCGACTAACTGATCCACCCGAGAATTAAACCAACACATATAAAAATGTGTAATATTAGATTAAGTTAACCGTAACTATACCTGTGTCTCAGTCACATGATGTACAGCTGACTTCCAAGGCCCACCACTAGCCTCCAACTGTTTGGCCCAATTGCGAGCCTGTTCCCAGTACCCATTTGTTTCTAGTGAAGTTAAAAGTGAAGCATCATCCAAAGATTCGTTCCCTAGATGTAAAACATCATCTTTGCGTAACAAAGGCTCCGCTAAACTGATTTTCCAGTACAGCCTTCGGTAGTGTGACATGGCAGATCCACCATCACCAAAATCGGTGGCAGATAATAGTTGCAATAAGCATCTTTTTTCATAAGGTGATGGACATGTCATCAGCATTGCATCAGAAGCTTTTTCAGCTACGGAAACCAATGAACTCCCAATTGATCCATCTTTCACTGAAGTTGGTTGTATGTTGGTATGTTCTTCCTTGATTCTAGCAGAGAACAACCCCAGATGAGCAGAAGCTTCTGATAAACGCATCTGAGAGAAGGCCTGGATACCCCAAATTGTTAACTTGTTTTAATAGAATATAAGAGGAAAAAATAGTTGCACAAGAAGCAATTCACTGAGTGATAACTTAACATCAAAGGGTAGCACGGTGGAAAGATATATATCTGTAGATATGCCGCTTTTGACCCATCTACTTACGGATGGGTTGATTCAGGGTTAGTTTTTAGCTCTTAACAGGTCAAACAGGTAAACTGAAAAATAGCCTAAAATATAGCAGGTCAAACGGGTTAAATGTCGCCAAAGTGTATGTTTAACGCATAAAACCTTCTAAATCGTGTCATCTTTGACACACTGACTTTTGATTAAAAAAATCAATAATTTTGTGGATAACCACAATAAATAATATTTACAACAGTTTTCAATTAATCAAAAAGAGTCGAACCATTTTTTAATTCAATTGATTGTGTGCAATGTGTGTATTTAAGGGGCTTGAACCAACATATTAATGATAGTGCGGCGATTAAAAAGAACTACAAATTTGCATGTATGATAATGTGATTTAGCAACAAATACTTCATAGAGTTAAGTGTGGTTTTGCTCCCAGAGGTTTGACAAAAATAACCATGCACCTCCAAAAGATTAAAAACATCAATTTACCTCCAAAAGTTTCATAAGTTGTTTCAATTTCAGTTTAAACTTTTATTAGTTGTTTCAACTTGAATCCAAAATAATGAAATTTTTGGACTGAAAAATTGAAACAACTTATAAAACTTTTGGAGGTAAATTGATGTTTTTAATCTTTGGAGGAAAATGGTTACTTTTGTCAAACCTTAGGGAGCAAAATTGAAATTAACTCTAATTCATATAATAGAACCTTTGTGTTATATATAACCTTTGCAAGAATAGAAGCTAACTAGACCCGTTGTGATGCGTCCACCTCTAAAATTAAAGTTAGTTCTAGAACTAACCTGAAGAGCACGGATGAAAGGCAACAGTGAACATGATGGAAGAAACATTTCAAAAGCTCTTAGCAAAGGAAGAAATAGGCGTTGCTCACAAAGCACAGCAACCATTTTAGATAAAGAATCTAAGACTTTATCAGACTCTGTTAAAACTTTATTCTCATCAGTAATTTCTTTGCTTTCCCCTCCAAAAATGATTCCTTGATCAATGAATATGCTAGTGTTACTGGAAGCAGTAGATGCATCAGACCCCTTTGAAGTTAATGTATCAATGGGCCCAGACTCCATAAGTCGCCTCCGTTTGGGGTTCCTGCGGTTGTAATGAAGTGTTTGGGCTCTTGCAGTCACTGGCAATAAATTGTTAGCATCTACAGCTGCTGCAACATTACTAGATATTTGAGAAGCGATATCGTTCACTTTGATGGATGTTGTCTCCCTGTGAAAGGAAATTAAGAATATAAATGAATTCAATATGGATTTTATATAAAATTGACCAGGTCAATGCATAGAATGAACCAACGGAGGTATGAAGACATTTTAGTATGATGGAAAAACTTCAGAGATATTTTTTGCTGACCTTGCTGCTGTTATCTCAAGCCAAACTGTTAGGCAGCATAATGGAGATACATCTGGAAAGCATGAAGCAACCATTGCTAAAACTGACCAGCACAAATCCTTTGCTTTTAACAAGAGCGTCTCTCCAGGATTTTTCTGTTTTTCACAGTCGGCAATTATACCAAAAAGTTCAACAGGGATGTAACTGTTATCCTCCAAAAAAGAAGATTCAATCTTTTTATTTGTGGTATTGAAGTTTGAGGAAGAGGGGGAGTTTTTCCTTGATTGCATCCCTTTGAGAACTGTTGTAATATGAACCTTTAGACAAGGATCACTGAACTCCTTTGAAGCCTGTAATAAAACATTTATGCTCAAAAAAATGGCAACATGATTCATTATCATAGCATATATTTACAATAACAACAAATCACTATAGTCATAGTAATAATAACAAGAAAACAACAGGTTGTAGATAGAGGTGGCAACTTCGAGTCATTTACTTATGATCAGGTCAATTCGGATTATGATTTAAATCCCAACAGGTCAATCAAGTAGAAGGTCCCCCAAAGTGTAATAAAAAAAACCCTCAAATCATTTGATTTAGAAAGTTATATTATTAGTAAGATGAGTGTAATCATATTGACACTAAATTTTTAGACAATTCCGGTTAACCCAACATGTACCCAAAATTACCCATTGTGACTTGTTACTCATTCCACCCATATTACCACATCCACTTGTGGTGAAAAAGTAAAGCAAAAAAAAGAGAAAAGAAAAAAAAATGTAAAGCAACAAAAGAGAAAGTGATGAAAAGCCTACCACTTGGATCACCGTGTCAAAAGGATGTCCTTCAACCTGAGCCTCTGACAGAAACCCAACCTGAAAACAATAATGTCATTGTATAATTTCAGGGACATAGGTTAGACAGCAATTTAAAACATGTTAAAGTAGATATTAATGTACCCAGTCATTGTCTTTAGCTAAAACTGCCAAATATTTAGTGCTCATGGGTATCTGATGCATTTTACAAAATTCTGTTACCAGACTCCAATGCTGACTTGCAGCTTTCTGCTGTGCCCTCAACTCTGCTCCATCACCATTTCCACTCATTAGCCAAGATCCAGATGTTTCTCCACTAACCAATGATGGGAGACTTGCCTTTTCCAAATTCTGAAGAACAAGCACAAGTGCTCGATTGGCTTGTTTACCATTAGTGCTACTCTGTTTATCTTTTTCCTTCATAACACCAGTGTTGTAGTTTTTTAAATGGTATTCGGCCAATGCCCGAGCCATTGAACCAGTAATATCACCTTCAAGAAATGTAGAGCCCTTAAATGAATGTTGCACAGAATTGTCAGTGTGATCAATAGACTTAAAGTAAGAAGATATCCGCCTCAGAGCAGCAATATCCACTTGAAGCATACTGGGAGATAATCCGCATAGCTCTAAAAGAAAAGCACAGGAAGCCACTAACACTGAATCTTCAAAATGCAGGACTGCAAGTGGCATGACCTGCATGCAAATCCCCACCACAAGATAATGCAATATAATTTAGTGAGAATAAAGGGCATATGATACATATAATATGAGCAGCGGATCTCACAGATGAAAGAAGAGATTCTTCCTCTTGTGTTATTGGAGAAAGTAGAGTATGAACATCAGATTGAATATTTGATTGGCCGTTAGATGTATTCGAATGCACCCTGCGTGTTTCATATTCCAATTTCAGTTTTTTAACTCTTAAAGATAGGAGATGTATAAAAGCTGCCAAGGCACGTCCGCGATGCAGGTGATGCTCAAGCCCGAGTCTAGAACCCTGAAAGCGATTCTATAGTGTGAATATAAAAAACTGTCACCGAGTATAAGTGAATATAAGTAACTGATTTCTCAAGTGCCAAGTGACATGGTGAATCATGATCGAGATTCATATAACAAGTATCACTGACCTCTAAAGAAGGACCATATAATTCCTCTACATGCCTTTGGATAGCAGCTTCCCAGGATAAGGTGGTGATCTTAATTTGTTCATTACCATTATTTACATAATCCACATTTCTAAGGAGAAAAGATTCTTCCACTGGCAACCCTGGTACAGATTGCCAACCGAGAGGACCCTGCAGTGAATGTAAAAAAACAAACTATTATCATCTACAATTCTTTAATCTATCGTGGCTGAAAAATTCCATAATACATGTGATGTTAGTACGTGACTTATTAGCCAAATATATAAAACGCCCATTAATTACAAAACAAATAAAAAAGGTATCTTGTGGACCAAAACTGAAGATATCAATGTGATGCTAGTGTGTGACTTATAAGCAAATAGGTAACTTTCACTGGAAACTTTGTCAAAAAATGCAATGTTGCATTTATTTGTAGATAAAAGGAGTAATAAAAATTGGCAAAACCTGCACATAAAGTTGAACAAGTCTCCGGACAGCCTTAGAGAACCATCCTGGAAGCATTTGTTCAAGTGAAGTATCAAGTCCAGCAGAGTAGAAGATATCGTCACGCCAGTTCAGATAGTCAGATAAATAAGAATTTCCAAAGACTGTATTTACATACAATTGGGGTCAGAAACACTTCACAATTGATAAATAGAGAAACAAACAAAACAAAATAAATAGAAAAACACCTGCCTTTTGATCTGGAACTAAAATAATTACAAGTTGGATCTTGTCCAAAACATGCTGCTACTAATGTACGCCATAGTGTCGGAAACCGTTGCATAGCTGGCCTAAGATTTTCTAATGTACACTGAGCTGAGGAGCTTCGGCTCCTATCCACACTACCAGTACTCAAGCAATCTTGTATAGGAACAGGTGCATACATCAATGTGGCTATAGCTGCCATTTCACCTGCTCCTTCAGCAATGTCATCAACTGTATGAATTATATTATCAATTTCAACCGCATCAAGGGTATTTCGAGAAGAAAAATTATGTGATGCAATTGCACGAGCATTTGAGAATGACGCTTCATACTCATTCCCTTTGACCCTTGATAAAAGTAACCATTTTGCCCATTGACAATCTCCCTGTGCAGACAGAAATCACAATGCACAAACATAATAGTGAGAGAAAATATTAGAAACGAAAACTGGAAAGAAAATAAATTGTGGACTTACAGCAGCTTCAAGCAAGGGAGAAAGAAGTTCATGATCTATAGCCAACTTATGGTGATCAAGGTAAAGATCAAGTAGGTATGGCAAGTTGAGTTGAATACAATGGTGCAGAAAAAGCTTATGCAGGCCCTGGAAAGAAGTGTTGCTGATGTCATTGTCAATATTTGCTAAGTACAGTTCAGTTGACTCGTTTGTTGACTTCTCAAGGAAAGGTATATTACTGGAATTTGTGACAAAGCCTGACCGTGCGAGAAGGCATACTAATTCCTCAGTACCCTCCCAAAATTCTTTGAGAAATATGAGTTTCTTCGAAAGCTGAGATTCCACAAGTAATTTTAACCACATGGAGGATGTATTGATGGGTGGAAATCTTAGTATTTTGATATCTGGGACATCCATGTACACAGCATCCAAATCTTGTATAGAATATATGTAGTTTCCATAATCACTAAACTCACTTTTGATTCCAGCAGAAGTACTTGGTAAACCATCCAAACTGATTCGAAGGTTTCCATGTGATGATGAGTATGATGGAATCATATCTATGAGTCTGGAAGCTTCCTCCCATTTACTGTGAGATATGTGGTACTCAAATTGTGATTCCCATGATACATCAAGATCCATAAAAGAACGTCGGTCTAGCACTATCTGCAATGAGAAACATATACTAGTTTAGTGGAATTAATGAATATGCATTATTTTGTCAATTCATGACATCAGCCAAAAAAACCAACAAATAAATTCTGATCGCAAGCGAAATAAGCTTACCCAATGCTCGATTACTTAATCTATAAACGATTGCTCTAACAAAACCATGATTGAAAAAAAAAGGTAGAAAACAAACAACGAATGCATGCCATTTGGTCCTTACCTTGATCCTTAGTGAAGGCCACTGTGTTTATCCTACCAAATTACTTTCTCAATCTAAACTAACACCTAAACCTAAAAGAATCTGTAAAACTCAATTCATGGTAGCAGGTTTCAAGAATAATATATATACTTACACGATCAATAATCCTTTGATCCCAAGCATCAGACCAGACTGCAGCTGCAGCCCAGTAAGAATCATGGGTGTCGTCATCATCATCATCAATCGTGGAAATTTCCGGATGTTTGCTGACATGTCTCCATAAACCTAATACAACTCCATCAATATCACCACACTCAATCTTAAGTTTATTAGGTAGTGAATACAACAAAGACAGCTTGATTTCTTCGGGTGAATTTACAACACAAACTGACATCAACTCCTTTTGCTGGGCGCGGAATGTTTCAGAAAAACTACTGCAAGGGTACACCCTCTTTCACAAAACAAACAAGTTTCAGAATCAGAATGAAACAATTACATAACTCGATAAAGGAAAATATAAAATTGACAAATACCTCAATAAATGATATCCCTTCCAATATCTTTGACTCATATGGTCCAAGATATCCATGAATTTTCATCACTTCAGTTATTTGCTTTCTAAGAGATCTCCTAACGGTGCCAAAAACCAATTGTCTCAGACAACTTTCCAGGTCCTCTCCAAGCTTTTGCAGTGTGGTCACACCAAGTTCAGTTTCACCCTTTTGAGCATTACAGGTAACGAGCATTAGAGTTATTAAGGAAAAACAATAGTTTACATAGCCATTAAAATCTGGTAAAACAAGCACCTTAAGAAACAGATCATAAGCAATAGCCCTTCCAATATCACGAACTTTCTCAAAGGTATCATGAAGCTCTCTGTTAGCATCCCTTTCTTCTTGATTATGAAGATGCAATTTAAGAACCGCTAATGGAAGACGACCAGAAAGTAAGGCATCTTTCACAACATCTTTTTGGTCCAAATGATCTAATTCCCAACGTGCAATCATATCCTTAGGATTTTCAAATGAAATGCCTCTCCTTCCTAAGAAACTTGTTTCTACTTGAGAAATAGATGCTCCCCCTAAGTTCTCCAACTGTGAATATGATCTATAGCCAAGTGATTCCATCGATTTCAAAGCATATCTTTCCTCCTCATTTGTTGTTTCTGCTGATAAGACATTTGGATCGTCTTGTAATAACTCTGAATCCACAAATTCCAATGGCTTTAAACCATCCCCCTGTGATACCACACATTTCATAACTCAAGTAAAAAAAACTTTTAGAACGGCATTAACTCAAGTAAATAAAAGCTATAATGGTCTATAGTAAAGTAAAGAAATGTTGTGGATGATGATAATAATAATAACACAGCATACCAATCGTGTAACGGGTTTTTTAAATTTGGTAGCAAGACGACATTGCATGTTTCTTATAATCTCCAGCAAGCGAGCCATTTCCTGAAGCCTTCTTGAATTTTCAGTTTCATTATGTTCTCTATCTGCTAAAAGCAACGGAGGAGAAGGATCTTTCATTCCTGAAATACTTGTTGACATAACTTCATGTTGCATATGCTGCAATGAGCCATAGCTCCGTATCATTTTGGTAGAAAAATGGGTGCCCAAAGACAGAAGCCTGAATCACAAACTTAAAAAGCATAAGAAAATAAGATGAGAAAAAGAAACTTAGATGGCACTATAACCTATAAATAACAAAATGGACATCAACATAAAAATATATATCAACCAGCATAGAAAAAAAATCATGCCTTGATGCAGCAGATACATCATTATCATTTCCACCCTTGTTCAACATCAGATAAACAGCAGCAAAGACCAATCTCAGAACGCCTTCTTCTGCTAAACTCACACCAGCAAGCATCTCTAGTGAACTGAATATCCATGAAAAAGCAAAAGATAATTACATCTCTAGAAAAACATGCATCTTGTAAATTGACAATCAGGTACTTTTCTGTTATACTAAATTATTTTCTTCAATGTTGGCCCACTAGTCCAGATTTGGAGAAAAATGTGCTACTGATGACAAAAAAAAGTTCCAACTCTGAATTAAGTTATAATAGGCACTGCCATTTACAAAAGTTATAGAATTTAAAAATATCAGCCTAAAACTGGTAACAAAATGTACTTATACTTAGTAAATGCTTAAGGCTATCAAATGAACCTAAGGGAAATTAATAACCTATGCAAGTGAATAAAGAGAGTTATAAATCTTACATCTCGATATCCTGAAAGTTCAAGTAATCCAATGCAAGTTGCAAGCGGCGAATTCGAGAAACCTTCAGGTCCCACCCTGACACACATAAATATAAATCTTATGTTAGAGTAACATGCTCTATTGGCTGTTTTAGAAATTATATTTATGTGTCACATCTACAACATAAGCTAAACATATGGTTTAGTAATTTGAAACTGGACGTATAACAATATTACAATAGGGTAAGCAATCATGATTCATGTTCACGTATTTTGTGCTTTAAATGGATTCTAAGTAACTGTAAGTTAAAAGCTCGGGTTAATCCTTGTACCTTTGTTAGTTATTCTAGATATCATAACAATATAGTTGCTACCAAATAATTGCATTTCCACAAATGATATATTAAATTGATACAACATAATTAAGATATAACTCAATTAAATTGACATAAACTAAATGGACCAAAGAATATAAAAGTTGACATAATTTAGGCTAACAAGTCCGAAATAGTCGAAAGTGAGTCTTAAATTTGAGTCAAGAGTTATTATGGGAACTTAACTAATGCTTAGATTATCAATCCAATTAACAATACAAGGTTAACTAAGCAATGCTTAATTCTATTTTATACACAAATTAAGGTAAACCTTAAAATGGGCCAAACATTATCAGGTTTGATTTTTTCTTCTCCAATGCAATACCCACCTCAGCACGATGATGCTAGTTAACTGACACGGTCAAGCTATCTAAGTTACACGGCTGTGCCAACGCACCAACACATCATAAACCTTTTTGACACGTGTTTTCGCCTATAGACACAAATCTGAAGTCATTCTAACACTTGTATAGGCTTTACTTACCAGCTTATAGCCTTAAGATACTCGGTTACAACTTCGTGTGATGATAAAATTCATCCAAATCAATCAACAAAGGATAGTATGTGTATGTTGAATCGTTGAAGTAGTGAAATCACAAAAAAAAAAACAAAAAAAAAATGGTGATAAATGTATATAATTAGCTGGAAACAGAGGAGTCATTAAAAAGCATAGATTATTCTCAGATTGTTCTTCAGCCTCTTGTGGTCATCATCAAGTGTGGTAAGCAATTTATGATTCTAATTACATATCTTCATGGTTACTGTTAAGGATGTAGTTATAATCAGTAACATTGTAGTATATTTGAAGAGTTAACAAGTTAAGAAGCATAACTTACTGATTTTGGGAAATTAACAAGATAAAGATGAAACCTTACGATTTTGTCAAAAATAAGGATCTCTAAATACGTACACGGGTGTGCCACTTGAGAACAAGGTTGCACAAGAAGCAGAAAGCTGAACATGGTCGTTCAACATTAGTGCACAATCATGCAAGAAACAAAACAGCAGGACACAGGCGTGACAGTATGGTCAACATTTGTGTCAGGTACCAGAGACAAAATACCGGTTACGAACATGAGTACAAGGTCAGGGTTCCTATGAAAAATAACTATGGTAGCGTCCGTAGGAAATAATTGTGCATGTTACTATGATAGGAAGTGCATGATTAACGAGCAGACGGTGAAACGTGTGAAAGGTTGATGGTTGTCAACAAACGCTAAGTTAAGGTTAACTAGTTTTGCCTTTTTATTATTTTTGGGCTTAGATACATTCTTGTGAAGTGTTTTGTTAAAAGTGATTTATGAAAGTAAATGTTCTAGAGTTAAACAAGCATGTCACATTGTTTTCCTAAGATTTCAAAAGAAACTGTGTTTTATAAAAAGTGACTGTTGCGAGTAGACATCAATGGGGATCTTGCTTAATGCTCAAAACTAAACTCTTGACGTTTTGATGTCAGATGCATTGTTACCAGTGTTTAAACTAATGGTTGAGTAGTTTAGTTGCACTTAAGAACAGGCTCATTCGGGTGCCACAGAACACATGTGTTCCACCAAGGAACGGGCTCGAATGGTGTGTCAGTGAACAAAAGAAATGTTATAATGAAAAATTATAGGACACGAGGTTTTGTCCACAGTACTTTACGCAAGAACAGGTATTTGTATTGGCATATTTGTGAATGAAAGTTAGTTGCAACTAAAGATTTTTAAAAAGGTATGTTGGTTACAAAAAGGATGTTATTTGCAAAGTATTGATATTTAAAATGATAAAATTGTAGAACTCACTGGTGTAAGCTAACTCATTTCAACATGTATTTCACCTCTAGTAGCAAAGGAAAAGAGGTTGTATGATAGAAGGCATCAATTGGCTATTTGACGAAGTCAGTAATTGGAGAAATTTAGTAGAATTCTACATTTTCTTCGTAAGAATATGTTCTAGACTCTGATTGATTTTAATACAGGATATGCTTTATGTAAACCCATCCTACGCCACACCGGACAATTTGGGGTGTGACATCCTAGGCCTCGGGAGAAATTTAGGGTCAAATGAAGTTTCTATGGCTATTTGATTCATCAAGCAAAATAAGAGGAGATGATTGTTCTAGTACTATATGTTGATGGGATATTAGGATTATCATTATTATTTTAAATGATTCAGAAAATGTTGTAGCAATGGAACTCTTCATTCAAAAAAAACAAAGAGAGACATGTGAAAGAAAAGATAAATGCTTGAGATAAAATTACTGCCAGTGGTTAAGAAATGTGTAAAGCCTGTTCAGTGCACCTGCCACGAAGAAAGTTCTATGGAAGCAAATACTTAAAGAGTGTGTATATGGATAACACATAAGCAATCAGGAAGCAAATCAATAATTCAGCTACAAGCCTACAATGAAGCATCTAAAGACCCATGGGCAAGAAATACATGTATTTCCTTTCGCAGTGAAATAAAAATAAATAAATAAAAGCTTACCATTTTCCGAGCATAAATGATCTGCCTCTTCATGGCCTTCATATAAAAGAACTCTATCTAAAACCTCCATTTTCCAAGTTGGCCATGGCTGCTTTAATCCTTTCATTTCAATGAGATTTACACTTTGATTCGTTAAAGGAAAATCAATCTGGCGGAATCCAATCGCTTCAACAGGAATACAACCAGCAGCTACTGAAATGGAAGGGAGAACTACTGAAAGAGAATCTGCTGTGACCAAATAAAAACATTCATGAAACATGCAACCAATTGCATCAGCAACAGTAACTTCCTGACCTCCATTCAAACCTTCACCTTCATTCACAGCTGTGTTTAGATCGAAATGGCAATGGATAATTCGGGAACTCCTTTTTGTAGTTGTATTATTATTTCTATAAAGCCGAGTTATTCCAAATGGAGAAAGACATGTAACATCTTCTTTGGTATATTTATCTGTTGGAAGAAATATACTTCTGAAAGCATTGTGGGTCTTATGTCCCACTATCTGTGAACCAGCAGAGAAACCAGTAATAATTGACTCATTATTTTCCATTTTATCCTTAAAACTTCTTTCCCCAACAAATGTTGTATTTGGAGAAAGATCATCGTATAGCCTCTGGTGGCTGATGTCAGCACCACCAACCTCCCAACCAACCAATCCCCTGTACTTCAATTGTTGAAATTGTGGCAGAGATTTTTCAACTACGTTATTTATGTCTGAAAGAAAATCACTGGAACGAGTTACATAAACTATACCATGGTCGTCAACTGCAGCCAACAATGAGGTAGATGAGGCAACAAGAAGTGTCCTAAACACACTTTTACCAACAAAATCATTGGTTTGATCGGATAATGTTTTTATCCCATGTATCTCTAGAAGATTAACACATCCCATGTAATCACCAGTTATATCACCAAAAACATGTATTTGGCCAGTAGAATTAAGGCATATAAGATATTGATCTAAAAATTTGAAGTCTGTCCACTGATCCACAGGAACCATATATACATCCTCATCAAGCTTCACTGAGCAGACCCACTGTATGCCCCAGCTGACTATCTTACCAACAAGTACATTTTTTCTCTGCTTTCTTTCAGATTCATCATTGGTGTTCACAGAAACCCATGTTAAAACAAACCCAATCAAGTCATGTGAATTATTAACAAACACTCTACAACATTGGTAAGAAATGTTCTTTTCATCCCCCTCGAGATCAACATCGGTATTCTTGTTTAATATGAACCTTAGAAGTGTGGAATCATTTTCAAAAAATTTAAAGGAAACAACTTTACTGGAGGATGGGAACTGTGACTTGTCTGGAAATCTACTATAAAGTTTGCCTGCAGATTTGACTGTTTTGACTTTAGTAAGGAAAGTTTTCAACCATTTTCTTGGTTCAGCGTTCTCCAATATATCATCTCCACCCAAAAAAGTGTTTGTATCTGCAACATTATCATCAGGCTTATTTAGATGCACTGCATCTCTTGAGGTAGATGGACCCCACTCCACCCATATCCCTTCTCCACTGTGGCCATCTGGCATAGGTTCAAAGGATTCATAGCATTGACTCGGTTGACAAAATGCATGGACAGTCAGCCCATGGTCTCCAACCACAAACAAAAGTTCTCTAAATGAAGCCCCCTCATACTCATTATTGGAATCCTCACATATACCCCAAGCAAGTGAAGAAACATCAGAAAGCATAGGATAGCTATTAGATCTTACAGTATCAGTTTGGAGAGAAAATGTATTACGTGAATCCATATCTACGGGATCGGAACTGATGTGATCCACCCTTACACCTGCAGAGGAAAGAGAACTTGCATTTTCATATCAACAAGAACCGGATTTGATCGTAGCATAAGCAATTAAGATTGGATGTTGACCTTTAACTACAGGCAAAAGTAGCCCTTCGTGGTAATGTGAAAGTAAAAATATAAGTTCCCTGGTTGGGGAAAGGAAAGCTTCATGGAACTGCGCCAGGTTCACTTGCAAACAAGAAGATTCCCATTTGTGCAATTGCACAATAGCGGGGCCCTCATCACCAAAGCTAGAAGTCATGTCTCTTCTACTAGAGAAGCAAAAGAGATCAACAAAATATATTAGAAAACAAGATGTACACCAGGTAATGATTTTTCTTATACCTCTGAATTTTCAACAGCAAACAAAAAGTATAAAATCGTAACTTTAAGGTAAAGTTGACCTCGGGAAAGCATGCCAAACTTCTTGTATATGAAATTTAGCAATATCATATAAATCTAAACAATTTAAATTGCAAATGTTCAGTTACAGCATATCTATCACTAAAAACTGTTTATGGGTACTAATTACTGTAGGCAATATCCTACTCCACGGACGGAACAAATTGTTGAGGCTTAACTTTTTTCCACTATTTTTAGAAACATTTAGAAAGTTAATTAAAACAGAAAGAACTGAAACAGCTTGAGGTAGTCAAACTGCATACAGCATTAAAGCTGACACCCAAACTAATTATTAAGGCTTAATGATTGTAGAATCAGACTCATAATCTAAGAGGCTGAAGGTCATATATCCATCCTACTGTGGCTTTTTGGTAACTAACTCTAAGGGGTCCCTTGCCTACCAGTCCGACGATAGTATCATATGAGAGGCTTACTTCTATGTAAGGATAGTATCATTTGTTTATTATTTCCTTTACGTAAATCCAACATAAGCTGTAAATTAAAATACCCTCATAAACTGAAGATTGCAACCATCTGATCCATAAAATATAATTTCACGGTTGTTGAAAACAGAAACGAAATCAGATCTAACTTCATGCTGAAATAGTTGATCAATTATTTGCACAAGTTCAATTTCTTCAATGTGCTAACATGCCGGATTAAACAACAATAGAACTAACAAGAGTCTAACAAGTAGTCATAGATGCACTGAATTCAGCATTAAACATTAATAAAACCAAAACCACCCCCATCGGTTTCCAAAAAAGAAGAAGTTAGTGAAGGTCAAAGAGGTTAATTCTGCACTCCACTATAAAATCTAAAACCGTCTAGAGAGAGGAGAGGACTGCACACCACATTTAATAAGCTTAATACGAAATTGTAAATCCATATCAATATTCAATCCGCAAAGTCCTAGGTTTCAGTGTCACAAATAGCATCGAATTATAGCTCTATTTGCGGTTAGATGGATAACACAGGTATCTATAGACTGAGAAATGAGCATGAAGAATAATTTGATCATGATTTGGGAAAAATAAAGAGGTCAACAGATGCTTGCCGTTTGTTCGAGGATGATGAAAAGAAATCTGGTGGTGGCCGAGAGATGAGGCGAAAAGCTTATCGTAGTCTTTGTAAACCTTGAAGATCTTCAATAGAACAAACGTTGATTCTGAAATGGAAAGCATGAATTGATAGGGGGACGATGACGACGATGGAGATGAAACTGGAGAGATATAATACTGGAGTCTGGAGTTGCAGAGAGCTACACGATTTTTGCTATGATGTCCATTCCATCTCATATTTGGGGAAGATTATAGATGTTAATGGATTTTATTTTTTACCCAGATTTTCTTACGGTTAAAACTTAAAATGAGTGAATTGACCAAGGGGCTGTTTGGCAGCCTCTTAATCAGCCTTTTAATGGTTCAGATGTCTGTCAGCACTTAATGGTTTAGACTGTTTGTTTCGTGAGCACATGTCTGAATGGTTAAGAGATTTACCTCTGAATGATTAAACATTATACTGATACTGAATGGTTAAGAGGTCTAATGCTGAATGGTTAAGACATATTATCTGAATTGGTCAGACATTTGTCTTTGAATAGTTAAATTATATACTAGGTGCTTAATGGTTCAGACCTCTTAATGATTCAGCACTTAATGATTCAGACCTCTTATTGGTTCAGCACTTAATCATTCAGAAGTTGCCAAACAACCCCCAAGTAATTTTGACATTACCCTATGGCCATGTTTGTCAAATAAAAAAAAAGTAATTTTTTTGACTTTTGAAGGGGTAAAATACAAAAATACCTCTTCAAAAAAGTTAAAAAGTTAAAAATTCTGACTTTTTAACTTTTTTGAAGGGGTATTTTGGTCTTTTTACCTCTCCAAAAAGTTATAAAGTTACTTTTTTTGTTTTGCCAAACACCCACTATATGTTAATAAACAAAGAAAATGAACAGTACCTTTACAATTTTGAGCCGTTTGTTTGTAGATCTACGGTTGTAGTTTTGCCCGCCGACCGCCAGACATCTCCGGCTTCCTTTTTAATGGTTGGTGGTGGGCTATTAGAATAAGAGAGCCATCATCACCCTCCGCAAACCACGACAATCGTCATCTTCTCTAATAGATCCATGTTCCTGACTGTGGTGGTGCAATTCGAGAACCCTACCTTGCGAGGGTTACGTGATGGCGTTGTTCTGGGTGACCGGCGAGTATGGTTGGTATTTCAGCTCATTGTGGCCAGCTTAATCATGTTCATAGGTCCTGGATTGGCTTCGTTTGTCTGATTAGGGAACCCTAGATTGCAATGGTTAGGTGATGGCGTTGCCGGTGTTTCATCTCCATCGTCACCGTTGGAATCGTGATTAGGGTTCGTGTACTTGGTATTTATCGTTTAGTTTTTGTTTATCGGGGTTGTGAGCGGTGGTCGTACTCCACCGTTAAGACCGATTCCTCTTAGTTGCTTGGAATCGTAGGTGGTGTCGGGTGTCTGGTGATGGCCATGATGTGAGCTACTAAGAAAGAATGATATTGTTCAAGAGTTTATAGCAAGTTAGTTAACTCTGGGTTTCTTAAGGTGAATTGGCAAGCTCTGTTAAAGGAACAAATGAGGTAACGTTGTTAATTTTGACTTTCCATGAGAAGCCAAACAGATGTTGTGCAGTTAATGATTGAATTCTATTTGTATACATAGAATCCTATTAGTTTATTATGTTTTAAGTAACAACGTGTGATGACAAGCTTTGATTTTTATGGTTAAATTGGGGCAAGTTCATGATGTTTTGTTATAGCTAAGTTTAACTTCTTGTCTTATGTTGTGTATGTTAAATTGTGTAGTTAAAGATTATTTCTTTTTGTATTTATGGGATCTCTATAGCTGACTTAGATTTAAGTAGGAGGCAGTGATGATGAACTTTGATTTATCTAGCGGAATTGAAGCAAAGTTATGATGATTTGCATCTTGGTGGGGCAAGTTGGATGTTTATATGAAACAAGTGATACATTTGCAGCCATGGCAAATTCATCTTTCTTTGTTTCATTGTTTACACATCTAAGCCACATTTCTTCCATGCAAATTAGTGTTGTTCAGATTTACCACAAAGGACTGGAACAAGGATATAGTAATTTGCATCTCAGCGTGACAACTTAGTTGTTTATGTGAAAGGAACATGAGTTCTTGTCAACACGTATATGCATGCTTTACAATGACATTGGATCACTGAATGACAAATTACATATGCCCACGTTTCTTTTTTTTGTTTCGCCGTATTGTGCCAGCAAGTGGGTTTTAAGGCGGTTCACGGTTGTAATTTTGATACTATGTTCAAATCAATTTGACAAGCTTCCGGTCTTGTTTATTATTACTCTAAAACTCATGTTGATGAATAGGATCGTACAACCCACTTTTATGGTTGGGTGCAACTGCTGTATGCATGCCAAATTCACATGGATTAAAAGAACTGTAAACCCTTTTTTGCAGGTACGTACAACAGATATGTGTGTGTCGTACATTGACACGTGGCTTCCTTTATGAACAATACAATGAGTACAAAAGTTCTTTGTGTTTGTTCTCTAAAGATTGAAGAGGCTGAAAATTCATGATGATATTTTGCGTCAAACACGGTAAGGTTTATGTCTTTGATTCCAATGTTTCTTGAATTCATGTTATTTGAACTCTTGCATATTTACTGTTCAACTCGAAATAGTTGTTTTGGGTAAGAAGTCTAAAATCTGAGATTTTAATCAGTGAAAAAAGAGTTGAATCATTGAGGTAAGTGGAAACAGGCTCAAGAAGTTAACCCCCACATATGGGGCTTCATTTGGAAACATGGGCTTCATTTGGAAACACGCTCTCTTATCTTTTACAATGTAACCCACATCTGGTTGAGAAGAAGTGGCCGAACAATGGTGGGGCTTTTTGTTGCTCTTACCAAATCAATATTTTGAAGGGAAGAATGACATCATCTACAGATAGGTCTTCATTAGAAAGCATTTTCAATCTATTTGCTGCAGATTTTGCAGACCCAACAATTTTACTGGCATTTTGATATCATATCAGCTCTCTGCTTCATACCTGAAGGTCTCTGCACAACTTTACAGTCATTAGCATTATCAGTCTTTTTAGGGACCGCTTTCTTTCCTTCTTCTTCTTCAGAGGTTGAGTAAGGGTTTGGCTATGATTCGGGCACTTGACAGTTGAATGCCCCAATTCTTTGCAGTTAAAGCATTTAAAAGGTTTCCAAGGGTAATCCACTTTTCTAGCTGGAAAGCAGCAAAGCAACGCTCCACCAGCTTAGGCTTAGCACTTTTCCTTATCCTCTTACTAGCTAGGCAAAGACTTTCTCTAGATCGAATGCGACCTACTGGATCACTCCAGTGCTTCGAGTACTACGGACCCTCTGCCATCCATTGCAGCAGGCTCTCCTACCTGGGATCCCTTCTCCTTGGAGAACTGCCACTCAAGACTGTTGCATCATTGTAGATCGTTGCGCCCCCATGGCAATCAGTTTGGTTCATTGGTCTTACCTTTTATGAAGAAGATGTGCTTGTACTATAGTTTTGGTGGCAGTTCATTACTTTGGCTTTGATGATGAGAGCATGACAATTTGGCTTTGTGTGTTTTTTTAGCCTTGATTTATCCCGTTCATCACACGCGCAACAAGCGTTGAGGGACCAACACTAGTGTATTAATAATAACTATATATTATAAACTCGTATAGTACTTTTTATATAAAATTTATTTTAATACTTATTATTGAAAGTTTTTAAAATTTTAAAATAAACTTTAATCTAACAAAGTCAAATATTGGAGTTGGTATTCCGTGAGCTACGGAACTCTAAAACGTAAAAATAAATTTTAAAAACATATATATAAAAATGAAAATAATACAAAGTAAAATAATACAAGTAACGAAGAAGAATACTGAAATTTAAAGTAAAATAGCAAACTTATAATTTTAAATATCAGTGTTTAATTTATAAATATTATAATATTATAGATAATAGGAAAAATGAATGTTTGACTCGTAAAATTGTGATATGTTATGTCACCATTTACTTATTTCTTAGAAGTAGATTAATATGACAACTATTAAACCGTGAATATAACTAACCATGTGATTTAATTAACATGCTAAAAATATGACACCAATTTGATACAAAATTGATCAAGTTTTGGATTGATATGTTCAATTCGTTTAATAAGCAACTTATGCATGGATTAAGTGTTCATCATATTTACAACTTAATTATAACTTGTTAGTGTGTTGATGACTATGTAAAAGTGTTTGACTTGTCTAGATGAATGGAATAAAGTGGTTATATGTAGACTAAACGACTTCAGTTATGTTCAACTTATAATTGATATGGTTGACACAAATAAGTATAGGATAGATGTTTATGTTTACTAGCTCTATCTTATAACCTAACATATTATATAATTTGATATAGATAACGAAATTAGGTTTGTTAATTACCTAGGTTAGCATATGATATGTATTGTATCATACCCGGTCTACACACATGGGTAATTGTAGTAGTCTTTTGAATCATTCTTTTAAATGTGTTGTTGATCATTTTTTAATGGGACGATATCTTCTTTTAGTTACGTTAGTAGGTTGTTAACCAGTTATTTTCTTTAGTAATGTTTGATTAATGCGAAGAAGTGAAAATTCTAGAAATTTTCAAATGCTCCTGTTCTTCCTTTTGTTTGGCACTTTGGCTCCTCAAATGTTATGACTGTATTTAGCTGCATTAACAAGTGTAAAAATCAGAAAAAAATACGATTAACAACGAATCACCAATGAGACTATGATACGTTTACTCGTGATGAACACAACCTCCTAAATCGTATTACACTGACTTGGGTTATTATCGTAAATATATCGTTTGTTAATCATGAAAAACATTTGTACACAACACATATTTTAACAAGTCAAATAGTGTTTGTGAGGCAATTCTTTTTATAAAATTCGAATAATGTGTATGAAATCCATTTTCAGAATGAAACAAAATTTGTAATTAGTTATAGGTTCTTAAAATTCCTATTGCAGTATGACCAAATAAGCCCAATAGCCCTTTTTTGTGTTTAGACCCATATCCCATATTCTATATATAGCGTAGTAAACTGAAAACTTAAACAAACAAGCATACATAGTAAGTTTCACTTATATTATTAGCTGAATAACCCCATAAATTGAATTTGGTTTTTCGATCAAAACCGAAATCCAAAACAAATTATAATTTGGTTTTAAACCTATTGGATTTGGTTCGGTTTTGAACCGTTTAAATGCGGTTAGGTTCTCAAATTCAACAAAAATGATCCAAATGGAATAAACTGTATTGGAGACCAATGAACACCCCTATTGAATCTAAAACTAGAAAGTATATTAAGTAATCTCAACAATCTATCTTCTTAATCAATGGTTGAAATCAATTTGTAGGAAAAAGTTTGTTAGATAGACATTTTAGGAATAACCATTTTTATTGATTTTTTGTAAGTTCCCTCATTTTTGTTAAACGTTCTTAACTTATATGTACGCCATTATTTTTTCATAAACAATACACAATAAAAACGAGCGTGCTTTATCTTTAAAACGAGTACAATATTGTTATATAAAGTTTTAATAAATTGTTATATATAATTAAACTCATATTTCGTCATTATGTCTTTTACTTTAGATCATTATGTCTTTTTTTTAGTTATTGTGTTTTTTAAATAATAAATTTTTAAAAAGTATAATAATGGAAAACGTTATTGTGTATCTCTAATATTTAAAACACAATTAAAGATTCAGATATATTTAAACGCCCCTGACGATTATGCTCCTTGGCTCCTGTTTGGAATGGTCACCCTTGAACCCTTTGGTCAATTGGCGTCTCAAGTAAGAATAGCGTTTGAATTGAACGAGCCTATACTCTGTATCTACTAATTCGTATAGACATGTATTTGTTTTTCCTTTGGTATCACCTAAATTGCAATTCACTATGTAGTGATAGAATCTCATTTCTTATTTTTGCATTATTATCGTCTTCATTGCATATTTTTTTCGTTTATCATTTAACAGAAAGATATAAAATTAAATGAGGCCAATACAATACTATTAAAATATAAGAAAAAGTGCTTCTTGGATTCCTCAATCTTACGTTCCAATATGTTAAAAAAGTCTAACGTTGGTGCAATCTATTATTCTTTATATAACTTTTTAATAGTCTTAGATATCTTTTCTATTACTTTTCTCTCAAAATTAATTAATACTCACGACATTATTATTATTATCACGTAGAAGGTAGACCCTTCTATTTGACATATATAGTTTGATCCAGATTAAGCATAAGTTAAAAATAGGATAAAATTCAAAGGCTTTTATTTAAAGAATTAACGTTTTAAATTTTATCATATTTGTTTCTATGTCTTCATTTATCAATATACAAATAATTATCGTATTGTTTAGTAATTACTATATATATATATAAACCACTATGTAAATACAGGGAAGTTATTTGCTTTCAAGCATTGACCACTAAAATTCTATCATTTGCAAATAGATCCCCTACCCACTCAACTACATTTTGTTCCCATTTCCTAGAATTAGAGAGAGAATGACAAACATTTGTGTGTGAGAGGGAGAAAGATAGAAATGCACAAAACAATCAAACTCCTCTATTTCTTCCTCCCGGCATCTCGATTGTCTGTTCCGTACGGAATTGTTGGGACGACAAAACAACTTCTAGTTATATGTTATAGGAGGTTTTTTTCCGGTTCATGAATAGCAACATACATTCCTAAGTTTCTACAAATAATAAGCAGGTCATAAAAAGTGAAGAAAGTTAACACTTTACTAACTTTAAAAATTGAATTGACACAATAGTACTTTCTATAGTGGTATGAGTTCTTAATATTAACAACGATAACCCTTAACGTAGAGACTAACATGACTAAATGAAACTTTATTTAACAAACATAATTAACGGAGAGGATTTTAGATATTATATTTATCAAAACCTTTAGTTATTTCAAAAACTAATCCAACTAGTTTTTTTTTATTATATTGTTTTACAAAGTTATTATTCGAAACAAAATCCTAAAACTTTCATGAGTACTTTCTCTCTTTTAGTCAATAATTCCCATCACCATTGTTGAGCTGGGTGGTTGAACTAATGGTTGGAGATGACGGCAGTTATAAATTTAGTCACAAATCTACTTATCAATAACTGTTTATTTGAATTCAAATTCCAAAAAAAAGTTATTGAAAAATATGTTTAAAGGTACTTTTTACATGCAATATAATATTTGAACATTTGCTTCCAAAATGAGACTTGTAGGTGTCATTGGCACCTTTTGTAGAAGATGGATTAGATCAGATCGATGTGGTTGACACCCACTGATTCTAACGTGAATTCTAAGTCCCATACTGACCACCACCACATGCTCATCACCTTCAATTCATTCACTTTCGTCACTCTCACTCCTTACACCATATGTTAATTTCTATCTTCACTTTAGATCTAATTAGTTTAATTAATAGGGCTAGTTGCTTTCAAATAGGGTAATCACCGGTCGGTTTCGGTTGGTTGTGGGTTAAAACCAAACCCGGTCATAAGTTATGATTCCTTTTTAGATTTTTATATGTAATTGGTTTGGAATGGCTCTGCTTGAAAAAGTTGGTTCATTTGATTTCAACATTTGTAATTTCAACCTGGCCGGTTTAATAAACAAACAAACATCTTTAGAAATTTCAATTAATAAATGCAAGTATATTTTTCGTCAAATAAAATATTATCAATACTTCAAATCTACGAGGATGAATAATTAGCGATGATTGGTATATTATATATTATAAAAATAAAATTTTATGATAAAATCTTTCATGACATATAGCATATGATTTCAGAAAACAAAATAAACATTAGTTTGAATACCAATTGGGTTTGATTAATCTGATTAGCTATAGTTATACAAAACATAGCTGAACATGAAAGTTTTCCATCGAGCAATTATACTATTCTGGTTATGATAATATTTTTGGTTTTTGTGATCGCCAGTACTACTTTGAAAGATGAAAGTGAAACAGTCATGATGTAAGTCGATCATATATGCAATGAAGAAGCTGCTTTTAAGTTGGAACTATACTCCAGCCAGGAAACATTAATTTCCATGGATGATTGAAGTAGAATTGTAAGTCACAGTAAGAGAACAATTCAGATCTATTTGAAACATTAAGAGTAAATCATAGTGGAGATGATGCTGAATCTGGATCATAAGAAACACGGATCAAACGATGTAAAATACAAAATGAATAAATTAAATCCCAAACTCAGATCTAAACGTTGGGAGGGAATTTGGTATTAGATCTCAATTGGAAGAATGGGATTGAGACGCGCGTACATGAGAAGAATTGAAACAATTCAAAATGTGTAATTATAAAAATCTAGTCTAGATACATACACACACACACACACACACACACACACACACACACACACACATATATATATATATATATATATATATATATATATATATATATATATATATATATATATATATATATATATATATAAGCTAGCTAGTACTAGTATATATTTAATTGTATAAGATCGAGCGATCGAGAATCCACATCATCGATTATCAGGAAGTCGAAATTGAACGAAGTGAGGCGCGTAATATGTATGTATGTATGTATGTGTATTTAATTAAGTAAAAACAATTAGAGAGGGAGGGCAGGGAGGTCCTGTAGGAACCGTTCATATAAAAAAAATCCAAATAATTTTATTGATATACTCAATACAAATGAACATAAATAATTGACTATCAATCACTTTTACAATGGTACATTTACAGAAATAGAAGAAACAGAAATGTAAAAGCTGAGGATCGTGTTCAACACGGGGCCCTTAAAACAAATTCCGAGCCTCCCAAGAGAACTCGAACTTGTTTGTAGAAGAGAATTCAGAGAGATAGAAAACCTGTTTTGCTGCAGGTTTCGAGTTGTGTTGGTGTAGCTTTCTACTGACACTCAGTATTTATAGTGGAATTCGAACCATAACTGCCACCCAGCCATTACTCAGCCATTAATCCGAAATCGTAACTGCTCATTTAATTCGTAATTAACAGTCGTCGGTTTCAGTCAACGTGTAACAGAAGCTGTTACGAGTCACAACTCTGACCGCGCACCAAGGTCAGTCGCACCTGACCAGACCCTCGAACCAACCTTTAAAAATACTAAAGTGCCATCAAAGCGCCCACATGCCCACGCCGCGCGCGCGTGTGCGAGTGCGAGTTAAGGGTGTCGCGAATCCACTTAGTGTGACATCTTAGGAAATAATATAGACAAGGGGTTATAGAATATAAACCATTTTATATTCTTTCTTTCCTCAAATGTGGGACAACTTACCACACTATTAATTCTTAATGTCATTAACCACATTAATTTTCATTCACACACATTAATTTATTGATTAAATATTAATAACCATATTAATATTATCAATAAATTTCCAACAGGTCCTCCGTCGTTTGGATGATGAATTTTGATTGATGAACTGGTAGGTGGAGGGGAAGAAGGAATCGATATGGTCTCTGGCAAGGAGGTCGAAGTCACAATATGATAGTCTTGTTCTAGAGGAAGGAGATTTTCTCTTCTCTTTCTCGGAGGCGGAGGACAGGTGAGGACGTACGGCCACGGCTCTTGGTTCACTGGTAATACACACCTCTCCTGAACAGGAGGTCCCCGGTTCGAATCCGCGGAACCTCATGTTTTTGTTTTAAGGCTTTTAGGCCTTCAATTTAAATCCAGTTTTTTTTAATTTATAAAAGAATCAGTTTATAAACTTGTTAAATTTTAAAGACACCATACTATTTTCCACAATCTATTTTATAAAATATCTTAATATTATTATTAAATATTTTAGACAAATAAAATATTTAGTTTATTTTCTTACAAAATAGACTTTAAATAGTGGTATAAATCACTAAATTATTTGTTCAAACAATATCTATATATATATAAATATTATTGTTTAAATGATGATTATTTTAAAAGTTATAAAAGTTTATTCAAACATATAACTAAATTTTATTACAAATGATTTCCTTTGCATTTCTTTATACTAAAATGCTCAATTAGTATATTTCATTTCTCATTGAATCAAAACATAATTAATTATTTCATTTAATTTAGTTAATAAAACCCCCAAACACCAAATTGAAACCCTAGTCCTCGTAAATTCGTTAAACTTATTATTAGACGTTAAATCTTGTAAATATATATATATAGGTACTTGTGAAGGATTACGTTGGAACGACGTTTATTATTCCTATTAATCTTCAATTATATACTTATTGATCATGTGAGTTTCCTTGCCCCGTTTTATTATTATTTCACACCTTTTGGGGTGAAACATGTTAAACTTATCAAACTTACACTTGTAAACGTTTTATACTTGTAATGCACTTGCAATTTGTATTTATATTTTGTCATGGTTATTTGTGTTATTGTAAGCTTGATATGAGATGCATTATATGTTGACAATCATTAATTATTGCTAGTCTGACGACGTCATGGATCATGGGCCTGACAAGCCTATTTGGTGCTACAGCTGATGTATTGCCGGCTCCTGATGACGTATGACTTGTTCATCATGGGAACCAAGTACACTTAGCTAATCGTTATAAATTTGTAATCTTAATATTGGTCAAGGTTTGATTATAGCTATATGTGTTCTATAAACTTGCATAACTCATAACCTTTGACATGAATTGCTACTTGTAAACCTTTTGATATATTTATGTACATTAAACCCTTGGAAACTCACCAACTTTCATAGTTGACCCTTTTATTTTTAACATGTTTCAGGAAATACTCAAGCTTTAGGTTATCTTTTGAAGTTTGTTCAAATCTAGGATTTGGACCTAGAATAATGAATAAAATGTCTTGGATTATTTTGTTTTATGTTTTATTTATTTTATGTTTGAGACTTATGATTGTAATTTTGCACTTTTAAAACTTATGATAATGATAATTTTATTTAAGGATAGCATTATGTGGCTGTCAACAATCTTAACCCTCACATCTCGACGATTCCGCCATTAATGTTGGGGTGTGACACTAAGCATGGACAATGTAAAAATCAATTAAAAGAATCTTCTAAATTCGACACTAAAAAATGGCTAGTCCATATCTTAATAGACTTGATTAAAGAGTTCTACCTAAATAAAAAATAATATAATAAAACTGGATTATAAAAAAAACATTATCTAATAAATAAATAAAACCACTTATAAAATAAAATAAAACATTTCTAACAAAATAAGAACACGTTTAAAAAATTAGTTAAAAACATTCTTAAATTTTAAACAATAATGATTTTGTTGATGGTAACAAATAACAAAATAAAAAAAACGGTAATGAAAGAAAAGACAATTAAAAATATTGATGTCTAATTTAAATACCTTTTTTTAATAGTATGTTATTTTAATTTCTAAAAACAATTTTTTGCTTTTACTAATAGTAGTTTCTATAGAAAAAAATCATATAAAACATTATAAATGGTGTGCCTTTAAGTGGTATTATACAATCTTAAAGTAAACATTTATTTTAAAATTATGACTTATTTTGTCTTTTAAAAAATAAAGATTTAATAAGAAGATAATTTTAAAAATTAACCAATAGAGTTTGCTAGGAGTAAAAATAAGAGATACATATTTTTTAGTTTAAAATGCAAGGGTTTTAATTTATATCACCTTAATTTTGAATGGAATTATATTTGGAAACAAAATGTGTATTTAAAAAAATTAATACAAAAATTATAGATTTAATTCTTTTAGACGGCAAAAATATTTATTGTTAATGTCAAGATGACATGTGAAATTAGATGAGTTTAACAAGTGACATATGCCAACCATAATTACCTTTTTATTAGAGTAGTAGGATTTACATGAAACTAATGTAACACGCAAGTATAGAGTATTTTTATTTTCTTATTATGGATTAGTTTCAAACCAATTTCGCTTTGACATTAGTTTACAAAGCATAACGGCATGAACTTGCATAGATCTGGTAATATTTTTTTTCTTAAATATATTTAATAAATACTGATTAATAAATAAAAAAATGAGCGAAAAGAGTTTCGATTCTTGCCGAATAAAATATTAGTAAAGTATATAACCCGTTAGGTTGTACATTTGTTTTTTTTTCTTGAACGACAAATGTACGACCCTGCTTCAGATGATAGGTGTTATCTTAATCGGGCCCACCTGTCCGTTTTCCAGCCGGGACCGCACCCCCAACTCCCTCAGGATGAAACTCATTGCTGAGAAAATCATCTGGTTCAACTCTAAGTATTTTTTGCTCAGAGTGAGACTTGAATTCATGACCTCCCTTAATTTACATGTCATGAGTATCTCACATTAACCAGATGAACTAAGTATCTAGGTTGTACATTTGTTACCTTTGATAATTTATATGTTAGTAAACTTGTATTTAATACTCGTTATAATTGATTCTTCTAAGAAATTGGTGTTTATATATACAATTTTAATAGTTTTTGCCACGGCCCATGACCCAGTGGTTTATTGATAGTGTTTCCCGCACCAAAGTCTTGAGTTTTAATTCTTAAGAATCTTTTTTAAGTAAGATATAAAATTATTGATGTCAGTAATAATGTTTCACCTGTTAAATTCAAATATTTCTAAAAATAGACGTGTATCATGTGTATATCACTGGGTATTGCACTATTTGTGTCATCTGCTATTTATATCTTAAAATATATAAAAATATCTATATATCTATACATCTATACATATTTAAACAAAAAACATTAATGTCAAATTTTCCAAACTTAATCTTAATTTTTAATTTAAAAAATATAAATGAAAAATCAATCAAGTCAAACTTTACAAGTTTGTTAATATTTTTTAAATAAATAAATTTTTAGTAAATATGATGGTAATATCCTAATAGTGGAAAGTTTGATCTTTTAATAATTACAACTCAATATTTACAGTTTAGATATCATACGATTTAATATGATAGAAAAATTTTTATAATAAAACAAATTAAATAATTAATTTTATATATCGATTATTCAAACCGTGTAATACACGGGTCACTAACCTGGTAATAGTATATAATCTCTACACTCGTCTATTTTCATCTTAATTAAAAATATATGGTTCTTAAAATATATTAAAATGTTTAAAAGAGTATCAAAATCAATCACGTTATGAAAATTGATTCTTAAAAGTGTGAAACAAATAAATAAAAGAATTATTAAGACTTTGAAAAGTGTAAAATATAAATTTTATAAGGCGCTATAATTCTTTTATATTTTATAGTTTTTTAAACAAATGTTGATACTTGACTTATTTTTATGAATATTTATGAGTTTGTGTTTCTTTTTATCGAGCAATAAAATCCTTTTATATTTTATAATTTTCTTTTATAAAAGAAGGTTGAATAATCTATTTATTTTATATTGTGTACAATCTACATAATTTGTGTGCCCAGTCGCAGCCTCGGATTCCGAGCTGAACGTTTAGTTGAAGATGTGATTGACAGTTAAAGCTTTTTCCAGCATCTCTTTAATCTTTATATTTCATTTGTTTAGAGTTTAACACTTGATAAGCATAATGTACAACATGATAATGCATAAACCATTTGATAATTAGTAATATATAAATACAATCAAGTGTGTCTCTTACTCAATTTTTTTTCTTTATTCTTATGATTGATTACTTATAAGTAAGATTGGTAATAAAATAGTTTATTTCTAAAAGATAAATAGATGAAATAATATTTGTAGGCTAAATCACCGGCGGAATTAGTACCTAATATTGATTAGGATTATCATAAAAATTCATTTTTTTCACATCTTACGCAATTATTATGTTCTTTGTGGCTACATTTCTCTACAAGTGATAGTCACTATCATTTTTCTTTGACGATATTTCACTTCTTTATTCACATTTTCTAGTTCTAAACAAATTTATTTCTTATATTTTTGGGTCTTGTAATTGGTATGCGATAGGTTGGTCGAGTGATTATTGTTGGGACTTGAGCCATATAGATTTACCATCAAAGGGGTAAACCTTACAACTGTCTATAAATATGTATTTGGTCGTTCAATTTGTTGACTAATTTTTGCGATACCCTGAATTGTTGTCACTGTATGTTTGCATATAATCCTAATATGTCGGTCTCAAGATTTTATTGATACGAATATATATAATTTATTTGAGGTTTTATTTGTCGGTCTCAATATTTTATTGATCGTACTTTCCTAATACGTTTATTTGTTTTTTGGTTATATATGCCAAGTGAAGGTTTTATCATTTTACACATCTACCGTCCAGAACCAAGTTATCTAACTTAATGATGAAAACTAACAACAGTTAAACCAAAAAACCAAATATTAAACAAATCATATACATAAAGGTTGTCTAATATAGTTAGTAAAGATAAATGTTAAAAAGTGAAGTTGGTTATAAAGATAAAAGTCTTTTACGTATTTACCATATGTTCACCTTTCTATTCTATCTTTTGCTTACATGGACGGTCCAATGTTTTACTTATATACATACTAGGTTAGTACCACGTGTATTACACGGGTTGAATAAATAAATTATTAAATAATTAGTAATGACAAATTATTAATTATAATATGATATTTTAAAATATGATATGATTGAAATTATGTATAAGTATGGACTATAAGTAATAAAACAATGATATTATTTTCATTGAACTTTTGTTTAAAATTTTTTTATTTTAATTTTTTTTTAAAATTTGTTTTAAATAAAACGTTTAAAAAAACTCATTTTCTAAAAATTTCTTACTATAACTTTAAATTTTAAATTTTTATGGTTTCATAAAAAATTTAATTTCTAAAAACACTAATTTTAAATATTTTGTATTATTTAAAAAGGTTTGATGTTTTAAAAAATTATTTATGTTATACAAAGATTGTTTCTTTAGAAATCACATTTATAAAAAGAAATTTTTCTTAATTTATTAACAACTATTTTAATCTAAAAGAGAATTAAATAATATAATTAGTAGTTAACCTAAATATTTAATATGAGAGAGAAACGAAAGATTTAAACTTAGAAGGTCTAATATTATGACAAGTGACAACTTCAAACCTTGTTTTATTAGAGTAGATAGATATTGACCACATAATTGTTCTACCAAACTTATATTACTTGTATGCTTCAATTAAACATTCTAATTTTATTTTTACATAAATAACTAAAATACATTTGTATAAACAAATTTACTATCAACGTAAAGAACACGATACTAGTTTATCTTTTAACCTTTATATCTAGACATAAAATGTTTGTTCATTTTTGTTATGAAGTAAAAGCATCTTTTAAAACTGTCCATAAACAAACGATTTAACGTGTCATCACATGCTCCTTTCATGTCTTTGCTAATATATATCATGTTTTCAACTCAAAACTGACTCAAATTCGTTGGAATCAAATCTAAGCTTACGCATATAGTGTTATAAATTGAAGCGCTAGTAGATCTCCTCATTTCCTACTCCTTCTGCTTTATATCAATCTGTAAAATCATGAAATTTGATCAACTTGTTGAATAAATACAGCTAATTATCTTTTTTGCAAAAGTTTTATCTTTTGAATTGGAAAAGTACCTTATCTTGTGAAACAAATCACGTATTCTATGACGCAATAGGAATGGTCTTCCTAATTTGTTGTCAAAAGTGGATACCGATTCTTTGTGGTGTAAAAAAAGATTAACAGTTTATGTACAAGTAGTAGCTAGTGGCGTTTTTACAATTGTTTATATCAGTAACAACACATGTGAGCTACACATAATATATGTCAAACTAGCAGCGTTGTTGAAAACAACACAACGAGGTATTAAAAATTTAAATTGAACTTCTTCAGTGTATATATGAGATCTTAAGGCAATCTTTAACATTAACATTTTTTGTTTTATGTAAACATTTGCCAATAAAATATTTAAGTATACCAAACACAATGTCAAAACTAAGTAAAAAAATTCAACACACTGGCGTTCCTTATTATTAATAAAGAAACAAGTAACTTTTAAACAATAAATAGATTTTTTAGACCTTTTCGCTATTATATTAATCATTATTACTAATTCAGGTCAAAAGTTTTTAAAAATCTAGAGGATTGTTGCTGTATTAAGCAATTTTAATGAAATCGGGTCTAAGACAATCTTTAAGTGAGCATTGAGAGAACAAAAATCACATTCTAAAATAACACTACAAAGCCCACCTTCAAAGTGTACAAATGAGATTCAAAGTGACATAATTAAATAAAATTAGTGTAGATAATAGGTTGTTGTGGTGGCTAAGAAGATAGTGATGAATATGAAACATGTAAAAGCTTTGAAGGGAAACATTAACCAACAACAAAGTCTTAAGTCGACTCATACCAACTGCAACTCTACACATATCTTAATTTGTATTAACAACCGTTAATGTCTAAGCCATTGTGATTTTAGTTTTAAGAGCAGATCAACAAAAACTTTAGAAATATCATAAAAAATTCAAAATCCTCAAAAGCAATTTGATGTAAAAACCCCCACTGTCGATTACCAACTTACTAAATTAACAAAACACATTTAACACATCTAGAATTTTCAACATGTATTTTATGCAAGACTTAATACTTTATTTTTCAATATCTCTAAAAGTAGTGTAATTTTTTTTAACATAATACAATATATCAAACTTTATTTTTTAGCCTTTTTCTATGGAACATGTGTTAGAAATTGGCTAACACTTTAGGAAACATAATATAACTAGAGATTTCGATTGTAACCACTCAATAAAATGATATCTTAAAACGTTAACAAGTTTTGTTTAGACAATTAGACCTAAATATGAACATAATCATCCAGTGATTCAATTTATATTACATTAACAAAGTGCTAATATACTAAAGAGGTGGTTGGAATCAGATATGTATTTTCTCGTGATCTTTTACAAAACACAAATGAAATCATGGATAATAGACTATACTTTTTACCTTTTAGTGTGAAGAGATACCTCGAGATAACATTACAATGTAATAGAAAAAACACATGCTACAAAACTTCCTGCCTATCAAGTAATACCATTTGAACAAAACACAACAAACTTGTGTATGTTCATAAGAAGATAATGATGCTAAATCAAATTTTCTATCACTAGACTGAGATACATCATACTTTAATCTAAGTTTCGTGACTTCAATCTTGAATCCAAGGACTTAGTCCACCTAATCAAAAGTAAGCAACTCGAATCCCCACCACTAATAAGTTTGTTATAAGCTGTTGAGTTTTGAGAAAACAAAACGGCAAGATCGAAAACCATAATAACCTCTATTTTATCGTTGCACCATGATCATAAAGGCCAAGAAACCAATAAGAGAATAGAACTTAAAACATTAGATTAAAAACCAAATAGAAGTTCAACTTTGGGGGTACCCAATTTGCAAAATCGTCGTAGCCGGCGACTTTTGTAGAGGAAAAAAACCCTACCCCGAAAATCATTTTAATTAAATTTTCCTTTTAACATAAGGATCATTTCTTTAGCTTTTATTCAATACATTCGTATTTTTTTATAGAAAAAAATTAAAACAAAATGGCTAATAAAGAATTAATTGGATGGAAAAGAGGAAAGACACACATCGTTATAATTGAAAGACAATATAGATAGAATGAACGAGTACTCTTATAGGATCAGAAAAGAAAAACACATGTAGCCTAATGTTTCGTAATATCATGTATAAAATAGCAAAGTAATACATGCATTAAAAACTATACTTATTGCCGGTTATTTATAAATTACTGTATTGTAAGTTTCGTTTTAATACAAGGATCAATTCTTTAGCTTTTATTTAATATATTATAGAAAATTTAAATGTCTCTTTAAATCATAAATTACACCACCACCCGGAACATACTGTGGTCCATGTTAACTAATGACGTGACAATTCTTATTTTTAAAAATTGGGGATTAGGTTTTATTAGTTGTTCCCCAAAATAAACACACAGTCACTGAATCCTAAACAAGATTATCATCTAAAACACACACAAATTCTATCAATACATCCACTGTTTGTATACTCTTTGATCTGAAACTGTCGGAAGTTCTTCATAATCGATTCGAATTCGCATCTTTCTCTCGCCCAATAAATTTTTAGGGTTAGTATATTGACAAGAGCGCAAGGATAGCTGCAGAGGTACGTTTTTCACTCTACACTTTCGACTTTGTTATGGGTTATTTTAATTATATATATCAATCTCGATTCCATCATTCATCGAGTTGTATCGTTGATCACTAAAACACGGTTTTATCTGGTGATGATGTTTTTCTTGATTATGAATTTAAGGGCTGAGGATTGGATATGGTTGATGAGGCTCGGAAATGCTGAATTGTGTGTCTGGGGTTGTTTATTAGTGAATTCATGGTGGGAAGATGACCGATGTTCAACTACAGAAGCCTGAGAGCACCACCGAAGCGTGTTCAGAATTTGAGAGGGATGGTTCTGATTTCGAGAGGGGATTGGAAGAATTGATGAGAGGACAGTTGGATTACTGTATGTCGTTTGAATCTTGCAGTTCTCGCAATGATGAAGATGAGGATGAAAGTGAAGGTGGTGATATGCTTGTGAGAAGGAGAAGGAGGTTGGATCTTGAAGGTGATGATCTAGCTGAGACTTCTGCTGCTAGAAGGCGGCAATCACGGATTTTGAGCAGGTGGGCTGCTCGACAAGCACAAGAGATGATCACCACAATGGAGAGGAGGAGTCGAGAGTCTGAATTGATGGCTTTTGCAGGTCTGCACACAGTTGAGAGAATCTCAGTCTCAATCCCCTACCTCAAGAAGACAGGGGAATGTTGAGAGACTAAGCATGCGCGCATCATCTATCTTGCAGATGTGGAGGGAATTGGAAGACGAACATGTGCTGATCGCTCTCGAGAAAGAGTCAGAGAAAGACTCGGGCAACAGAGTGGTGTGGACTCCAATATGTCAGAAAGCCGAGCAAGTGAACATGAGAGTGAGAATAATTACGGAGCTTGGTCCAATGATCAAATTGAAGCGCCAGATGAGCATCAAGAAAATGCCTGTTCTACGCGTGAGCATTCTCCAGATTCAGTTGAGCTTGATGTTGAAAGAGAGAGGGAGAGAGTGAGGCTTATAGTCCAAGGATGGAGGGAAACTGGTGTCACTGACCATTCATCTAGTGTTCCCGGGAGAAGTGGTAGCCCACGAGCCGAGTGGCTTGGTGAAACTGAGCGTTAAAGGGTTCGGTTTGTGAGGGAGTGGGTCCAAATGACTAGCCAACAGAGGGGGTCTCGCGGTAGTCATAGTGAAGAACAGGGTTCAACCATTAATGATCAAAGTCATGATAGGGCAGGTCTTGATCATCAGGATGAAGGTCAACCAGAGCATATTAGAAGGGACATGTTGCGGTTGCATGGGAGGCAAGCTCTACTTAACCTGCTTGTTGGGGCCGAGAGGGAACGCCAAAGGGAGCTTCAGGGCTTAACGGAGCATCGTGCTGTTTCTGATTTTGCTCATAGAAACTGAATCCAGGTCAGTTTTAATCAAGTAATCTCTTCATTAACCATCCTTTGATTTGCTAATGTTATACTCCTTCCAAAGATTTGATAAAATATCATTTCTTGTTGATCTTTTAGCAACTAAGTTTTGGTCCCAAGATGATTAGGTGCTGACATTTACTTTCATTATGTCTGTCGTTACTCAGAAGCTGATTCTTAAGAAATGAAAGGCCTGTGGAGGAAGAGAGGCTTCCATCAGTGGCATCAAGTGAGCTAGTCCAACTGAGACAACGCCACACCGTCTCTGGTCTGAGGTATGTTTTGGCAAAATTGGTGGGTCAGGCAAGTAGGGTCACGGGTCAAAACAAGTCGGGATATGTGATTTCTATTGTTTTTTTCATCTTCTGATGGGTTATGTATCTCTTCTTTATTAGGGAAGGGTTTCGGTCCAGACTAGAAAACATTGTTCGTGGTCAAGTAAGCAGTCAACCTGAAAATTAATCTAACAATAACACCACTGATGTTAGAAGTGACGAGACTCATGTAAACACTCCGCATGAGATTGGGCATGAAAATCAGGAGCAAGCTCATTCATTGGTTCAAGAAAACAATATTTATCAGGTTTTAAACCATATGCAACGTTTGGAAACTGCCACAGCTGTTCAAATTACAATCAGCAAGCAACCTTGGATGAAGGAGAAAATTGGCAGGATCAGGCTTCAGAAGACGTTGATCATAATTGGCAAGAAAGTTCAGGGAATGATTGGGTGCAAGAAAACTCAGGGAGTGAAATAGGTGGTATTCGTATGCAAGAGACCAATGATGTTTGGCATGAACCTGGTTCACATGAACCAGTTGAAACTTGGTCTGAGGGACCTCTTGAACCGCCAAGAACCCGACAAACCATTCCTTCTAGGAGAGCCAACAGATTTCATGCACCAGAAGATGATAATGTGTACAGTATGGAATTAAGAGAACTTTTAAGCAGGTAACTGACCTTTGCCTTTTAAAGTCATTAATAACCACTTTCACATTTGTAATTATAGGAACAATGTTTGTGCTATAATTTGTTTCTCTTTGCAACCGATCCTGTGGTTTATGTTAGGAGAAGTGTTTCTAATCTTCTTAGAAGTGGATTCCGTGAGAGTTTGGATCATTTAATTCAATCATATGTTGAAAGACAAAGTCGTGAGCCCATTGCTTGGGATCTACATAGAAACTTGCTTATCCCAACATCACCAGAGGGTGGCCAAGAGCAGCATGAAGTCACTGATAAACCATCAACGCCCGTACCACCACCACAACCAATTTGGCATCATGATACACCTCACTCTGGTTGGTCCCGTCACAGCATTCATCGTTCTGAACTTGCAAGTCAAGTATGTGTCCTGTTTTATTGCACTGTCATATCACTTCTTATTAAATAATAATAATAATTTCCAAATGGGAATTCATCGAGCAGGAGTGGGAGATGATCAATGACTTGAGGGCTGACATGACGAGGCTCCAGCAAGGTATGAGTCATATGCAGAGGATGCTTGAGGCTTGCATGGATATGCAACTTGAGTTACAACGTTCTGTTAGACAAGAAGTTTCTGCTGCTTTGAATCGGGCAGGTGGTGGACAAGGTAGATGTTATTATGTTAACATCTAAACTGCTATTACTAATTTATAATAAATGCTGGAGGGGTAACTGGTTGAAACAAGTTGGAGTCAAATAATTGGTAAATAACAAAGCGGGCGGTTGACCTCAACACTTTTCGGTGTGTCAAATGGCTCAAACATAATCTCAAAGTCTATTTACTAATAATCTAATTTTTGAAGTAAAGTGATTTTGGAAGTTTTATGAACTAAAAGTACATGATTGACCTGTTTTCTTATAAGTTCTATTTGCCCGTTTGACCCATTTGAGGTAAACGAGCTGAAATTGCCACCTCTAGTAGATGCATAGAGAAAAAAAGGAACTTAAACATAGTGAAATGCCATGTAGGTATAGGTGCAGCAACTTCTGAAGATGGATGCAAATGGGTTCATGTCAAAAAGGGAACTTGTTGTGTTTGTTGTGATAGCCAAATTGATTCGCTACTGTACAGGTACTACATTGTTCTTTTCTTCTATGCTTTTGTTTTGCTTGAATTTGTTTATTTTGCTTGTGCAACCATGGTTTGAATGAATCTTTTGTTTAATTCCATATATAAAAAATACACGCTGTTAAAAGAAAAATAATAAAATAAATAAATAAAACTTTGCCAATCATCATCCAATTATCCAAATCACCTTTTCTAACCTTTGCTCAAGACAAGCAGGTGTTTTCTTGATAGAAGAATATGTTTTGAGTTTGATGGTAAATTTGTGTATGCACCATCTAAAAACAGAAGTTGGTAAGTTGACTATGAACACCAAATAAAACATTTAGACTTATCTTGGCTGCTATGGTGATTGTAGGCAGTTTTTGACAACAAATCAAATTTGCCACCTTTACTTATGAGCTTTAAATTCTTGATATTTTTAACCTAATCTTATAATGTGCTACAGATGTGGCCACATGTGCACATGCTCAAAGTGTGCTAACAAGTTGGTTCGTGGAGGAGGGAAATGCCTTTGTGCCGGGCCCCATTGTTGAGGTAATCCGAGGTTCCTGCATATTGTAAGAAAAGATTCACAAATCACCCGTTGAAGAAGAATTGCTTTTTTATTTTCTGATTTAAACGCCAAACACAGTGCATTGTATAAACATGACTATTCAAATAATTTGTAGTAAATAAACATTGTTTATTTGAAGGCATCACTATCAGAGTAGTTGAGAAATTGCATCATACTTCACAATTGCAAGGAGTTGTCAAAATACAATTCCAGGTCATGGCTCTTGTTTTTGCGATATCATCTTTTGCTGTTTGTGGACCATTCTACTCTTGTCAAGTCTCTTTCATCAGCGGCATTTATTAAAAACAAATGCCAACATCATTAGTGGATTGTCTTTCTTGTGGTTATGGACTTGGTTTCATTTGCCTTTTCTGCGATTCATCACTTGATAAAGGGATATGATATATACATACCAATAAAATCTCACTCACAAGTAAGGTCAAAAAGGATGAAATGAAGACAAATCTTCTCTCGTGAGTCATAAAGAGTTATGATGTGGTAAAAATACATTAACTATATAATTTTATGAACTATTTTTTAAGTATAGTAAGATTATTGCAAAATATTCCGTTATATTGGACAAATCTTCTACACGTGCGAAGTAAGGTTTTCTGTTTTTTAACCTATTTAAAGCAGTCCTGCGCAAACTATATTTATTTGGTCATATTGGTTAGCGAGATAGGTTCGTTTATAGGAAAAGTATACTAAATTAATTAGTTTCAATTCAACAAAATCTCAAATTCAATCCGAGTAGCATTTACCATACAAATCTACGATGCAAATGACGACATACACAGTGTTACAAATAACATACAACCTCTCTTCAATAAAATAAAAATTTTAAAAAAATCACATTATCTACCTCACAATGTTTTCTATATACTCCCCTTGTTTCATATATTGCATCATCGCCATACTTTAACAACAATATAAGCTCGGTCCTCTTCCTTGTATAGACAAGCATGAATTATTGATGTGATTTCATGAATATCTGAAGATAATTTTATGAAAACCAGCTCCTTCCAGGACCAATGGCTTTTAGCTTCAAAACTAGCTCTTCTCGTTGAGCTTCTACTTCTGCATACTTAAGGCTCATGTGAAGATAGCGTTCCTGAAGTTCATTTAGCTCCCTCTCAAGTGATGAAACATGATCCTTATGTTCTTTGTTGATCTCTTCATTTAGAACCTCTAACTTTTTGGGAATGTCCGACTCACGAACAGGTCCCTCAGACATGAAGCTGAAATTTGATTATAACAGCAGTAATTAGCATATATAATTGGAAACGATCAATTACAACACAAGATTAAAAAAAACATATACAAATTTAGAATACAGTGTTGTTTAACATGAAAAAAAGTTGTGCAAGTGTAAAGATGGAAAGAAAGCTCAAAGAGATGGCAAAATGGACGGTTTAAACAGGTTGGGTGACAAGCTAGGGTTGAAATGCGGCCTTTTTAGTGAGGGTCAGAACAGGATGGGACGGATCGGGTTTGAACTGCCAAAATTTGTGTCTGCATTTTCTTTGTAATTAAGGAATAGGTAAGATATGATTGTGCAAATTATATAACTATGATGATTATGTTACTATGATGATAATCTAGATTTTTAAGTAATGTAAGGTAGGAGGCTGTATGCATAAAAATTTACACTTTGGGTTTTGACCCATTTCATTTTTAGCTATATTTATGTGACTAGTTTCAGCCATTTGTGGCAAGACACAACCCAAGGTCCAAATTTCTACCTTTAGATGATAATATGCAAACACGGCTTGATTATATTAAAAATTATTCTTTCACACAAACCTCTTAAGCTGTAGTTTATACATATTGTTAGCCTCCAAAGCCTCTGCAAGTGCAGTCTCTAATGATTGGATTCTTGAGTCCACTTTAATAACTTCAACATCCTATCAAGAGAAAAAGTCAATCTCAGGAGATTGAAGATTGAAACATAACATAAAAAATTAAAATGAAATAAGAAGTAATGTGATAGGACCTCTATGAGCTTCATTTCCTCATGAAGACTACTAGTACTATCTGATCCGTCTGAAATAGCCTCATGTTCCTTTGGTTTTAGATCTTGCTGTTTTTCCTCAAGAACTTGTGTTTTCTTTAAGTATTCATCTTTTTCCTCTTGAAGTCTGTTTATTTTCCACTGCAGTTGACTATTTGACCGCTTTAAACGCCCAACTTCGTTTTTCAATTCAGCATCTTGTGCAGCTAATGCTTCTCTAGCCGTTAGATCCCCTTGAAGCCTCAAAAGTTTTTCTTCCAAAACAATTTTACTCCGTTTATGGTCCTCTAATTCAATCACAGATTTCTGCATGCTAGCTGCTTTATGAAGTAATGAAGTATTTTCTTCTTTTAATTGTTGATAATCATCCGTTATCACTTGTAAAGAAGCTGACAATCTTTCATTTTCAAATTTCATATCGTTTAGCGAGTTCTTAAGTGCCACAATTTCATCCTGCAACACCGGAATTCTTTGTAATTGGACTTTCAGGCTTGAATTTTTTTCAGTAACTTGTACGATCTCATTTTCACAGGATTTAATATTAGCAGAAAGCTCACCAACCGTGTTTTTTAGTTTTCCTTCACTAGATCTTGTAATCTCCAACTGTCCCATTAATTTCTCATGGTTAGCCACTAGCTCTTCATGGTTCTGTTTGGAAGCAGAAATCTCAACCATTAGATCTAAAATCTTCTTTTCATATTCAACCTGGATAACATCAAGCTTCTTCTCAGACGATTTAAGTTTTTCTTCAACTTCTGCAATAGCATTTGCCAGCTTATTTTTATCTGCACGTAAAACATGCATTTCTAGTACTGCTTCCGAAGCCATTCTATCCCTTTCATCATGAGTTGCTGATATTTGTAACTTTAGGTGTTCTACTTCTTGTTTAAGGTTTTCGGCTTCAACAAGCTTATCTGAATACATCTGATTCAAAATGTTCTCATCCTTCACACACTTCTCTGTGTGTTCTTTAAATTTCAGATGTAAGCCATCAATTTCTGAATTGAACATTTTCTCTTTCGATTCAGTCCCAGAAACCAGTGATGATAATTTTTCTTCTAAATCTTCTGAAGTCTTCAACAAATTCAAGAAATTATCTTGTGATTCCCTTAATTTGGTTTCAAAAACCGTACATCTATTATTCAACTCTAATCTTTGCTGCCTTAATTCACTATTTGATTTTTGAAGCAAACTGCATTCTTCCATAAGGTTTTCTGTAGTTGATTCTAATTTAGGATTTGCTTTTTTTAAATACTCACATTCTTCTTGAGCTTCTAACCACCTTTTTTGCATGTCTTGCACTTTCTGTCTCATATCAACTTTAGTACTTTCTAATTCTTTTTCCAGTTTTCCAATTTCCTCCTGTAATTTCAAAATATGAGATTCTGAATGCTCTGCTTCTAAACGACTTGATTCTCTATCATCAGTCAAATATCTTAATTGAGGTTCTAGTCCAGATATGCGATCTGATAAATGTAGATTATCTTCTTCCAATTCTGCTAATTGCAGCTCTAATTCATGATTATGAGTCTCTAACTCAAGTAACTTCTTTTCAAGAATCTTCTCGCCTGCAATATAAAATTCTTTTGTATCATCCAACTCTTTTTGCACAACTTTTAACCTTTCTTCTAGTTGATTATTTACTATTTCCAGATCAGACGACTGAGTTGAAGAATTAATACAAGTGCCATCAATTGAGAGATCCTTATTTGATTCTTTAAGCTTATACAGAAGATCTAGATTTTCATCGGTAAGTTCATTACAATCCCTCTCAAGTTCTAGAACCTTTTCCCTCAAAGCTTTTACTTCTTCATTTAGATCCTGAGTTTCTAATGTCTGTGACTCAGTTTCCTTTAGAACCGGGACAGCTACAGCTTCAGAAAATTTTGCTTTTAAATTATTTATTTCTTCATCTTTCAAGCTTAATTTTTGTCTCCATTCTGATTCATTATCCAATAGAGTTTGACTTTTCTCTTCCAGAGACTTCTCCAGATCAAAGATCATATTTTCCAATTTTTTCTGTGAATCCTGAAATTTCTGTAGTTCGACCTCTAATTTCCAGTTGTCACCTGCTGGTTGTTTTGATGATTCAAGACTCTTGATCTGCAATCTCTGTTTTTCTATGGTTTCCTCTAGTTCTTGAAGAACAGAAACAAGCTCAAGATTTGAATCTTGGGTTTTGTTCAACTGTAGAGCCAAATCATCATTCAACTCTTTCTGAAATCTCAATTTTTCTTCAAGTTCTACCTGAATATCGTTTTTATTTTGAACCTGAATTTTCAAATTATGAGCATCCCGTTCTTTTACTGCTGATTCACCTAGGAGAATTTTTAGGTGCTTAATTTCATCTTTTAATCCGTTACATTCTTTTTGTAACGCGGAAAGCTCCATGGTCACATTTTCAAGATTCTTTGTTTGATTAATAGTTTCGTTTCTAGATAAATCAAGATCAACTTTTAATTTCCTAGCATTTCTTTCCCATGATCGTGCTTCTGCACGAAGTTCTTCAGGTGTAGACCCTTCAGGCTCTAGAACAAATTCAGATGAGTGAAAAGTTCTTAATGGTGATGCAGGAATATGTGAAACTTTACCAGAATCTTGCCTTTGATTTAGAAGATTCTTTCCGGAGCGATTTGATCTAGGGGAATCATAAACATTGACGAGACCAGTTGACTCTGATCTTCCAATTAGATCAATCGCACCATCGCTCAGGTTACTAGTAGAACTTTCTCCCCCAAAAGAATCATCCATCGAATCAAAACTATGGTATGATCTCACTGTTGATAAACTTGTCTCCTGTAAAAGAAATATAACTAGATGACATCATAATTGCAAAAATGTCAATCTTGCACACTTCATATAAGTGATAAGCCTTTTATTAAAGTTAGGTGAAATTACCCTGCTACCAAGTCCTCTTGCATGAGATGTCTCAAGAGTGCTATTCTCAAGAGTGCTATTGGTCGATGAAGATCCTACATTATTAACGTTTGTCCCGTGTTGTACATCTGACATGTTATCTAAATCGCTATATTCTGAATTAACATCTTCTGTAACGGAATTGGTGTCTGCCCATCTGTTTTCATAAAACATGCAGCCTGTTACAGCTTACAACCTTTGCAATGATTGGAAGAGAAAACAATAATCCTTACAAACTTTGTTTAGAAACAAACCTCGAATTTGCTTTAGCATTTAAGCACTGAATAGCCACCTGCAAACAGATAATCGAAATTCTTCCGTCTGAGAGAGCAAACACAAGAATACATCTCATAACAAAGGTCTAATAAAAAACTTACATACTAGATACCAGAAATGTCCTAGTTAAGTGAGATGATGAACACATACTGGTCCATTAGATAATAAACCTAATAAAATTAACACACTCTAAAACTTTCTCCTGTCCTAACTTGGGCCTGCTCCAAAATACATCCTTTTAGATAAATTAATAAGATTATATATATATATATATATATATATATATATATATATATATATATATACATATATATATATATATATATATATATAGATATATATATATATATATATATATATATATATATATATATATATCTCTATATCTATCTGTCTCTATCTATATCTCTATATATCTATATATCTATCTATATATATGTATATGTATATATATATATATATATATATATATATATTGGAAAGATCCTTGTATGAATTCATGATCCCATTCATATTAAAGACCAATAATTCTTCAAATTATAATTAATTTTTCAAAATTACAAACATATATAGGAAAATTTAGTAAACTATATTCTGTTTTGGCTTTCTTTATCTTAAAACTTAAATCTTCACCAAGCTCATCTCTAATCATTCTTACGGAACTCAAATATAATGGTGTCATATTCTTGAACCTTATATATGCACAATGGATTTTTTTAACATTACTTAAGTGAATATGATACATACATAAGTTTACAATTCAATGAGTTTTATGTGAATATAATTTACATTTGTTTAGTCAACTACTAAATCTTCATGGTCCCAACAACAATGATTTATTGAGGTTTTACCCTATACCTTGATAATTATAATACCAATGATGACAATATATGAGTATTAGGGTACCGACTCACCTGTAAAATGGTTCCATGGTCACACTTTTTTAGTGGTAGTGCAACAGGAAGGAAAGTTTCAGAACTCAGATAATTAGACAAATTAACAGTAACCTCTCCAAGGATGCCAGATCTAGTTGATCCCTGCCAAATGAAAACTATCAGATATAATTTTTTTGTCATAAATTTACATTTAACAAGTTGAGAGTTACCTTTGAAATTAGAAGTTTATACAGGCTTTGTTGAAGCTCTTTTGATGAGTCACCATGAGAGATCCAAATGGATTCTGATAAGGTTTCTGTCCATCGACAGTTTCCATTACATACAGATGCTTTACCTGTTTTGGTAACGGTTTTATCTGTTTCTACGGATATGAGAGACAATGTAAGCTTATCCCATCCTGTAGGCACCTGCATATACAAAAGCCAGTGTAACTGTGAAAATTACTTCTTAACCAACAAGGAATATTGGGTACAACCAAAAAATGACAACTACTTCATATCTGACTACATACTCCCTTCATTTAACATTTTAACAACAAAACGGGTTCCTTTTAATACATATCAAGTTATCTAGATATCATTATATAAGTTAGGACAACCCGTGAAGAATATCTATATAATTTAAGGTATCTAAATAATCCTTGCTCAAATAGTAAAATTTTTTGTTAAAATGTAGTGTTGACCAAATTATTATCATATGTGGTTATAAACCATTTCCCCTAAGGATAGAGTTAAGACTTGCCCCACCCTACCCCTCCGAGACCCTACAAATAGATTGCTATTGCTATGAGTGTGATCTACTGGTTATGTTTGTTTGTTTGTGGTTATAAACCATTTCATGTACACAATTGTTAGCCTTTTCTTCTACAAAAATTTGACACAGATGCACCAGATTAGGTTCTTGTAACTAAATGGGGATAATTTATCACATAAGCCAACCAAGTATTCAAAAGGTTACACCAGTAAAGTATCAATTTGATTCCTTTCAGGTCAGTTTCACCTAAGAACTTGCCGGAAAACTTTAAGTGGTAAAAATGCTGTTAACTTTAAACTTCGTGGCACGTTTAAAGTTGTAAAATGACAAAAATATCAGGAATCAACTCGGATACACTTTATCAATCAATCTAGACTTGATTGTACTGGGCATTTTTGTTACTTTAAAACTATAAACATGGCAAAAGCTCTAAAGTTATGGGATTCTTTTTTGAAAATTTCTCCTTGATTTTCGCCTAGCTAACCCAAAATGATACATCGAGTAACCTTGATTATGTTTAGGTGGCTAAGTGTAAGCTTTCAGATATTTGGTAATGATACAAGGTACATGTTTATTAACAGATGACATATTTCCAAATAGAAGCACTTTTTGTTTCCAATATTTAACTTAAAAGCTAATACACAAGAAACAAAATGATTGCAGTGCTATGATTAATCTTGTTTCACAATCTTACAAAGTCTTCCTGGAGATGGGGTAGTGACTACAAAGAGGAACAAGTAATGGTCGTGTGCTTAATAGCGTGTTCGAGAGAGAGACCTGAAGAGCTTGAAGGCTGGAGAACTTGAAATCGAGTTTTTCGGCGGATTTAAAGTCAACGGATGAAGATGATGATGAATTGCGCTTGTGAAACCTGTTCATCATCTTCTGCTTCATCATCTCCTTCATTCTGATTCCAAACAAAACCCTCCCTCTCTCTCTCTCTTCCACAGTTGCAGAGAGAGAGAAAATGTGGTGAATGTTAGTGCGCCTCCAAATACTCATTAATCTTTTATATATCGTTTGTCGTTTCCTTTGGATTTTGGAACACCTGCAATTACTACTCCTAGTAAAATAAAATCGAAAGATTTTTATAAAAACCAAGTTAAATTAATATTCTTTTTTTAGATCAAGGGTTAAATATGTAAGAAAAAGATGTAATCAAACAGTGAGATATTGTATAAAACCCAAGTTAAGATCTTTTTAATTATATACTACTTCATTTATTGTATCAAATCAAGATTATCATGTTCGATGTAATAATTATGACCTATCAAATGCTATTATTTTATTAATATGAGTTGTTAGTTCATAGAATTTTTTCCATTTTTATCTCATTAACGTATCTGAAAACATGATCAAGATGCTCCCATGTCTTTGATACTTTTTTTCTGAATTATATATAGAAATCAAAAACTAATATTTGGAAAAGAAGTAGTTAAAGTGATATGCATATATTATCATAATCATAATATTTGTCTTTTTGAGTTATTAAATGTCTTTGCGTTTTAGTAAAGATTGAATTAATTTTTTTTAACGGCAAATGTACGATCCTGCTTCGGATGATATGTGTTAATTTAATCGGGTGAACCTATCCGTTTCCCAACCGGGACCGCACCCCCAACCCCCTCAGGAGGAAACTCATTGCTGAGAAAACCCCCTGGCTCAACTATGAGCATTTTGCTTAGAGTGAGACTTAAACTCATGAGCTCCCTTTATTTACATATCATGTGTATATTATCTTAATCAGTTGAGCTAAAGATCATAGGTAAAGATTGAATTAAATATTTTATTATAACATTATGCATGAAAGATGAAGGGAGCACCTCAGCTGTTACCTAAAAGTATAGCATCATTTTTTAATCCAAATCGATAATAGATACACACTAACTAATAGATACTATAGACATGCCATAAACTAAAAGCACGCATAGTAGATTTCTTATATTCCTCTAAATGTGTTTCTTGTATAGTACGTAATGCATTCATCTGTATATTATATTATAAATTATATTTTAATGATCCAAACTATTAGCTATTAGCCGGTAATAATCTATGTTAACAACTTGATTAGTGGTAATACCAACATAATCATCAAATATTTACTCTTGATTTCTATCCAATTTCACCCATAATAATAATTATAGATAAGCGAAATCAAACGGAAAAGCAATATGATTGAATATACGATAATTATGTCACTAAGATGTCAATAGTTTTATTTGTAAAAGAAATAAAATTTGAGAGTGATACATGATAAATAAAAAACATGGATTATTATCGTTCAATAAGTAAAATTTTGAATAATTGAAATCCAATTTCCTATGTATTAATTTTTTTTAAAATAAGCTTTTAAAGTTATGGATTAAAAAAAAGAGTTAATTTCAATATTGCTCCCTAATGTTTGAATAAAGTAACTATTTTTCTCAAAAATATTAAAATCATCAATTTACATTTAAAAGTTTCATATACTGTTTTAATTTCACTTTAAAAATTTTATTATCTTGGATAAAGTTAAAACAATTAATGAAACTTTTGGATTAAACAACATATTAAATTTTTTGGATACAAATTGATAATTTTAATCTTAATTTTTTTTTTTAACAAATCATGAGTAGTAAAATTGTACCTAACTAAAAAAAGTTGTATTTAAGACTGGTTGGTCGCAAACGCAACCGGTAGTTTCAAGAAATAAATGGTGGTGGTGGAGTCACGCCACCAAACTAATACGACAGCGTTTTCCCTTGTCCACAGTTGGATTAAGCTGCGTCTGGATCGGGATCTCCACATCAAATCAATTCCATTAGGAAGCTCGAAGAACCATTCAGATTCAGGTATTCCTTTTAATGTTGATTATGATTATGCCTTACTTAATTTTACTTTTTTCCAATTTTAAGCTGTCATCAACTGTTATTTTGTTGATCTGTTGATGCGCTGGTGCCTGGTGATCTTCAATTACTCTTGTCAGATCTTTTTGTTTCGTCGATGATGAGTCTCTACTCGCTGAGACTAAGCCTATAATCTGAACTCGAATGTGCCTTGAAAGAGTTCAAGGTCTTGAAATTTTGACTTTGGATGTTAGTTTTTTGCAGACTTTTTCAGGAAACCGGTTGAACTATCAACTACGTTGAATTGCATGTGAAATAATGTCGCCTATCACAAGATTTTACCATTCAAAATCACTCAATTTTTTTTGATGGATTCAAAATATACATTGTATTTTTTATCTACGATTTTTCAACATAGAGTTATAAAATAAATGGTATAGTTCAATTCTAAATGCAATGATCCTGTCTATTTCAAATGAGGATTCTCAACCTAGTTTATGGGATAGAATATGACCGGGAAAACATTTACCTTAGTGCGGTTCTCTATATCATGCTTATGTATAATGTCACTTGAATTAATATTTGGCATAGTTGCAACATGCTCCTTGGACTGTTCTGGCGTTGCACTTCTTAATTGCTACAGACAACTTCTACTTTACACCACACCTAACTAACAAATACATTTGATCTTTCGAAGAGCTAGTATGGGTTCAGACGATTCCAATTGGCATTCAGAATTGGACTATGACCAATGGGTTGCCCTCCCAGTGGCTGGGCCCCGGCCATCAGCCCGATATAAGGTCCGTTGATATCTTCTCTTCATTAAGCCGTAAAACCACAAGTTGAACTACACTTGTTTATGTATAATACTATATCAGTCAATTGCATTACACGTACATATCAGACTACCTATTGTGTTTCATATTGTATTGTAGCATGGTGCGGTCATTGTAGATGAAAAGCTTTACATTGTTGGTGGAAGTCGTAATGGGCGGCAGTTATCTGATGTTCAGGTATCGTCATGCCAAATTTTAAATGTATTTCTGCTGAGCAAAGGTAATCATGTTTTGTTTTTAATTTGGATTGAAGTCTTAAAATAATGGGCTGTTGTGGTTGCAGGCACTTGATCTTAGAAATTTAAGCTGGTCAACAATAAAAATAAGAACTCAGTCACATGCTGATAATTTAAAAAATGGTGGATTATTGGAAGTTTTTCCTGCTACATCTGGTCATAGTATGGTGAGCATTCTTTAAGGGATAATCTGTTACCTTCCTTGGTCTACTAGTAGCTCAACAGGTTTATCATGCTATATAATATTACTTTTGATGCAGATTAAGTGGGGAAACAAACTCCTACTACTTGGTGGTCACTCAAAGGATACATCTGATAACATGACAGGTTTGTTAATTGTTATCTTGAAAGCATTATTTTGCTCCCAAACATGAATTGTTATGTTCATAGGACCTTATGATTTATCAATTAACATGTAGTGCGTTACATCGATCTTGAGTCACAAGTGATTGGGGTTATGGAAGCCACAGGAAAAATTCCGGTAACTCATTCATGAAACTTTCTGTTGTGCTTGCGAGATAGTACTCAATTAGATCACACTATCTTCAAGTAGGCCAGCATTATGATTATTTTTCTTATAATGCATCTTTTAGGTAGCTCGTAGTGGGCAATCTGTGACATTGGTTGGCTCAAAACTTATAATGTTTGGGGGAGAGGACAAACATAGGCGACTTTTGAATGATGTTAATTTCCTTGATCTGGAGACAATGATTTGGAATGTTGCTGAGACTACGTAAGTGTATTTGTACAAACATTTATGCACCCTTTGGTATATTTATGGGCTGTGCTATCGTGCTATAGTAATTTTATTTCTTTGTTGATGGGTATGTATGTGTGCTTACGTGCTTAAGTCTATTTTAGAATGTCTTTTGTATCAATTTATTTATTTCTGATAGGAAGACTCCTCCAGCTCCCAGATGTGATCATACAGCTGCTATGCATGTAGACCGCTACTTTCTAATATTTGGTGGCCATTCTCAGTCAACTTTCTTCAGTGATATGCATGTGTTGGATTTGGAGACGGTAATTACTCATCTTTCTTTATGCTGTTATCCTAGTTTTTTTTTCCTATGCAAATTCCTGAGTGTTACATACATTAGTAATATTCTTTTTTATAGTTTTCACTATACCATTTATAAGTTCAGGCTTGTGGACTATCTGTTGTATTTTACCATTGTTCTCCCAAGTAAAAGTTAGCATTCTACTGATTACTGCTATTGAAGTTGCTCCTGTTTGGCTATTATTAAGGAGTGTATGCATCCACACTTCTATAATGTTATGGGGTTCTTTGAGGAATGGCAGTTTTCATTCCATCATACTTGGTCCTTTCTCATCAGCAATATTATCATCAGTGTTATGTACCTAAGATCCTTAACAAATTGTGGTTCTCAAATCAATCTTTAACCAACTGTATGGGTTCTAATTTCAACTTGAACACCATTGCCATTTCATACAACCCTGCAGTATTACCACTCATGCAGCGGCCACTAATGACTATCATCTTCCGGTTCCGGCACACAGTCAGCAACATCTATCATCTATCAATCCACCAACTCCGGCTTAAAGTTGCAAACTTTTAAGACATCCATCATATAATTAGATCTTCGCCCAGGAAGCTTGTGTTTAGCTACATTTGTGCGGGGAAGAAGAGGGGATATGCCTTTCTTCTTATATCTGAAAATGGAATAGGATTTTTTTTCTTTTTGTTAATGCGAAAGTCATAATAGTTTTGGAAGGCTAATAAATGCATATGTTTCTGTACCTTACCTTAACAATTGAAGAACATTACAAATTTTGACATGTATATTCATGTGTCGCTAACCTTCTAGGTTTCCATCTAAAACATGAAATCGTCCAATGGAGCTATAAGAATATGAAATCTGTGATTGGGCACTAATATGGTTGTCAAGGTGTTGTCTAAGGATTGTAAAGTTGACTGTAGGTTTAACATGCCAAAGATCTTGCTAAATTTAGAAGGACATAGGTACTTAAGAAACTTCCTCATATCTAAAGTATATACTGCCTGCTCTTTTTTCAGAGATCCACTTGCTAAGACCATGATTTTTGTCCTAAAACCAAAAAAAAAATAATGAATGTTATTATTGTGTGCATTTAACCTTTCATACAATCAAGAGAGAAAATAACATTAAAACAGTGGTTATTGGACCCTTAATTCCGACCTAAATTTTCAATTTAAGTGAATTATCCATCTGGATAATGTGAATGAACTTCAAGTGAAACTGTATAAAAAAGAGACTGCCTTAGGCGCTTAGCAATGGTGTGCATCTGCAGATAATGCCAATTCTTTTTTTTTATTTTTTTTATTTTTTTTTATTTTTATGTTATATAACAGGTTATTGTCTAGTTACTTGAGAGGGGACACGTATGAATCACTTCTTTTATCTTTACTTTAGCATAACAGCCTCTCTTTCTCTCTTATTGCAGTTAGAATGGTCCCAACCACAGATTCAAGGTAATATGGTGTTTCCAAGAGCAGGCCATGCTGGTGTTTCTATTGATGAAAAGTGGTTTATAGTTGGTGGTGGAGATGGTGAAAGCGGTAAGCATTACATAAAATAATAAATAAATTATTAGATGGTAACAAACTATGACATCATCTTTTGTTGCAGGTGCTTTAGAGACACTGGTGCTGGATATGTCTACACATGTTTTGTCAGTCTTGACGAGTGTAGAACGGAAAGATCCACTTGCCAGTGAGGTCACTGCTACTCTTTGCCTTCATTTAAATTTTAATAACAAGTAACCTTAATTTTTAATGCTCGTTGTTTTTTCTTTTTGAATAGGGTCTCAGTGTATCATCAGCATTGTTAGACGGGGAACAATTTTTGGTTGCGTTTGGTGGCTACAATGGGAACTACAACAATGAGGTATATTGATCATTATTTTATTTTAAGAAACCACTCATTTCTAAATTTCTGATACAACTTTCAGATGAAAGTCTCTCATATAGTCTCTTTGTTTTCGATGAAATTTTAAGGTTTTTTTGATGAAACCTAGACCAAAGGACTCCAAACAACCGAAAATTTTTAAGTCATCAGCAGCTGCTGCAGCAGCAGCGTCTGTAACTGCTGCATATGCTCTAGCTAAATCTGAAAGCTTAGACTTAACGGCCATTGAAACATCAAAAACTAAAGTGGATCTTTCGGTTGAAACTGGCGTTCTTAAAGAAGAAAGAAAGGCGTTGGAATCATCCATTTCGTGGGTCAAAGCAGAAAAGTCAACTTTGAAGGCAAAGCTGGATGAAGTTAATGAAACTCACGCTGACTTATCAAAGGTATGTTCAATTAACAGATTTTTGTTGTAGAAGTCTTAACTTGTTGATTAAGACTTGTATTCGTTATCAACTTATTGTAGGAATTGCACTCAGTTCAAGGTCAATTAGCGGCTGAGAAATCTAGATGTGCTAATCTGGAGGTTCTCTTTCTCTTCATTCTGTATTTCTGTATATCTTTTCAATTAAATAATTGTTTATTATACAAGGGGTGTTTGGATGTGTGATATATACTAGTTTTTGAATTTGTGATTCTGATTCTCAGTTATGGATATATACTACAACGAAAGTATTGATTTAGGGGAAATCTAAAAGTACTTATCTACCCCTGTTCAATACCTTATTTTAAATTCCATCCACCCATGTTCAATACCCTATTCTAATTTCATCTTCATTTCTTGTTGTTATAAAAAAGAAATGTATTGAGATTAATATAATTTATTAAATTTACATTTTAACAAACAGTTCATACAAATATGATTATGTTTAATGCTAAATAATTGTCAAATGCATAAAATCTATACTTCAAAAACCTGAAAGAGTGTCCTTTTTGATCATTTTATTTTTTACTTAAAAATCAGTATTTTCCAACAATGACAACTGATGATGTCATTATTACAACTTCAACCACACATCCAAACACTACCCCCTGCCGCCTGTTCTATTACCACTATTTATCCATCTGATTATCTAATCTCATAATGAGTTTCAAAATATTTATTCAAACACCTTATAATAAACAAACAAACAAACATACCCAGTAAACACCTTATAGTATTATTTAATATTATTAAGCATGTTGTGTTCGCCTTCAGAGACAAATTTCAGAGCTACAAACAAAGCTATCATTAATGCAATCCATAGAGGAAAAGGTTCAAGCACTCCGCTCACAGAAATCTGCATTAGAACATAATGCTTCTGTACAGGGACAAAGTTACAGTGGTTCTTGGAGATGGATGGCTCCATAGTGTTCATAAGACTTCCCAGAATTTCAAGCTTATTACCTTTAAATTATACTTCGAGACACAAGAGCTTGAACCGTTCAGTCAACAGTCAACAGTCAACTTTTCTGAAGGAAAGTTTCAGAGAATGTTTGTTGATGTCTTGAACTTTCTTCAAGGGCAACACAACAACATGCTTTTTAAAATTGGTCCTTTTATCCGGTTTGGAGTCTTGTTGCTTTTTTATTTTGATTGCTACAAATTATAGAAGTTTTTTGATTATGCATTGGTATATACTTGTTACCGTGAAGCTTTAGGTTTTGTTTGACATGTTACGGATAACGTTTCATTCTACTTATTCATTGATTTATGATGCTTATGTTTTTGTGTTTGTTTTAAAAGTGCCAATAATATCTGTGCAATATTTTGGTAAAATATGTTTATTAAAAAACTTCATTAATCTCCTGTACAGATTTCAGCATCACTGTAACAACAGAACTGCATATATAATTATTAAATTTAACTTTCATCGTTGTTAAAGTTTGGATCTAGTCCTCTGTTTGCTTTGTGCCACTAAATCTTTTCTCAGGATCTTGCCAGCAACAGACTTTGGTATTTCATTTATGAAAGCTACTCTCTTGATCTTCTTGTATGGAGCCACCTGGAAATGTAAGAAAATAGTGTTATGACATGTGTCACTGCTCTAGTAGGAAGAAGGAACAAAGGTGTGTAGACTAACCTGGCCAGCAATAAATTGCATGACTTGGTCTTCACTAAGTTCAGAACCTGTTGCCCTGACTATGTATGCCATAGGTACCTCTCCTGCCTCTTCATCTTTAAGCCTACAAGATCATAATTTATAAAAATGATCATTTCACTGAAATCATGCATGCATTTGGAAAAATAGATGAGTTTGGTGGGTAGTGTAACGATTTTTACTCAAAGTAGATGCCATAGGTACGGGTTGAATTGACCTGAATAACTTTTTGCTCAAAACTTTTTTACTTTCTTATACATAAGTACACAACTGAGTGTCGTATGATTTTAAGTATTGTTTAAAACATGATCCATGTTATTTGTATAAAATGATTTTTGGAGAGGTTTGGAAATTGAAAATACCCACTTCTATTTGTTACACGCACAAACTTACGGTATAACTGCTGCATCAAGTATATGGGGATGATTAAGTAGTATGGCTTCCAGTTCTGCTGGTGCTACCTGCATTCACAAAGTCATGTTATCATCTGATGTAGATTTAACCCTAAACCTAGAAACGGGCCTAGTGGAGTATAACCACGTATCGAGCAGGCACATAAGAGGTGGCGGTATTGACCCTTTCATATATGGGTTGAATTGACAAAGTGGTGCTACATCTCTAAGTATAAAAGAAAAGGGAATTAGCTTAACAGGAAATAGGTAAAACGCCGCCCAAAGTGAATTTTTAGTGCAGAAAACCTCCTGATTCATTTATTCAGAAATTTCATTATTAATGAACTAATATAATTTTTGTTTTACTGTTCGACTCTTTTAATATATTTATGAAAAAGTGTGGACAAAAATGTTTCAGGCCAATATATCCCAACTTGATTTTTTGCGAAACACAAGAAGAAGCTGTTTTAGTGCATACCTGATAACCATTATATTTGATGAGTTCCTTTATTCTATCAACAACAAAAAGATATCCGTCTTCATCAAAGTAACAAAGATCACCAGTCCTCAACCACCCATCTGAATCAATAGTCGCAGATGTTGCCACCTCGTTTCCTAAATAACCTTTCATTACAGCCGGCCCCTTCAACCACAGCTCACCTTCACCATAAGGACCCACTGCAATTTTGGTGAGAGGATCAACCACCTTAGCACAAAAACTTGGCAGTAAAGCTCCTGAAGCTGCTGACCGAGCTTTAGCTTCCTCACCAGTAAGAAAAAAAGTTGCTGCCCCACAGCTCTCGGTCAGCCCATACCCTGGCTTCAGGTCAACCCATGGGAACTTTGCTCTGAACCCACGAGCCAGGTGCTTGCTCAATGGGGCAGCACCTGAACCCACGCTTCTCAAAGATGACAAGTCATAACCACCACCTCCGTTGTACTTAACCAAACCTAGTATAACAGGAGGAACAGCCGGAATGTTACTAACTTTAAAAGTTTGTATTGCTTCTAACATGCCTTGAAAGTCAAACCGTCGCATTACAACCGTTGTTGTGCCGGCGCACAACAACCCGAGCCCAAAAAATGCTAAACCGTATATATGAAACATGGGTATAAAACATAGAAAAATATCATCTTTTGCTGATGTGATTTCAACCGCCCATTTGAGTATTGTGATCATAGAAATAAGACTCCTGTGTGTTAATATTACACCTTTACTGGTCCCAGTGGTCCCCGAGGAGTATAGTATCACTGCCGTATCTGACTGATCCAACGGGTGGTTTTCCGGCAGCCCCATTGATTCACAGCAATCAATTAACTCTTGCACTGATAGTTCATTCCCACATGAGGGTTCACGGGTTGTCACTAGGGTCGGAACCCCAGTTGGAAGTAGTTTGTGCATCTCTTCAGGAGCAGCAATGGCTAGTTTTGCACCTGAGTCAAGTACTTGTTTGGCCAGCTCTGGTTCGGTGTTGACTGGGTTAGCAGTTGTAACCACCCCACCTATTAAGAGTATGGCTAGGCATATGGTTGGATAGAGGGTTGAGTTTGGTGACAAAAGAAATACCACATCCCCCTTTCGCACCCCGAGTCCATGGTACAACCCAGCTGCTAACGAGTGAATTGAGCTTCTCAGTTGACCATAAGTGACTCGGTGGCTCGTAGCCGAGTCTATAAACGCAACCCTTGACTCGGGTACTAGGTCTACCTTCGATAAATGAGATAATATAAACGAAGCTGTGTCGAGATGGGCCTTGGTTGGGATCTTGTGTTTTCCTTTGAGCTTGATCAGGGAGTGGTAGATCCCAGTTCGAGGGTCGTAACCGCCCTTTCTCTGGTTTGATAACCGGGTCTGGTTTGAGTGTTCATCTTGCAAATTGTCCATTCTAATTCTAATTCTAATGGTGTAGGGAGTTTGTAACAACTAATGAAGCGTAGAGTGGGTTATAAATTGAAGCATATAGAGTTTAATAATTAGTCATTTGCGGTGGCATTACACATCTGCCGGCCGGCACAGATATATTAATTATAATTGATTATTGATTTCTTGTCAATATTTTAAATAATGATGTTTTTGTGGATGTGCATTGAAAGTTTTCATTTGTCTTTAATAACATTAATTTAAAGTAATGGTTTTTAATGGGTTAATGTTATTCAATTTTTGTATGGTACAAAGAAGACATTTATGTCGAATATTAGGTATAGTTTAGGTAAATAAAACATATAGGTCGGACAAATAAAATAGCGACTCGCGGCATGTAATTGACGGGAAAAAACAAGGAGAAGAAGCACAATCGATGAATAGAGTGAGTGTAATATAATGTGGTCATGCTAGACTCGGGTTCGATATTGAATACTTGCCATGTCATATCTAGTGATTCCTTTAAAATCATGGAGGTACATCATATTAGAGGTGAACTCGACATGTCACTTCTAGCGGTTCCTTTAGAAATTATGGATGTATGTCATATTAGAGGTGAATGTAAGCCGGTTTACTTATGATCAGCTTTCAAGTCGGTTGTAGTCCAGTGCGGTCATGGACAAAATATAGATGCATCTACGATTTTGCTGATATTCTTCAATGCAAAATGTTATGAAAATTTATAAAGCACCTTGGTTAAGATATACTAATATAAACTTTTGTAAATTTATTAGTACAACATGATTAAAATTCAAAATTTTGATTAGTTTTAAAGTTTGAGAAATTATTATTTAGCCTCCTGTTTGATCTCTGTTGCTAACAAACACGGGTGCACACACTTGTTGGTTCTAGTTTTGCCACATATAGATTTTATGACATAGTCATAGTCATACCCAGTATATCCCGTTTATAGCAGGACTGCCATATAGAATGAGTTTTGAACACTGCTTTCTCATCAAGGCACACGGTGTATTATCCGGTACGTGAGCTTCCAGACTTGTCAAAAAATAACTTGTCAGCTAGGAATACCGTGTCTCCGAATTTGGTGAGCTTTTAATAGCTGCCTTCATTTTTTATTGTTTCAAGATATCTTACGTTTAAATAAATTGACATATGGTAAGAGTGTTCACTCTGAAATTGAAAAATGAGAGAAATAGAGAGTATGATGATGTGATGCTAATGTGATATTTAGTAAGAGTGGTAAGAATATTGATCTCTCTCCACCCTCTTAGTATGCGAACAACATAAATGAAAAAGTAGTTATATGTATTATGTATATATGCACACATGAAAGACTTAGTATGTGTATGTCCATACATGTATGCGCTTGGTACTATATCAATTTTAATTTTAAGTAAAAACATAGGAAGGTGAATAATCACTTATACATTGGCTTTTAAAGATACAATGAAAAAGAGTAAAAGAGATGATTATACTCTTACATACATAACTATGTATGACTATGGTAATAGTTACGATTCCAGTTCAGTTAAGTTATGTGTGTAATAAAATGGGGATAATACCTGGAACGATTTGATTAATTGTGGGTAGATGCCAAAATGAGTTCACGGGAACCATGAGCCATTCAATTCGGAGCATTTATTGTGATTTGTTTGTTTATATCCTATGGACCCAATCCACATGTAGCATCATTATCATTTTGTTTCGAAAAATAACAACAATTTATGTTTATGGAAGGTCTAGAATGAGTTTCATCGGTATTTGATTTGAACCTATTATAATAATCAGAGTCATTATTTGCTGCTTTTTAGTTAGTTTTCTTTTTTTTAAAGACAAATGTGCGATTCTGTTTCGAATAATAGGTTTTATCTTAATCGCGCCTACCTATTCAAATGATTGATTTATGAGAGTATATGTTGTGAAGCTACTTTGTTTAGAAAAGAAATGGTTTAGTTTATTAGCATAGATATAGGTAAATGAAATATGAAATGGTGAGGAATAGTCGTTTAAGTTTAATGTGTTGATATTGATAAAAGAATGTATGTAAAAGTGTGTGATGTTTAAAAAAGAAGGCCGAGGATATTGAAGTGGATTGAGTGGAGGTGACAAGTGTGATGCATATAAGCCTCAAAAGTCACATCGACCCTCGAAATAAAAAGCTCTCTCTCTCTCGTCCGTCATCATATCCTCATTGTCTTCTTCTTCTTGTCTGGTGCTTCAATGGCGGTGGTGGAGCTAAACCCTTCTGCTGCTGCTTATTATTACACCAGCAGCAAAAGCAGCCTCAGCGCCTATGTCTCATCCTCACCTCGCCTCTCTTACTCTTACTCTTACTCTTACCCCCGTCGTCCCCATCATCAAAGATCATCATCTCCGGCGTCAATCCGCTGCTCTGTTACCTCCTCCTCCGAGTAACCTCCCTTTACTTTACAGATGAGATCGGTCATTCATTCATTCTAAAGTTAAAACTAACTAAGTTATGTTGTCCATTTGAAATTAGCCAAATTCAGGCACCGCTTCCTGCCAAACAGAAGCCTGAATGTTTCGGTGTTTTCTGCCTCACTTACGATCTCAAGGCTGTAAGTTTTTCTCCATCTCATTCCATAAACAACCCTACTTATATGGCCAATTATTATCTCTATCTCTATCTCTATCTCTATCTCTATCCTCTCTCTCTCAGGAAGACGAAACTAAATCATGGAAGAAGATGATCAACGTTGCCGTTTCAGGTGCAGCTGGGATGATATCCAACCATTTACTATTCAAGGTAGTAACAATTAAACTCATTAATAATTTCTCCTAATACACAAACTTTATGTATTTTTCATCCTTCATATTAACCTTTCATTGCTGCAGATTGCATCTGGTGAGGTTTTTGGCCCCGATCAACCTATTTCCCTCAAACTTTTGGGATCCGAACGATCATTTGCGGCTCTTGAAGGTACACTACATACATGTTACATGATACATATACATCACCTGCCTTATGAGGTTTACTTACTTACTTTGTAAATGAAAATCTACGGCAGGTGTGGCTATGGAACTTGAGGACTCTTTGTATCCATTATTGAGACAAGTAAGTATTGGCATAGATCCGTATGAGATATTTCAAGATGCAGAATGGGCGCTTTTAATTGGTGCAAAACCTAGAGGACCAGGAATGGAAAGAGCGGATCTCTTGGATATCAATGGTCAAATCTTTGCTGAGCAGGTTTCATACTAACTCTTTATTTTAATTACTACTTGTATATATAACTCCAAATCTTACAATAAACTTGATGGATATATTACATAACCGACGCAGGGAAAAGCGCTTAATGCTGTTGCATCTCCTAATGTTAAGGTCATGGTGGTGGGAAACCCCTGCAATACAAAGTATGCAAACCTACCTTAGCTTCTCTAGATTTTATTTAATATCTTTCTTTCCACTTCTCATCATATCCTTGTTTGCAGTGCTTTGATATGTTTGAAAAACGCTCCAAACATACCCCCAAAGAATTTTCACGCCTTAACTAGACTAGATGAGAACAGGGCAAAATGTCAGGTATTAAACATGCTTAAAAGTAGCAGGCAGCTTTAACCCAGTTTTTCAATTATATATCAGCATGTTTCTTATTTTTCTTGCAGTTGGCTTTAAAAGCAGGTGTTTTCTATGATAAAGTCTCTAACGTCACCATTTGGGGAAACCACTCCACAACTCAGGTTCCCAAATATATGTATTAATTGGGTTTATGTTCATGTTTCATTTACTGAACCTAGTTTCTGTCTTAGGTTCCGGATTTCTTAAATGCTAAAATACATGGAATCCCCGTCACCGAGGTTATTAGGGATAGGAAATGGTTAGAAGAGGAATTTACTCATATGGTTCAGACGGTGAGTCTAATTTAGCTATGATATGCCCTTGTGTTGTGTGTGTATGCGGTTTTAATTGATTGGAAATGTTTTGCAGAGAGGCGGAGTTCTGATTAAAAAATGGGGAAGATCTTCGGCTGCATCAACTGCGGTTTCTATCGTGGATGCCATAAGATCACTTGTTACACCAACACCTGAGGGTGATTGGTTTTCAACTGGAGTAAGTTGCGCTTTGCCTGTTACCACTTGAAATGGTTCCAGGCTAAATCTTTACAATGGAAATTTTGCAGGTTTATACAAATGGGAATCCTTATGGAATAGCAGAGGATATTGTTTTTAGCATGCCTTGCAGATCTAAGGCGAGTCAAAACGACATTTTTTTTGCTTCATCTAACACGTACTTTTCAACTCCAATTATTAAAAAGTTAATTTTGCCAGGGGGATGGTGATTATGAGTTTGTCAAAGACGTGATATTTGATGACTACCTCAGCAAAAAGATTAAAAAGGTATTCAAAATCTTGACTATTGAATGCTGTTACTTGCATCTTTAATCTTTATGAAGATTGATACAAGAATATTGGTTTCAGTCTGAAGACGAACTGCTTGCCGAGAAGAAATGTGTAGCACACCTGACAGGAGAGGTAAGTACAAAATGGTTTCGTTGGGTTGGGTTGGGTAACGATTCAATACAGACTGGGTCGATGTGCAAACAAATTTTTTTTTCTATTTTTTGAATTTTAGAGGCAACTAATATGTTAAATGTAGATTGTACCGGGATACCATCCCCTTCACCAAATTTTTTAAAAGAACTTTTACAAATTTCTAATTCATGAAATTTATCAATTACATATTTTCTTAGGTCAAAAAATCAATTATCTTCGTCCTAAACCATATATATTACATATTTTTCTATTTCATTAAAGTTAAATTAGTAAATGACTATTTTACTCTTATTTTTACTAATAGATCTTTACATATTAACCTTTTGGTATTGTAATTATTTAAAACTTTGACAATTACTTTTTGTATTTAGAGATGTAACTTTGATAATTGATGATGGTTATTGCAATGTTGTTTTCATTTATGAAGGTCAAACTTTGAGAAACATGTAACTAATGATCTTAGGGTGGAAAATATACTAAAATCTTCTAATAAATAAGCGCAAAATAGTCGTTCAATATGTTAATGAATAAATTAGATAGATAGATAGATATGTAATATATATGTTTTAGTAAGGGATAATATGTAACTGCTTTTTTGACTTCTAGAAATATTAAAAAAAGGTTGTTAACTAGAGCTGGTAACAAGACTTTGATTGTCTCTTAATGGTCATTAATAGGCTACATTTTACTGGTTCATAACTTTTTAATAGTTAAGAGGTAACCTTAATTCTGAATGATTAAGAGGTCAAATCTTAATGGTATCTATTAACCATTCAGCATTAGAGTTATCTTTTAACCATTAAGAAGCTATGAACTATTAAGAGGTAGTCTTTTAATGATAAAAGGCTACCAAACATCCCATGAAACTTAGATAGTTGAAGTTTTTAATAATGTTTTCCTTGTCTTTATCAGGGAATTGCTGTTTGTGATCTACCAGAGGATACAATGCTTCCTGGAGAAATGTAGAACCAAGGAAGACAAACTTATTCATAGTTGCCAATAATGGCCAATTTATGCCACTTTTACTAGCTCAAGATATTTGTAATTCTATCTGACTGGTTTTCAATCTTGGGTCAAAACTTGAGAAACACATGTGTGCGACGTGGTTACTAGTTTGTTTTCATTGGGTTTGAAAAATATTGAGCAATCATGTGAGACCACCATGATGCAATATCTATGCAAGGTGTGTTTTGGAGATCCTAGACACCCTCTTGTAAACAAACATTAATGCAACACACAGATAATCATTCAAATTAGAGGACTTGGTCCCAGTCATATTCAAGGCTAGACTGGCTGGTCTCTTCTGGCCGAGATCAATCCTGTCCAAGCACAGGTATGCTGCAATGAGCTCGTCATATGGTCCCCGACTTCCAGTCCATACTTGACACCAAACATTCCCCACACACAAAACATTCCCCACACACATGGCTATTTGGGTGCTAAAACATCAAAGTTACAGTCAAACCATTAATATATATATATATATATATATATATATATATATATATATATATATATATATAATTTAGAAATCTCAAGTCTAGGATAACATCAGTCACAAATTACTTCCACCAAAATTATTCTTTTTTGAACTTGCTAAAAACCAAGAAGACATAGCATATTAGGTCAACATTTTACAGATAGAATAAACTCAGCTCATGAATGACCTAAACCATACCAGACTCCCAATCTTGAAGCTCAAAGAAAGCACTAGAATCCAGAGAAGTGCACAGTAAAACCAACCTCGTGGCACGCCTGAATTGGCCACCTTCCCAGCTTGATGTAAATTGACATCTCTCTGACCAGGCCCAAAAGAGAGAACGATGTTTAGTTGAGTGTGCTTGCCCAGTGACAAGTCAACTGCACCCCCGTTGAAGATAACATTGCTGAAAGTGACATTGACTGAACTTGAAGTATGAGAAGCAGAAGCCATGTATTTTTGTAGGAAACTCTGATGCTAATGCAGGTGGAGCAGAAACGTTGCCTAACATGTAGCTCGCCTTCTTGAGGAAGGGGTACGAGATATCTGTATACCAACAAAGTAAATGTTTAAGTTTAAGACACACCAATTGATAAAGAGCAAGCTAGTGGTGGAAAAATGAGGTCAAGTGGATTGTCAAGAGTTGTTCGGGTCAAAATATGAACTTCTACGAAATGTCAGACTAACACATGACACTTTTTGTCCAAATTTTCAAGTTCTGTTATTACCGTCTCAAATATGATCACAGAAATACTATTTCAATAATAGTCCCTATTTTTGAAAGAAAACGATCTAGAAGGTTTTATATAAGATTTACACTCTTCATGACATTTGACCATTTCTTTTTTAGCTATCTTGTTTTTATCCGAGTGACTCATTAGATATTAAAATCACATATAATAATAATAACCTCAATCGACCAATCCAATAGAACAAACAAATGCCCTTACCTGTTTCTTGATCTGGATGCTCTTTCTTTGAAGAGGAAGCAATCTTGTCATTTTGTCCTTCAAACGGCTGGCTTGCTTCGCACACTTGATGGGTTTCTTCATTAATATTCTGTCAACAAAAAGGAGCATATCATTAGCTAAGTATTGATCACAAATAGAGGTGGCAGGTTGGACGGGTCATGTAACTGGTTAAATTTTTTTAAATTTGAGACAGGTAATCTTAGTAGTCACATTGTGTCAGCTCAGGTTGAATTGACACACAAAAACTTTCTTTCCATTTTCTAAATAATATGAAGAATAACTAAAGCATGAACCGTGATCCCAAAACAATTACAATAAGAATCTAAAAGCTTTAATTGAAAACAAACTAGTACGTTCCGAGTAAAAAAAAGCCTTCGTGCAACTTTGAGCCCATCCAGCTTGTCGCCCTTTTAGTTAATTTATTTTTTCAACTTGACCCATTGACCATTTATGATAGAACACAAACCCAGATCCACCCTTTCAAAAGTAAATGGGTCAAAATGACCACCTCCGCAAAAAGAGAAAATCTTATTCTAAAATTTACCACCTCAAGAGTTAGCATCGAGTCTGAAAAGATTTTTTTTTCAATAGAATCAAAAGTGTACTGGAAGTTGTCAACATCTGGATTAAAAAATAAGGTATACTCATTAAGCATATCAAGACCAGAATCCATGTCTGTTGCATTATTAAGGTCATCGGCTTGAAAGAACAAACTATTATCCAGTGGAAAATCACCAATAGCAGCATCAAAAAATGGTTCATCAAGCAGATAATCCATGCCAAAATCCATGGTATTGCTTGATTCTCCAATATATCCATGGTTCACAGACCCAGCATGCAACTCGGTCTGCACGGGTGGACCAAAGGACTTGGATGTATCACCTTTGTCAACATGAGATTCATATTCACCTTCCACCACCAAGGACTTCTGTAGAGTATCAGCCACTACTACAGATGTATCACCGGCATGAATTTGCGGGGGAGGATCATCTTCCCTTGGCATGTCTGTGTTAAAAATCTGACAGAACAAAAAAAAGTAGAGCACAGTTTGAATAAACAAGAAAAACATGATAATAGTATTTATATGTCATCAATACTAAATAGAGCACAGTTTGAATAAACAAGAAAAACAGGATAATAGTATTTATATGTCATTAATACTAAATAGAGCACAGTTTGAATAAACAAGAAAAACAGGATAATAGTATTTATATAATTATATGTCATCAATGCTTTAATTTGAAAAAAAAGATATTCAATGAGTTGATCTTCAAATATTTCATAAGGCCATTTTAGTGAATAAGATAATCAAAGACAAACTGTTAATGACTACAAGCCAAGCATTAGCAGTTTTTCAATTGGCTAGCATGACGGTCCGAATGATGTTCAACAGTGACAATTTACAACTTTGAATCTAACACCAAGCATTGGCAGTATGAGATTAACTAACATTTAACTTTCTTAATGGTTTATAATGACCTATAGCATCCTGAAGGCAAATAAGATCTTAAGAGCTTCACAAGATAATACAACATGAAACTTAAACATTCACATTCTCAAGAAGCTGATGATAATTTCATTTTTTATTTTTTTATGAGACTGGATAACTGATACCATGTTGAGTTTTTAGAAATAAATCCAAAATATAATGTCATGCATAACTTTATTATGTAATACAAACATGAACTATGAATAGAGTATGAGGGGTGCAAACCTGTTCAATATCATTAGCATCTAGATAGGAATCCTTATCAACAGGATAAAAGAGGTCAAAAGAGACGATCATCGGGATCATATGAAAAAAAGGGGGGCAAATGTCACCAAATACAATCAGATCACACAAAAGTTCCCAACTTCCTTCAGGTCACACAAAACCTTTAAACTACCAGTATTGTTTCAACGTCCTAGAGAAGTTTAGAGTATTATATAAACATGCATTACTTGGCGACAAGCTGATGTGGCAACCCAATTGTGTAAAATATTTGACGTGGCATAAAGCGTATAAAAGTTATGACTTGATTTCACCATGTAAGCTATTTTATTGAATTCGCAAGCCATGCCAACATACTCAACCGGTAGCACCTCAAAACAATTAAGCTTGAGTGGTGAAACTTGGTTACCCTGATAAAAAGTAAGGAACATGCAAATCAAAATACAAAAAGCATGAAAATAGTGGCAATGAAAGAGCGGTGACCTGAAGAATTCCAGCATTTTGGAGGTCCTGATCAATGAGCCTGTATTCATGCATGACCCAGTTTGTCCTCTCACCTTTTTGGGCCCGGGCACTATGATACACGAGTGTTTTCTTCATTCCGACCTGTTGAGACCTGTGGTGAACCACTTGGTCCTTTCCAGTAGTCTTCCAATACCCTTTCTCAGTAGCCCGGTTGGATCTGGATCCATTCCTGTATTTCTTGTCAAGGACACTGAAAAAGTACCATTCCAAGTATCTGCTCTTTAACTTGGACAACCCTATAGGAGTATAGCATAATTCATTCAATTGACTTAACAATAACAATATAATAATAATCATCATCACAATAAATGAAGGATCATATTTATTTAAGACATGATGATCCTTGGAGTAGAGATTGAATGAAGAGGACATGGTAGATCCCATGGCTCGACTTTGTAGACATCAACATCAGATATGGCGTCGAATCAGAAAGGTTTACCGCAGACCTTACGCCTGAGATAGTAGCATACCAGTTCTTCATCCGTCGGATGAAACCTAAAACCAGGAGCCGGTGAGGCAGGGGAATCAACGATCGCTGATGCCATATACGAGTGCTCCTGAGTAATAATAGTAAGGTGTTTGGTTGTAATTAATTAAGAGAAAAAGAAAGTGGAGAATTCTTGATTGAGGGTTTGGCCATTGAAGGAGTCCCATTTGGGGAAAACGAAAACGAAATCGAAATCGAAATCAGTTTACGAAATCCTTCTTGTATTAAGATTAAGATAAGATATAAATATACATATAATAATGGATGGATGGATGAGTTGGTTGCGGGAAAATTGTGTTTGCTGAACTCACACGTCCATCCCTTGACTCGCAAGGCTCAAGTTTTCATTTTTTCATTTTTCTTTTTCAAGAGACTAACCTGTACTCTTTCTTTGATAATACAATTTATAAGTCCACACCTTTACCACATAGAAAATCATACATTTTCAGTGGTGAAACTTGAATACTCCCGTATTAAAGGCGGGGACGAAATTAATTTCTTTTATGATAGATTTTAACAAAAAACTAAAAAGTAACGACAACAAATGATTGAGTTCAGTAGTTCCTTAAATAAAGTTAATGACTCCGGAGATATAATAATATCAAGAAGACAAAATTGTTTTAAACACCAACAGAACCTGAACCACCCTTTCTTTCAAATAGTGACGCAGTTTGAACATTCCCATAAGAAAGCGGCGCGAAATTCAATTTACACTACCGGGCAAAAAATTTACATTACCGGAATAAAATTGAACACTACCAATGAAAAAAAGTGTAACACCCGGAAATTTCCCTTGTAGCCGACGAGAGAAGAAAAAGAAATAAAGTCCAAAGTCGAGGGACCAAACCCGCCAACGAGAGAAACTTTGATGCACGGGAGTATAAAAGGGGGAAAACACTCCCATTCTCCCCATTTTTCAGCCAAGGGAGGAGAAGAGAGAAAGAAGAGAAAAGAGAGGAAGTGTTGGCCCGGGTTGGTTCGAGTAGCCAAAATCGACGAGGAGCGAGTCAAATCGAAGCTTTATTCGACGGGATCGTTAAGGTGAGTTCTAGGACCCCTCTTTTACATGTTTTCAACTGATTTTGGGGCTGGAACACGTCCAAAAACCTATTTTCGAGTTTTTGGGTAAAAACCCGTTTTGATGCATGTATGTATGTGTATGATGCGTTAGAGGCTTGATTTCTTGCTTGGTTATGCTTGTATGAGGTCATGGTATGTTTCCCTAACCTTTAGAAGGGTTGATTTGAGCTTAAAAGAGGTTTGGAAGGGGTTGGAGGTCGAAAACCCGCGGCTGCAGTCGACCTAACTGCACTCTGCACCAGCTAGGGCTAGGCGACCGACTGGAGGGCGACTGGAGGCCATTCGGCCGATTGAAGTGCGACTGAGGTCCATACGCACGTTTGCTATGCGACTGAGGTCCATACGCATGAAGTCATGCGACTGGAGTTCATGTGTTTGGGAGTCATGCGATCGAGGGATGGTGCGACTGAGGTTCATTCGCACGGAGGTTATGCGACTGAAGTCCATGCGCCTGGAGGCCATGCGACTGAAGTTCATTCGCATGAAGAGTATGCGACTGAAGCCCATACGCCTGAAGTCATGCGACTGGAGACCATACGCATGGAAGCTATGCGACTGGGAGCCCATTCGCATAGAGGTCCATTCGCCCATAGTCCATTCGCATAGGGTCCGTTCGCATAGATGCCCATTCGCCTAGGTGTTCAGAAATGATAACCGAGATGGAATTACTCGACGATATGAAGGGCATGGACGGTATAAGGTAACGTAGGATGATGAGCTTATGATGTGGATGTTGATGGAGATGATGGTAATATGCATGATGTTATGTGTTATGTTAGGCACGGCGGTGCGTGTGATGCGTAGTATGTATGATGTGTGTGATGTGATTTATGATTGATGCGTATGTGTGATGATGTTGTAAGTTTATGGTTATGTTTATGTTCCTTGCTTGGTATGTTTATCTTTCTTTGGCTTTGCGTTGAACGTTAATGAATGTAAAGAAAGTATTCTGTAACGTAATGTGAAAGATAATGAAAAGAGGAACGTAATGAATGAATGCATGCATTAATGAATGAATGAATGACTTAATGAATGAACGAACGAAAGGCTTGCAAGCGTATGTATGAGGTGAGCGACTCTGTGTCGCAAAAGACTCGGAAGAGGTTCTTGTTGCGTACTCCGGTACTGTGCCAGTCTTCGGACATGAGTCGGGGGTTTGTGAGCAGGCCCCGGTACAGTATCAGTCTTCGGACATGAGTCGGGAGTATTGCATATGATGAAAGGGACGGATGATGAGATCCGTGCCGCGTATCCCGGTACTGTGTCAGTCTTCGGACATGAGTCGGGGGTTTGTTTATCAGGCCCCGGCACAGTATCAGTCTTCGGACATGAGTCGGGGATAGTACATGAGATGAGATGATGAGGTGAGCAACTTTGTGTTGCAACAGACTCGGATGGAGTTCAATCCCTGTGATTGACTCATATGGGATCTTTGTCGCGTATCCCGGTGTTGTGTCAGTCTTCGGGCATGAGTCGGGGACTTGTGAGCGGGTCCCGGCACAACATCAGCTTTCGAGCATGAGTCGGGGATATTGCATGAGACAAGATTCGAGTAATGAAGAGTAATGAGCAAGTAATGAATGAAAGAATGAAAGTATGAAATGAACGTTAACGAATGATCCTAATAATGTATGAAATGGGATCCTTGTCATTCGACCTCAGTAATCGTGGCTGTGTGCCATGAAGAGGGTAAAGTCTGACAGGATCTAGAATGAAGTGAAAGATAATGACGTATGATAAATGATGAACGTAACGAACGAAATGACGAAGATAATAATGATATTATCTGTATGTACGTATGATGTGTGAACGCATGTATGTAACGAATGTTTTTGTAAAGAAAGTGAAGAACGGTTTTACGAAAGAAAAGTAAGTTTTATTATAAAACTAGAACTCACTCAGCAACGCTGACTTTGATGTGTTTCCAGTTGGCAGGTATGTTGCTGAGGATGGCACGGGGCGGCTACTCAGCGTATTTTGGATGGCATCTTTATGTTTAATGTCTTTGTAATAAATGTAACATGATAATGTTAAAGGAACGATTGTACTGATGTGCAAAAGTATTTTGATGAATTGAAATTATGTTTTAATGTTTCCGCTGCAACTATTTATGAAAGGAAAAATGAAATGTATGTTTTATGTGCGATGAATGACCAACTGTAGGCGTCCCGGAAACGGGCCTTACAAGTTGGTATCAGAGCCAAAGTTTAAGTGAATTGGGTAAATATTTTCAAAAACCTAATCTTAAACTGAGAATGGGACGGAAAGAGAATGGGATGCCAATCTGAGTAGCTGCGTGCCATCAGGTATGTTTTTGTAAAGTTAACCGGTTTATGTGCGCATGTTATATGGTTTATGTGTTGCTGGTAGATTTAGATACTGATATAGTCAGGACAGGTAATGCTCGGAGTATGAAGAGTAAAGTAAGTGGCTAATCACAATTGGCCACTGTAATTAGGGACTTACTATACTTGACATAAACTGAGCTGTTCCTTGAATGACCGTGTTAGTGTTTGAATCTTTCAGTGTGTTTAGAGGATGGCTGGTGGAAGATCTTCGAAAGCTTCTCGTGGTGGAGGTGACGGTGGACGTGGTGCTGAACCACGGGTCACAAGAGGAAGGGCAAGGGCCGAAAGGGTAGTTCACGAAGAACCTGTGACCCCTCATCCTGAGGGCGGTGATGAGAATGCTAATCAGAGGGCCTCGATGAGAGAGGCGGTCGTGGAAGAAGTGCATCAGGTCTTGCAGACAATCCTACCGTCTGTAGTGACCGAAGTGATAAAGAATGTTAGAGAAGAGGAGAGAAAGGAAAGGGGTAGACCTTCAGGTGAAAGGAGACGACCCGAGACTGAAAGGGTTCTCTCCGATGACGAAGAGGAAGAAGAAGAGGAAGAGCCTGCGCCGGAGGCGGCACGAGGCTGTAACTATGGGGCGTTTCAGCGATGCAAGCCCCCTACTTTTGATGGTAATGGCACTGCTGCTGCTGCTCATCGGTGGGTGAGGGAGATGGAAGCTGTTTTAAATATCAGCGAGTGTCGAGAGGATCAGAAAGTAAAGTTTGCTACCCACTCTTTCGTGGACTCAGCTTTGTGCTGGTGGGACAACATAGTTCAAGTTGAGGGAAGCAGAGCTATCGGAAGGATGAGATGGCCAGAGTTGAAAAGGCTGGTGATTGAGGAGTTTTGTCCTCACCGAGAGATGGATAAAGTTGAAAGAGAGTTCCTGCAGCTGGAGGCGGGAACAATGACGCATCAGCAATACACCACCAAGTTCAACGAGATGGCACGTCTGGTGCCGGATCAGGTGACACCTCTTTCGCGAAAGATCAAGAGGTATATTCAGGGCTTGCCGACGGACATCCGCAGGCACATGATCGCTGCTCGACCGAGCACGTTTAGGTCAGCAGTTGACCTGGCGGGAAGGTTGTATGACGAGCGGGCGATGGCGGTGATAGATGAAGGGGATGAGAGAGCCTATATTAAGAAGGGGAAGGGAAGGCGAGACAATGAGGATGGATTTGTGTATGAAGGTACGGCGTCGAGGGATGATGATCGAAAGAGAATAGAAAGGAAGGGAGGAGCATGCAGAAAGTGTGGTAGAGACCATGAAGGGGAATGCAAGTGGGGACTGAACGTCTGTTTCCAGTGTGGGAAGGAAGGCCACAGGGCGAGGGATTGCCGCACGGCTAAGTGCTACGACTGCGGCGAGACTGGACACATGAGCAGGGATTGTAAGAAGCCGAGGGCAGAAGGCTCCGGTGCGAGGAAAGGGAACAGAGGGTGAAAGTTAGAGCTTTTGCCATGACCGAGAGGAGGCTAGAGCGGACTTCGACTCGACGTCAGGTACGTTTCTGGTAACTTAAAATTTGTGCATTTATGATTCGAATGCCATGCTAGTAGTAGTTTCCTTCCTACTGTTTTATGTAGAATGTGGCATGTTAGGAGAAGGAACATCGATGAGTCCTTCGATGTAGAGATTGTTGTTAATGAATCCGCTAGGTTACCTAGATGCCCTAGAGGATTGCGAGATAGAATTGAGGAAGCGTTGGTTCTTGCTAGACCGTTCGGGACAGATTTGGGTGGTTAGGCGTACATCATGAGGTGAAGGAGTTAGCAATCCATGAGGTGTAGACGTATCGTCTATTTGGCCGATGTAAGGTGGGTGGATATACCAATATCTCAGCCGACAGATATATCGGATCGCGAGTAAGGATTATTAGTGGCCAGGAACAAAGCGTGACATGATGGAGTAAGTGAGTAGATGCCTTACTTGTCTACAAGTGAAGGCCGAGCACCAAACGACGTTTGGGAAATATTGAGGCGACTGAGGCTACGACTGAGAAGCCCAGAAGGATCACAGTTTTGAGGGAAGTAGTCAGAGATAAACCAGAAGTCGTATGTGATAAACGACGTAGAGCGATTGAACTCCAGGTGAGAGACTGGAAAAGAGATGAGACAGAATTTCCAAGCAATGGTTCAAGGAACAACAGGTTTCGGGGACGAAACCCATTTAAGGGGGGTGGACTTGTAACACCCGGAAATTTCCCTTGTAGCCGACGAGAGAAGAAAAAGAAATAAAGTCCAAAGTCGAGGGACCAAACCCGCCAACGAGAGAAACTTTGATGCACGGGAGTATAAAAGGGGGAAAACACTCCCATTCTCCCCATTTTTCAGCCAAGGGAGGAGAAGAGAGAAAGAAGAGAAAAGAGAGGAAGTGTTGGCCCGGGTTGGTTCGAGTAGCCAAAATCGACGAGGAGCGAGTCAAATCGAAGCTTTATTCGACGGGATCGTTAAGGTGAGTTCTAGGACCCCTCTTTTACATGTTTTCAACTGATTTTGGGGCTGGAACACGTCCAAAAACCTATTTTCGAGTTTTTGGGTAAAAACCCGTTTTGATGCATGTATGTATGTGTATGATGCGTTAGAGGCTTGATTTCTTGCTTGGTTATGCTTGTATGAGGTCATGGTATGTTTCCCTAACCTTTAGAAGGGTTGATTTGAGCTTAAAAGAGGTTTGGAAGGGGTTGGAGGTCGAAAACCCGCGGCTGCAGTCGACCTAACTGCACTCTGCACCAGCTAGGGCTAGGCGACCGACTGGAGGGCGACTGGAGGCCATTCGGCCGATTGAAGTGCGACTGAGGTCCATACGCACGTTTGCTATGCGACTGAGGTCCATACGCATGAAGTCATGCGACTGGAGTTCATGTGTTTGGGAGTCATGCGATCGAGGGATGGTGCGACTGAGGTTCATTCGCACGGAGGTTATGCGACTGAAGTCCATGCGCCTGGAGGCCATGCGACTGAAGTTCATTCGCATGAAGAGTATGCGACTGAAGCCCATACGCCTGAAGTCATGCGACTGGAGACCATACGCATGGAAGCTATGCGACTGGGAGCCCATTCGCATAGAGGTCCATTCGCCCATAGTCCATTCGCATAGGGTCCGTTCGCATAGATGCCCATTCGCCTAGGTGTTCAGAAATGATAACCGAGATGGAATTACTCGACGATGTGAAGGGCATGGACGGTATAAGGTAACGTAGGATGATGAGCTTATGATGTGGATGTTGATGGAGATGATGGTAATATGCATGATGTTATGTGTTATGTTAGGCACGGCGGTGCGTGTGATGCGTAGTATGTATGATGTGTGTGATGTGATTTATGATTGATGCGTATGTGTGATGATGTTGTAAGTTTATGGTTATGTTTATGTTCCTTGCTTGGTATGTTTATCTTTCTTTGGCTTTGCGTTGAACGTTAATGAATGTAAAGAAAGTATTCTGTAACGTAATGTGAAAGATAATGAAAAGAGGAACGTAATGAATGAATGCATGCATTAATGAATGAATGAATGACTTAATGAATGAACGAACGAAAGGCTTGCAAGCGTATGTATGAGGTGAGCGACTCTGTGTCGCAAAAGACTCGGAAGAGGTTCTTGTTGCGTACTCCGGTACTGTGCCAGTCTTCGGACATGAGTCGGGGGTTTGTGAGCAGGCCCCGGTACAGTATCAGTCTTCGGACATGAGTCGGGAGTATTGCATATGATGAAAGGGACGGATGATGAGATCCGTGCCGCGTATCCCGGTACTGTGTCAGTCTTCGGACATGAGTCGGGGGTTTGTTTATCAGGCCCCGGCACAGTATCAGTCTTCGGACATGAGTCGGGGATAGTACATGAGATGAGATGATGAGGTGAGCAACTTTGTGTTGCAACAGACTCGGATGGAGTTCAATCCCTGTGATTGACTCATATGGGATCTTTGTCGCGTATCCCGGTGTTGTGTCAGTCTTCGGGCATGAGTCGGGGACTTGTGAGCGGGTCCCGGCACAACATCAGCTTTCGAGCATGAGTCGGGGATATTGCATGAGACAAGATTCGAGTAATGAAGAGTAATGAGCAAGTAATGAATGAAAGAATGAAAGTATGAAATGAACGTTAACGAATGATCCTAATAATGTATGAAATGGGATCCTTGTCATTCGACCTCAGTAATCGTGGCTGTGTGCCATGAAGAGGGTAAAGTCTGACAGGATCTAGAATGAAGTGAAAGATAATGACGTATGATAAATGATGAACGTAACGAACGAAATGACGAAGATAATAATGATATTATCTGTATGTACGTATGATGTGTGAACGCATGTATGTAACGAATGTTTTTGTAAAGAAAGTGAAGAACGGTTTTACGAAAGAAAAGTAAGTTTTATTATAAAACTAGAACTCACTCAGCAACGCTGACTTTGATGTGTTTCCAGTTGGCAGGTATGTTGCTGAGGATGGCACGGGGCGGCTACTCAGCGTATTTTGGATGGCATCTTTATGTTTAATGTCTTTGTAATAAATGTAACATGATAATGTTAAAGGAACGATTGTACTGATGTGCAAAAGTATTTTGATGAATTGAAATTATGTTTTAATGTTTCCGCTGCAACTATTTATGAAAGGAAAAATGAAATGTATGTTTTATGTGCGATGAATGACCAACTGTAGGCGTCCCGGAAACGGGCCTTACAAAAAGAGGGCCCCCTTCCCGGCCCCTACTATCATCCGTCAATGCTTTCAAAGAGAAGACAACAGATTATTCTCATTTCATTAGACTTAATAAATTAATTTAATTCTTATGTTTTGACGATTTAACTCTTTTTTTCTATCTCTTTCTATATTTTACTGTACTTGTTTACATATATTTTTAATGTAAATTTTAATAGGGAAAATGTCACGGAATAGTAACCCATTTTCAAAAGTGTTTTAATTTAGTTACTCATGCATACTTTTCTCAAATTGGATCACTAAACGATAAAATTGAGTTATCATCGATTTTTCTTATGTCAAGAACGTAACGGAGGAGAAGACGTGGGCGTTGGAATTTTCTATATATGAAATTATATTAAAAACTAAAAAAAACATGTTAATTATGAAAAAGTAAAAAAGTACCTAAATTTCACGTCAACGTTCCACATCAGCATCAAAAAAATAAAAATAATAATTTTTAATTGAAACAAAAGGTATAACATGCTAAAAAAACACATTAAGGCTTTAATTTGTATAAAATATGAAAGCTGAGTGACCTAATTGAAATATTTCTAAAACTAAAATTACCTAATTGGAACACTTTTGAAAGCTGGTTACTATTTTATAAAATTATTTCATTTTAGTGAGATCATTTAGGTATGTAAGTGATTTCTATTAAAAAAAAGAAACATTGAGTTGCATAAATAATTATGTTGATTGTGATCAAAATAATGATTTGCATATTGAAATTTTAAGTACGAGTAAGGATCAAATTTGTAATTTCACTAGACCACAAGAACCACTTATGTAATTTACTTTACTTAAAAAAAAATAAAATAGCATTATGAAACTAAATTATTTACACTGCTAGTGAAATTTTGAAGCTAAAATATTATTAGTGAACATATATTAGTAATAGAAAACTTGTATTTTGGATACATCATATCATAAAATAACATATAGTAGTTAGATTTTGCGATTCATATTCGGTAATCAAAATAACATTTTTATAAATCATCAAAACTATGGCTCGCATAATAAAAAAAGAAAATATTACTACCACAAGGGTAAAATATATAAAATCAGTTACAGAAATAAGGTTGAAATAAATATTTAGCGTATCGCGTGCGTATCTTATTTCATGATTTTATTGATTTCCAAATCTTTTTACACCGGGATCCTCGTTATAAAAACACACACCCGCAACACTCAGATTACATACATATAATACGTACCTTCTTCCCCAAACAACACAATCCCCCCAAATCAGTCTCCTCTTCACAAATCACCTCTTCATTTGTTCTTTTACAGAATCGGATGACTTGATCGCCTTCTTCTGTACATGTAATCATTGACGTTACAGAAGAATTGGATGATTTGATCACATTGAAGTTATTAAAGTTTACGTACGTTGCCACTCCTTACATCAATTACGTTAGCCCTTCTCGTGTTCATCAGCTACTTTTGAAAATTTTCCAATAATGTTATGTCCTTCGGATTTTAGTCATCTAACCTTGAATTTTGGTTTTTTCTTGAGTTTCTGAGGTAACACGGTTGCGGATTCGACAGAGTTAATTGCCCCCCTCCGCGACTTCACACGTAAATTAGGTCTGTTGTTCTTGTTTTTATCAGGTTTCTTTTACTATTTACGAAATAATGTCGTTTGCAATCAAGTCATTAGGCCTCGATTTGTCTATTTTGATTTCTGCCTTAACTAAAAAAATGTCTCCTGTTCTCAACCTGCAAGCTACAATTTTTGGATAAAGATAAATGCATATTTTGCTCAAAGTCAAATCTTTTGATTCTGACTTTCCAGGTTGACCTGAACACAGAATTTGGAGTTGTTCGAGATAGTCATTTGAAAGAACTTCAAGATTGCAGTCGTCCACTTTTCATTGTTTAGAAGCAGAGATGTTTGAAAAAGAAGAAAGACATCCAAAAGCTTCAACAATGGGTGTTCCAAATTTGTATTTCGTAGAATTCTAGTTTCATGACATAAAACTCCATCTTTATAGTAATAACCTCTTGTTGTTTGTGTTGTGTCAATCTTTTCACAGAAACTAGAAGATGGTGGCTGACATGATCTTGTGGCATACGGCAGAAGAAGAGACTACGATGTAATCTTTTCACAGAAACTAGAAGATGGTCACTTTTGAGCTTAGAAGCAGGTCCATTTTAACAACGGGTTAAATTTCTAAAGGCTAGCTAAAAAGAAAACATGTCACCCAGGCATACCTTCATTTTCACAACCTCCTAACGGGATCATTATTTTAGTAACTCTTTGATCATATTTAATGTATTTTTTTGCTGGGTGTAGGCTCGTGTAAGTGCAGGGCTAATTCGGAAGAATCTTATTATGATATCTATACCCATCGGGAAATCTATCCATCATCAATTTGTGGTGTTTGTGCATCCATTATACCATTTCATGACCACAACAAGGTTAGTTTTTACAGAACACATATGTAATGATTTTGCTGATATTCAAATGATGCAGTTACTATGTCCATTATTAAACATTTGTTATACAAATCAGCATGCATGCTTTTGCCTGTACTTCTATATGTGTTTTACTTTGTGCTGCATATTTAGTTTTTGAAAGTGATTATTGTAGCTGAAAATTAGAATGGATAATCAACTGCTTAGAGATATGGGGAGTTAAATAATGGTGCATTGATCTTAATAGTCATTTTCTTACAACAACTCTTTACTTGATTATCTAGCTCGTATTTTTTGTGACCATCAATAACATATCATGTTTCCTTAAACACTCCTAACTGATTATTACAACATGGAAGGAAGTTTGTGATTTTAGTTGTTAATTTGCTAATTTCTATGATTATTGTCAAAATTAAGATAATGGCCTCATCATTTATAAATAATATAGTAATCTTCCACGTGGCCTTAGATTACGTTGGGTAAAAAAGGTTTTGTAATTGCTCAAGAAAGAAAAACACCATTTTTTTTAACGAGGCGAAACCCCGCACGACCCAACTTCTCCGTTTTGCCAAGACCCCTGCCTGGAAAGGAAGGAGACTGGAATATTGAGTTGCTAAAAGGTATGTATAGACCCTTTTTGTGTTTATTCTTTCTATTGAATACTATACTTTTTGGATTTTTGAGTAAGCAGTATGATTGTTTCATGTCCTTGTGTAAGTTGTTAGACACCAATTGAGGGTAATAATTGTTTTCCCCTGTTTCCTTAATTATAATTTCATGTTTTTTGTTCTCGTGTGATTTGTTTGGTTTGGGTTGTTGGACAAAAACAGAGATAATTTCATGTCAACTTCAAAACTCTTTATATTGCTAATATAAATTTTTTTTCATCATCATGTTTTAATGATGACAATAATTTAATGAATTGTCCCCTTGTAATTGGATCTGTAACTCATATTATCTTCAACTCCTGTAGGATGGTACTAATGATGAAATGATAGAATATTATGATATATTTGACTATTACATCTTCTGCCCATGGACAGTGCAGTTAGAAAGCCAGGAAGGTATGATTGATCTTGTGGGTCCATTGCTTGGTGGTTTATTTAAAAAGCCATGGTTGGAGTGCTGACGAATGAGGATGCTAAGGATCATTATGGCCACAAGAGTATTGATCTTGTGGGTTCATTGCTTGGTGGTTTATTTGGAATGGTGAGTTATTGTATCAGTTGGCATTACAACTTAGACAGTGAATTGAAATCCCTCTTAGGATTGGAAATTTAGTAGCTTATTAGCAGCTCTCTTAAAAGGAGCTTGGTCTGCAGAATGTGTGTGAGTATCCAAATTGCTTTGCACTAAGGTTTACTTTTATTTCTTTCTTTTTAGTTATTTTAGAATATGATTATTTTCTTATAAATTTTATTTTAATTTCACATGTATAACTTTTTCTATAAAGCTGTTCGGCTGTCCACTTTGGTTGAGCTAGGTGACAACTTTGGGATTGATGATAATTCAAGAACTTCCTTGACTCGCTTGCCACAATGTGTTCCCCGATGTAAAGTTAATTATTTTCTTAACCTTGTAGTAGCTGTTTATATTACCATGTTATTGTTTGATTACGGTAATGTTACTTGGTCTTTTCTTACATTTGCATTATTTCTCTTGTAGTACGGTCAATCCAGAGTGCTTGTGCTTCTGTTGCGTGCGTACACAGTCATCCTTCTAGTCTTGACACACCACACTTATGCTAGAAAGTTGTTACTTGTTAGGCGTTCGTTCTTGACAGGCTTTAAAAGGGAGTCGTTTTGTTTATGGTTTCCTGAATAGAATGCATCTTATCATGAGGGGTTTAGTTGATTAATGCTTGAATTTACATCCTTTGCAGGTCATTGTTAGAGACTTGGAGTCTAGACACACAATGCTCGAAATTGTTGGCTTTCATTCTCGACACACTTCAAAAGTGAGTCTTTCTTGTTTGTTTTTGCTTTTATAAATATAGTGCATCAAGTCATTATGGGTTTTCTTTTCTAAATTTCTATGCACGTTTATCATTGTAGTCTAGACCCTAAACGAAATATGTTCGGGTTCACTTATTACAGTCTTTAATAAGTTTTTTTGATAATGTTTAGAGAGGAGAAGCTGTTAATGGAGGCCAAGAAGTTGCCGTGGGAGAATTGATTGTTACACAAGAACATTAACGTTTTCCCAACATTAATGTTGGAAGGTTTTACTCACTTTCTTTCGTCTTTGATTTTGATAAAAAAAGTTCACAGATGAAACGTTGTTGTATCAATCTTTTCACAGGAAACCTCTGAAGATGGTGGCTGAAATGATATGTTTCCCAGACACTGATGTTGGAATGTCTTACTCACTATTAATCAAATGGGATACAAAATTTTTTGAGTCAAACATCATCTATTTTTTCTTATTTTTTTGGTTTGCTTTTATTTCTGCCTTGAGAAATATATCATGTTTTCACCCTGCAAGCTACGTCAATGGTGTGCTGGTGGGAATTCATCGTCATCCAAACGTGTTTGTTGGACCCCTTAGAAGACTAAGAAGAAGAGTGAGAATTAGTAATTAAAATTTATAATGTTATCCGTTTTGGATAAAGATTTATGCATATTGTGGTTAACCTAAAATCTTAAATAGAAACTTTTATGACTTTCTAGGTTGACTTGAGCATGGAAGTTGGAGTGGTTCGAGAAAGTCATTTGAAAGAACTTGAAGATTATACTGATTATTGCAGTTGCAGTCGTCCACTTTTCATTGCTTAGAAGAAGAGATGTTTGAAAAAGGAGAAAGACATCCAAAAGCTTCAACAATGGGTGTTCCAAATTTGTATTTTGTAGAATTCTAGGTTCATGACATAAAACTCCATCTTTATAGTAATAACTCTTTGTTGTTTGTGCTGTGTCTATCTTTTCACAGAAACTAGAAGATGGTGGCTAGCATGATCTTGTGGCAAAGGACAAAAGAAGAGACTACTATGATTTCTATGAACATCAATGTAGTTACTAGGGCACTTTTGAGTATAGAAACAGGTCCATCCAGGTTGTAATACAGTCAAACATGTTAAATTCTAAAGGCTAGCTAAAAAGAAAACATGTTACCCAAAACATACCTTCGTTTTTTACAACCTCCTAACTGGATCATTATTTTAGTAACTCTTTGATCATATTTAATGTATTTTTTTGCTGGGTGCAGGCTCGTGTAAATGCAGGGCTAATCCGGAAGAATCTTATTATGATATTTATACCAATTGGGAAATCTATCCATCATCAGTTTCTGGTGTTTGTGCATCCATTATACCATCTCCTGACCACAACGAGGTTAGTTTTTACATTGCTTTAGAACACATATGTAATGATTTTGCTGATATTCAAATGATGGAGTTACTGGGTCCTTTATTAAACATTTGTTATACAAATCAGCATGTATGCTTTTGCCTGTTCTTCTATATGTGTTTTATTCTGTGCTGCATATTTAGTTTTTGAAAGTGATTATTGCAGTTGAATGGTGAGTTATTGTATGAGCAGGCATTATAACTTAGATTGTGAATTTGGGATTGTGGAACTTATTAGCTTATTAGCATCTCTTTAAAGGAGCTTGGCATGAAGAATGGGTGGGTACACAAATTGCTTTGCGTTAAGGTTTTTTTTTTTTTTTTGAAGAAAAAACTCTATTAGAATATGATCATTTTCTTATACATTATATTTCATTTTCACATGTATAATTTTCTTTATAAATCTGTTGGGTTGTCTTCTTTGTTTAAGCTAAGGCCTAAGAGCCAACTTTGGGATTGATAATAATTCAAGAACTTCCGAGACTCACTTGCCACTATGTGTTCCATGATTTGAAGGCATCTCGATACGAAGAAATACATGGGGCTATGTTATCGACGATAACACTGCCTTGTACACTTGGAGGTTAATCTTTTTTATTTCAGCATTGTGTAATTATTCAAAGTTTACTTATTGCTTGTGTACGGTGATGCTACTTGGTCATTCCTTACTTTTGCATTATTTCTCATGCAGTAAACTCAATCCGGAGTGCTTTTGCTTGTTATACAAGAAGCGCATGGGGATGGTTGACACGAAATGCTTGTTATCCTTAGCCAACTGGGGACACACGGTACAATCCCCATAAATATTATCCCTCTTTCTCTCACAACCACTCATAACCATTCCTTATAATTAAGGGCACCCGCTCACATAAAAATAGGGAACGGGCTGTGAATGCTCTAACACACATACCACATTGCTTGCATTAAGGTTTTCTTTTTAAAAGCTTTTAGAATATGTTCATTTGATAAATTTGTTGGGTTGTCCACTTTGGTTGAGCTAAGAGATAACCTTGGGATTGATAATAATTTAAAAATCTTAAAGACTCGATTGCCACTATGCGTTCTTGGATTTGAAGGCATCCACTTATTAAGAAATACACGGGGTCCTATGTTAAAATTAATCAATAATAACACCGCCCTTGTGGGGTGGGAGGCAGAGGTAATCATTTTCTTTACCTTGTAGCAGTTGTGTATATTCAAGTGTTACTTTACTATGTTAATGCTTGTTTACTGAAATGTTACTTGTTCACTCCTTATTGTTGCAAATATTTTTCGCGCTGCACACTCAATCTTGAGTGCTTGAGCTGCTATTGCGTGCAAGGTCTCCTTTGTTGTCTTCGCACACCACACTTATGCTAGAAAGCTGTTAGGCGTTCGTTCTTGATAGACTTTAAAAGGGAGTTGTTTATGTTTATGCTTTTCTGAATAGAATACATCTTATCATGATGGGTTTAGTTTACTAATGCTTGAATTTACATCATGTGCAGGTCATCCTTGGAGTCTAGACCCACAATATTCGAATTTGTTGGGCTTCATTCTCAACAGACTTCAAAAGGGAGTGTTTCTTGTTTCTTTTTGCTTTTCTGAATAAAATTCATTATGTTATTATTGGTTTTGTTTACTAATTAATGTCTCAATATAATTTATATGCACGTTTTTCATCGTAGTTTAGACCAACAACACTTGAAAGATGTTTTCGTACATGTATTATAGACCTCTAAAGGAAAGACTTTTTTTGTTTGTTTTTGTTTTCAAACTGAATTCTTTTTCCTTAACCTTACACAAATACATGCCCCAAATCTTCCTCTCTCCTCTTGTTTGTCAAATTAGGTTCCTTCTAGTCTTCCTCACACAAACAAATACACACTAAAAGTTAGAATTTGATTTGATTGTTTAATCGTCCATTTTATAAGTTTTTTTGATAGTGTTCAGATAGGAGAAAATGTTGAAGGAGGCCAAGAAGTTGCCTTGGGAGGACTGATTGTTACACAAGAGCATTGACGTTTCCCAACAATGATGTTGGAAGGTTTTAGTCAGTTTATTTCGTCTTTTGTTTTGATAACAACAGTTCACAAACAAAGCGTTTGTCTGAAGTATTATATTGTCTGAAAAGTTGAACTTCTTGTTGTTTGTATCTATGATAGTGGCTGGCATGATCTGTTTCCCGGACAATGATGTCGGAAGGTTTTACTAATTTTATTTCGTCTCTGGTCTGTCCGGAAAGTTGTCTCAGCATTAAATAAATAACTTTTATTGTTTGTGTCTAAATTTTCACAGGAAACCCATGAAGATGGTCGTTCGAATGATCTTGTGGCAGGTCACCATTCTCATGCTTTTGCCCAACAGAATTAGCAGTGGAGGTACTTGTTTAACTTGATATGTTCCTTCTTTAGTTTTTGTCACGTATTTTCGGTTGATTCTCTTTAAAATCAGCTACCTTCTTGGACAAACATAATTACCCTACACCAACATACTAAATCTGGCGACTGTGAGTTGGAGGTTCCTGTTGCTCCCTCCCCGAGGTACAGTTTATTTTCAGTTGATTATTTCTTGAATTTCTTATTCGGTATATGAAAGTGCATACCTACTAAGCGGAGCCACTGTGAAATCAGATTATTATAGATTCTTGTACTATCTGCGTAGTAGATTATATCTTAAAAGTTCATATTTATATTCAGTATATTATCGTGTTAATTTGAATGGAAAAGTTAAAACGGGCCAGCAGTAAAAAACATACCAAATGGAGTGGTTTTTATTTTATATAAAATATGCACAACATGATTGCTTTGTTTTTTTAAAGTTCATTCTGTGGCCTTTCATTTGACCTATATTAGAGTCCCTAACCAATGGACCTGCCAAAGAATCAAATGGCAGGTCACCTACAATTCTTGTGCTTTTGCCAAACAGAGAATTATGCGAACCACACACTACATTGACTTGTTCTCTCTTGAGTTTTTGTCACATGTTTTCGGTTTATTCTCTCCGAAAAAAGTACTTGTTTGGACAAAACGTGATTGGCATAGCACTAAATGCTCTATCGGGTAACTCTGGTTTGAAGGCTCGTATTGCTCCTGAGGTGAATTTTATAAGCTTCACATTGTCACATTCATTCCTCTGAGTCGTTTTTTGTTTGTTGTTTGTTTGTTTCTGAGATTTATGTTTTTCAGGTGACTTTGTTTGTTTCGTCCAACCAGTGAAACTCTCATGTATCCCTCTTTCTAAGTAGATGATGGGACAATGTGATTCGCCTTTAAAACTTAGTCTCTGGTGCAATTCTATTTGATGGGAGTTGGGTATTCCTACTACATTTATCAAGCATTATACCGAATCACATGATCTAATTTGTTATTGTATTCTAACATCTTATTTGAATTTGGTTTCAGACACAAGTTTGTTCTTCTTTATTTCTTGAAGCCTTGAAGAATTGAAGGTAATCCATCCCAATGTTAAATTTCCGCCTTAATTGTGAATTCCTAAATATTCGCTTGATTTTAATCTTATATCTAATTTTGGCTATATATCGCTTGTGTAATTGCTTAAGCAAACAACTGCACATTGAAAGGAGAATTATGTATCCTAAACCAAAAGACTGTTTTCCAAACGAACCCGAATCCCGCCCGACCCTACCCGGCCGTTTGTTAAGTCCTTGCACAGGGAAGAAAGTTGACTGGAATATTGAGCTGCAAAGGTACTATTCATTCAACTTTCTTATTGATTCTTGGAAATTTGAGTTGTCAAAGTTTGGTTGTTTAATGTTTTTATGTGATTTGTTAGACACCACCTTGGGGGTTACGGACGCTTTTCCTTAGTTTTTTAATTGATTCTTAACCCTGAAGTAGATTTTCATGTTCTTCAGTAACCTGTTTGGTTTGCATTATTGAACAGAAAACAGAGATAGTATGATGCTAAATTAAAACTTGGATTTTAGTTTAGTATCTGAATTAGTGGTCGCTTACACCTTCTGTTGCATGTATGGGAAAAGGCGTCTAATAATAAGTTATTGTTTTATGCCAAACCAACTACCTTAATTTTCAACTTCAAAGATTGATGTGAAATTGTCAAAATTACAAATTAAATAGGTACGTTACTTCTGTAACAAATGCATCAAAAAGCTGAATTTATATTTAAGATTGGTTATAGGATTCGATCCTTTTACTTACCTATTTGGCGGTGGGGGTTGCTTGATCTCAAAAGCCACCCACTTATAAATCATCTTCTCTTGTCCCGTAGACACACATGCTTGAATTTATACAAAATCAAATGCATTTTATCTATGTTGTGTAATTCTATCATAAACATTATGACTGCAGAGGGAGGAAGAAGAATATTGGTCTAGGTCTTAATAATACTAAAGATTTCAACTTTCTAGAAGGTTCATCCGAGGTATGTCATGTGTATTGTAGATGAGAAAGCTTATGTGACTATTGTTGTTGCTTGCTTACAAATGGTTGTTTTTCATACCAGTCAAATTAGGTTGGTAACACTCACGTATCCCTTTTTTCCTAAGTGGATTAGGGCACACCATGATTTTCCTTAAAAGTTAATTAGTGGTGCAATGTTGTTCAACGGGAGTTTAGTAATCCTACTTCCTTTGTCAGGTGTTATACTCAATCAAATTATTTGCATATTAGGAATAGTCAATTTTGTTTTTGCATTTTAAATCTTATTTAGATTATGTTCTTGCATCATTGTAGGAGGCGTGAATCGTTGAAGCTAAATGTTCTTGCCTATTTCTTAAAGCCTTGAAGAGACAAAGGTAATGAGTCTAATTTGAAATTCTCTAATGGGTCTAATTTGAAATTCTCTAACTGTTTTTTGCTTAATGTTTGCTTGGTTTTTGTCCTATTTCGTGGTTTTTGATAATATATATATATATATATATATATATATATATATATATATATATATATATATATATATATATATATATATATATATATATATATATATATGTATACATATATACATATATATATACATATACATATATCAAATGAAAACCATGTTTATAATTAAAAACCATGAAAACCAGGGGTTACATATATGTAAGTACGTGTTAGAAAGTGTACAACTAAAAGTTACATACATGTATGAGTTATGTATATGTAAGTACGCGTTACCAAGTGTACAACTAAGAGTTACTTACATGTAGCTCATACAAGTTACGTATACGTAAGTCGTTTCGTCATCATGGACGTTACTTGGAGTTTATATGAAAAATATATGATGACCTTAAAAAATATGATTGAATTTTACTTAAATATACTTTAAACATATAGAATGTTAAATCAATTATATGTTATGTGATTGAGTAGTGGTGGTTTTCACGGTTTTTAGTTATAAACATGGTTTTCATTTGATCCCTCCCCTATACATATATACATATATATATATACATATATGACATACATACATACATATATATGACATACATACATACATATATATGACATACATACATACATACATATATATATATATATATATATATATATATATATATATATATATATATATATATATATATATACACACACACATATGTATGTGTATATATGCATACGTATGTGTATGTATGCATACGTATGTGTATATATACATACATACATACATATATATGACATACATACATACATACATACATACATATGATATAGATACATATATATATATATATATATATATATATATATATATATATATATATATATATATATATATATATATATATATATATATATATATATGTATAATATACACACACATATGTATGTGTATATACACACACACATATGTATGTGTATATACACACACACATATGTATGTGTATATACACACACACATATGTATGTGTATATACACACACACATATGTATGTGTATATACACATACGTATGTGTATGTATGTGTATGTATACATACGTATGTGTATGTATACATACGTATGTATAGGGGAGGGTTCAAATGAGAGCCATCTTTTTTTGTGAGAACTCTAGGAACCAATTTCAACCATTTATTTTTTATCACATGCAAATCACATGTCATTTTTCCCCTTTTCTAAAAACGTTCATAACTTTTTTTCACGACATCATTTTAAAAAAAAAAATTCACCATAAAATTCAGTAATTTTTTATCTTTCCAACGCCTACCATATTGATATACTTTTCTAAAAAAATCGTCAATCCGTTATTTACATATGTATAAATCTAGTTATACACATGTGTAGTAATCCAGTATTACACATGTGTAAAACGAATTTCGTTAAAAAAACGGGAATTTTTTTTTATTTTTTATTAAAAAAATTTTATTTTTTTTATGAAAGAGGGAAAGTAGGGGAACATTTTTGTGTTTTTATTTTTTTTATTTTTATGTTATTTTTTGATTTATAAATTTTTTAAATATGTTTTTGTTAATTACAATTTTGCCATTGGAAATTAGTGGTTGAGAGTGGTTCCTAGAGTTATCATAAAAAAGTTAGTTCTCATTTGATCCCTCCCCTATATATATATATATGTATACATAGATGTATGTATACGTATACATACATCTATGTATACGTATACATACATCTATGTATAGGTATACATACATCTATGTATACGTATACATACATCTATGTATACGTATACATACATATGTATGTATACGTATACATACATATGTATGTATACGTATACATAGATATGTATGTATACGTATACATAGATATGTATGTATACGTATACATATATGTAGGTATACATATATACATACATATATATATATATGTATATGTATGTATGTATACGTACATATATATATGTATGTATATATATATATGTATGTATATATACAACTAAGAGTTACGTACATGTAGCTCCTACAAGTTACATATACGTAAGTCGTTTCGTCATCATCGACGTTCCTTGGAGTTTATATGAAAAAATATATAATGACCTTGAAAAATATGGTTGAATTTTACTTGAATATACTTTAAACAATTAGAAAGTTAAATCAATTATAAATTATGTGATTGGGTAGTGGTGGTTTTCATGGTTTTTAATTATAAACATGGTTTTCATCTGATCTCTCCCCTATATATATAAGAAGATTCCGTATATATATGTATGTATTAATTGTGTAATTGCTTAAGAGAGAAAAAACATAGTATGGTTAATATGTATACCGAACCAAAAGACCATTTTAAACGAGGTAGAAGACCATGCGACCCCTAAAAAATTATATCATAAAAGGCCTTATAGACTAAAGGATGTTATAACATAAAGCCTGAAGTTTAAAGGCTAAAACCTTAACTTGTGAGGCCCATAAGCTCAAGGTGTATAAAGCACAAGGCACGTAAATATAAGGCTTGAATTCTAAAGCCTAAAGTCGTCCTAAGTAGCATCAAAGTTTGAAGGAAGCTACATTAATACCTAATAGATAGCGCCTAACGCCCATTAAGCATGGGGCCTATAACTATATTACCTGAATGCTTAAGCATAAGCATGAAGCCTTATGCCTACCTTATGAGGGCCTAAAGATGAGCCCATAGACAAGAAGGCAAATAAGTCGATAGGAGGCATGTAATGTTTGAATCCTATGATGAGTGATGCTCTTAAAAAGAGATCTAGAGCCTAAGAAGTCTAGAAGCCTAAGGCTAAGTTCTAAGGTGTGAAGCCATAAGGTGTAAAAGACTACATTCTATAGCTTAAAGCCATCAATTGAGGCCTAAAGGAGGCTATTCTCAAAAGCCTATCATGTTACATGTGTGTAGTATCATTGACTTGACATTATTTTTGTTGGTACTTGCTTTATTTCTTTAATATTTATTGACATGTTTATATTGTTCATGTTACATTAGGATTATGGTCTTTACTGTTAGATATCAATCGGCGCAGCGGAACCAACACATGAACATGCACAAACGATTATCACGCAGAAAACAGAAAATAAGCGACACGGCGATTTAACGTGGTTCGATCGATGTGACCTACGTTCACAGATTGCAACTAGGGTCTTCTTTATTTTCTAAGTACAAAGATTACAAATACATGACAGAGCATATATAGAGACTAATTAGGGTTAACAACTTAATGAACAACAAAACTAAAAATAGGCCCAAACCTAAAGCCTTCACAAACACAACAATCTCCCACTTGAAGGCTTTGCAAAAAATTCTAGTCACCGTTCAAGTACAAAGAAACCAAGTCGTCATGTAACTTCAGTAATCTTTAAACAAGTCTTTCAACCCTCCAGTTCCCAAAGAACAAACTAAGACTCCATCACATTTTCTAGTTGTAGCGGGCCCTTATCATTAAGTACCAGAAGGGCCAGTTGAAGCTCCCCCGAGCTCCAACTCAGTTGTGGCTAGTCCCCGTCAACGACTCATCCTCTATCTTAACCGGTTTGGACATTCCACCAAATTGAAAGATACACCAAGGATCACCACCACTTTTAAAATTTGGCAAACAATCACCAGAAGAGAATTTTCCAGTCGTATTCTTTAAAACCAACGGTTCTCTGTAATTGTACCCAGAACATGTCCCGTGCTCCCGCTGTCACTGAATCACCTGAATGGTTTAGACTTCCGAACTCGTTCACCTAACTTCCCTGCTTCAGACTTCACGTTTGCAAAATGAACTCTTTTAGCACTAGATTTAGCGAACTGGATTTTTTCGTGCTTAACCGGGACGACCATACATCCCTCAGCAGGTATCTCAACCATAACTCGATTGATTAATTACAAAGGTATACGTAGTCACGCGAACGGTTCTTGTTTGGGGTTATAATACGATGATGTGAATGAGGTTATAATAAAAGGGACTGAGGGAGAAACATGACATCCTACGGTTGGTGGTGTTCGTGCAATTATGTGCGTCCAGTGCACGAGGGGATTTAGTGTGTGTGTGTGTTGCAAGAGAACAACAGGTGTACTTGTGTTATTGTGTGTGGGTTTTTGAGGTGTGTGCATGAGTCTTGTGTGCGCGCGTGAGTTTAGTGAGATTTGTGTGTTTTTAAACCAAAGGTATCGGTGTAAATGAAGATGTAGACATTGATGTTATAGAAAGTATATATGTATATGTATATCGAAATCTATAGTTATGTGTAATTCAATATTTAATTATTAGTTATGTTTATGTTTATGAATTAAGTTATGATTTAATTAATTATATTTTAGTAACTTATGTAATTTTTTTAGATAATTTTTTTAGCTGAAAGAAATTATGAGTTCTCTAGATTTTATAGGTTGTATGAAAATAGTATATAACTAAATTGAACAAATTATAATAAATTAAAGACCTATAAATAAAATTATATATTATTAAAAGATAAACATAAATTAATCAATAATATTTAAAACAAGTTTGTATAAAAGTTGTAAAAATGATGAAAAATAAGTAAATATAATATAAGAAAGAAGGAATATATAAGAATAGTATAAATTATATATTTTGTCATTTAAAGAGTAAGGGCATAAATGTCATTTGATAGAAACTTAACTGAAAAAAATAACTTTAATTAGTTGAAAGGACAGAAAAAACGTATAAAATTTTTGAATAAAGGACAATTAGTGTACTTATCAAAATTTAAGGACAAAATCCGTAATTTTGGTAATACTTAAAGAACAATATTTGTAATTTACTCTTGTTTTTTAAAGCGATATGCATTTTATGTTGTTTTTAAAGTTGTGAGCATTTTGGTCAGCTTAAGGATTAAATCATGAATTTATAATTAAGTTTCAACTTTTCTTCCCAACAAAATCACTCGCATTGTTTTAATCACATTAAAACACTCAAGATTTAGTTATTGTTTGCTGTGAATTTTTTCATAAATGTATAAACTATTAAAATGAAGTGATATAAATGAAAGATTATATATAAAGTATGTTTACAATTTGATGATTAAATTTTAAGTTCTTAAATGCAATAATTATAAATCCGGTTACTATTTTGTAAAAAAACAGTCTTCATGATTATCTCTTACATGAAAAAGTCCGGTTACTATTTAGTGGGAAAAAAATACTAAATTTCTTTTCTTAATTAATATTACTTGCATGAAAAAAATAATCTATTAAATAACTAAAGTTATATATATTATGTATCACTTAGTTATATAAAAGATTAATGTTGAGCTATTACTAGGTTAGATATTCTCTACTTTCTATTATCATTTGGGAAGGGTTTAAATAAAAAACCCTTGAAACTAAAATCAAGCTTCTTAATTAATGGTTGATATCAAATAGTAAGAAAAAAAATTGTTAGAAAAATATTTTAGGTATAACTATTTTTGTTGATTTTTTTTAACTTCCTTTATTTTTTTAAACATTCATACTTTTATATATAATATTATTATTTTGCTAATTATTTTGATTAGAAGGTAATTGCGAAGAAAAAAAGCCTTAACATAATAACAAAGTTCAAAAATTGTTAAATTAAAGTTTGAAATTAAAAATAATCATTAAATATTAATCAAAATTTATATGTGTTTCAGTTCCTAACTTAATTTTAAAGAATTTAAAAATTATAAAAAGATTACATATAAGATTGAGTACGTAACATTTACTTCCTAATTTCTAGTCGTTAAAACTTATATCCACTCATTTTGTTATTAGTTTTTTACTAAATAAATTCGTTTTATATATTTGATTATTATTATTGTCATTATTTTTATGACTTTTTACATCAATTAGTCAATTACGAACGGTCGAATGAGAAAAAATCTGTAATATCATTAATGTCGTAGGTGCGTATCTTGGCCTTAAGATTTCCAAATCTCAATTCTCAGTTACAAATACACACACACCCGAGACTCTCAATTCCCCCTAAATCTCTCTCCTCTCATCTGTACGTTCTTCCTCTCACATACAAACACACACCACAACGTACTTATGTTCTTCGGTGATTTGATCCTACGTACTTAATTTTCACATGAAATCCTTCAGTTATACGTTTGTACGTGTTGATACTAATTAATCAAGTGTGTTGCCATGGAATGATCGATTAGAACACTGACATTGCCGCTTCTCTGCCACTCGATTTGTGAATTAGGTTTTTTTGGGTTCATGAATTAAATTTCCTCATCTATCTGATGTGATATGTACATCGAATTAATATTGGTTTTTTGTTTGTTTGATGACGGGAGATCGAATTGAAAGCTGCCAAACAACAACTTAACACTAAGTTACGAAAATGAGGTTAGCGTTTTCAATTCGTTTTTATTATGTTTCTTTTTTTGTTGATTTTTGTGTGAGTTTTGAACAAGTACATGGTTGCGGGATCGACAGAAGCTGATTTTGGTGTGAAGTTTTAACAAATATCATGAACTTTTAGATAAAAATTTATGCTCATTAATTTTGGTCAACCTACACCAAATCTATTGATATAAACTTTAAATTCTGACTTTTCAGGTTGATGTGAACATGGAAGTTGGAGTTGCATGTTCCAAATAGTCATTTGAAGCAACTTCAAGAATATACCAATTATCTATTGCTGGTGTGGTCGTCCACTTTTTATTAATTGTTTAGAAGCAGAGATGTTTAGTAAAGAAGAAAGACATCCAGAAGCTTCAACAATATGAGTGTTCCAAATATTATTATAGTTCATAGAATTCTAGTTTCATGATATTTAGCTCCATCTTTTATAGTAATAACTTTTTTGTTGTTTGTGACGTCTATCCCTTTCACAGAAACTTGAAGATGGTGGATGGCTTGATCTTTGTGCATACGACAGAAGAAGAGAATAGTGTGATTTCCATCACCATCCATGCATCATCAATTTGGGTGTTTGTGCATCCATTATACCATTTTTCGACCACAACAAGGTACGTTTTAATTAGGATTGCTTTAATACAAATATATATGATTCTGCTGATACTCAAAAGATGGAGATGTTTCCTTCATTGCAAGATGCATTTGTTATACAAATCAGCATGTATGCTTTTGCCTCTTCTTCTACATGTGTTTTATTTTGTGCCGCATTTTTAGTTTTTGGAAGTGATTAGTGCATCTTGAAAATTAGAATTAGATAATCAATTGCTTTGTGACAGGGATGGTTTAGTCAGCTTTCTTATGTTTACGCCAACTCTAACTAGATCATCCAAATCGTATTGTTGTGACCCATAAATAATCAGGAATCGTTATTACAACAATACATGGATTGAGGAATTTATTTGGAGTCGCAGTTTGTGATTATAGTTCTTAATTTGCTTATTTTTTGGATATTGTTAAACCTTCATATATTTTTTGTTATTGTAAAATTCTAATTGTTTTGTATTTTTTATTACCATAATACTGTTTCAAATTTGCAGTGTGTAGAAAAACTGAAGGATGTCACTATTTCAACAAAAATGTTTACCAGTGGCCTTAAATGTTTTCCTTGCTAAAAACCAACTTTCTACATCCAACTAGACAAACTGCAACAACATGGTGCAGCCATTCAACAAAAAAATATATCTATGAAAAGGTTTGTCACTACCACCCTCGTGCTTTTTATTGCTAACCAATTCAAGTATTAAATAATACGTCCCACATTTGTCATTTGGGAGTGTCCATAGCTCCAAGCTTTGGTTTTTGGGATTCGACAAAAATTCAATGTGAACTACTAACTATGGTTTCTGGAACTAACAAATTTTGAAAATTGTCAATATATTATTAAAACTATTGACATGATATTTTTTAAGAATATAATAAACATACCCTGTTTAAAAAGAGAAAAGGAAAATAAAGGCTAAGAGGCGGGTTTGATTTACACCACTATTTCTAAGTTCCAACCTACTGGTTGAACCATTAAACCACCAAAAAATGTGAACTGGATAGTATAAATCTCAAAGCGGCGGACCTACTTCTGTTTGGGTTGTTCGGTTGGTTTATGGACACCCCGTGTCGCGTTATGGAGAGTTTCTTTGCAGAAGACAGAGACAACCATGACACGTAGATACTGCTTCTTGAAATATTGAGCTCGCAAGGTACTTTGTACTCGACTTTCTAGTTCATTGTATACTATTGTCTTTGGGGTTATGGTCTTTTTGACTAGATTTTTACATTACCATTACATAAGAGACATAATGGCTTCCATTATGGAGAGTTTCTAGGGAGAATCCGACTACACCGATACGGTTTCTTAGAATATTGCGCTCGCAAAGGTATGATCGTTTTCCCTTTTCATTTTCCAAGCTCAAAATGTGTGTAGTGTCATTGATTTGAAATTAGTTCCTAGTTACTTGCTTTAGTTCAGCAAATTTTGTTGACGTGTTTTATATTGTTTCGTGTTACATTTGGATTATGTTCTTTTCCCCCAATTTGTCTAATGTGTTTCTTAAAATTCCTTGATTAATTGAACCCACTTCAATAGGGTTAAACTATTTGAATCCAAAAGGATGAAAAATATGGAGATTAGATAGTTAATTATTGCCTTATTGATGTTTTTTTAATTTAAATATTTGAAGTGCTTATTTGCAAACTGTCAACGTGTCTATGTTAAGCGTTTGTTTGCTCGTTTGCTTTCTTCCAGCAGTCCCTTTAAGAAGTTTAGTTACTAGTCTTTGATCTATGCATTGCCTGCTTTTGCTAATTGATTTATTTAATAGAGTTAAACTCGGTTTTGGTCCCTATGTTTTGTAGATTTTCTCCACTTAAGTACCAACATTTATTTTGTCTCTATTATTTGCCTAAGTTTTCAAAATCATGTCTACATGTGTTTTATTTTGTGCTGTATTTTTAGTTTTGGAAGTGATTATTGCATCTTGAAAATTAGAATCAGATAATCAATCGCTTTATGATAGGGATGATTTAGTCAGCTTTCTTACGTTTACGCCAACTCTTTACTAGATCATCCAAATCGTATTGTTGTGACCCATAAATAATCAGGAATCGTTCTTACAACAATACATGGATCAAGGAATTTATTTGGAGTCGCAGTTTGTGATTATAGTTCTTAATTTGCTTAATTTTGGTTATTGTCAAACCTTCGTATATTTTTGGTTATTGTCAAACCTTCGTATATTTTTGGTTATTGTAAAATTCTAATTGTTTTGTATTTTTTATTACCATAATACTGTTTCAAATTTGCAGTGTGTAGAAAAATTGAAGGATGTCGCTATTTCAACAAAAATGTTTACTAGTGGCCTTAAATGTTTTCCTTGCTAAAAACCAACTTTCTACATCCAACTAGACAAGCTGCAACAACATGGTGCAGCCATTCAACAAAAATATATCTATGAAAAGGTTTGTCACTATCACCCTCGTGCTTTTTATTATTTCATTATTTGCTAACCAATTCAAGTACTAAATAACACGTCCCACATTTGTCATTTGGGAGTGCCCATAGCTCCAAGCTTTGTTTTTTTGGGTTCGACAAAAATTCAGTGTGAACTACCAACTATGGTTTCTAGAACTAACAAACCAAACTGGTCGGATTGGGTAGGCCTGGAAGGGTGGTTTAGCGGTTCAAACCATTTACTTTGAAAATTGTCAATATTTTATTAAAACTATTGAAATGATATTTTTTATGAATATAATAAACATACCCTGTTTAAAAAAAAGAAAAGGCAAATGAAGGCTAAAAGGCGGGTTTGATTTACACGACTAGTTCTAAGTTCCAAACCACCACTAAAAAATGTGAAATGGATAGTATAAATCTCAAAGCGGCGGACCTACTTCGGTTTGGGTGGTTCGGTTGGTTTATGGACACCCCATATCGCGTTATGGAGAGTTTCTTTGGAGAAGACAAAGACAACCATGGCCCATAGATATTTCTTCTTGAAATATTGAGCTCGCAAGGTACCTTGTGCTCGACTTTCTAGTTCATTGTGTACTATTGTCTTTGGGGTTATGGTCTTTTTGACTAGATTTTTACATTACCATTACATATGAGAAATAATGGCTTCCATTATGGAGTTCTAGAGAGAATCCGACTACACCGATACCGTTTCTTAGAATATTACGCTCGCAAAGGTGTGATCGTTTTCCCTTTTCATTTTCCAAGTCAGTATGTGTGTAGTGTCATTGATTTGAGATTAGTTACTAGTTGCTTTAGTTCTATAAATTTTGTTGACATGTTTTATATTGTTTCATGTTACATTAGGATTATGTTTTTTTTTCCTAATTTGTCTAATATGTTTCTTGAAATTCCTTGATTAATTGAACCCGACTTCAATAGGGTTTTACTTTATAGTTCCATACTAGTGTAATACCTTAGTCTATCTAATTGATTTCTTTAGTGCCCTTTGGAATGTTTTGATGTTTTTGTTTTGAGAGCATCTTTGGGTTTGTCTTACATTTGTTACTTTGTTCATGTTAATATTTTTGAACATGATTTGCTTCTTGGTAAACTATTTGAACCCAAAAGGATGAAAAATATGGAGATTAGATAGTTAATTATTGCAGTATTGATGTTTTTTAATTAACAATTTGAAGTGCTTATTTGCAAACTATCAACGTGTCTATTTTGAGCGTTTGTTTGCTCGTTTGCTTTCTTCCGGCAGTCCCTTTAAGAAGTTTAGTTACTATTGTTTGATATATGCATTGTCTGTTTTTGCTAATTGATTTATTTAATAGAGTTAATCTCAGTTTTGGTCCCTGTATTTTGTAGATTGTCTCCACTTGAGTAACAACATTTATTTTGTCTTGGCCTAAGTTTTCAAAATCATGTATGTTTCATGCCATTTTACTAACGTCGTTAACATTTTCTCTTAGATGAGCGTTAAGTGCATGTTAAATGACCAAAATACCCCTTGTTAAACCCCTGGCCTCATTCACACACTCCACACACCATAAAAAACACACAAACTTAGAGAGAAAAAGGAAACTCTAGAGAGAGAAAGAGAACAGAGATGGGGCTGGTGGCGGTGGCCACATCCCTACCGCCAACGGTGGTAGGCGGAAGACAATGGTGATGTAGCGGTGACCGGTGACGTTGGTGCAAGAAGGGGTGTTCCGACGAGTGTTATACTCCACTTTGTAGCTCTTGGTTCCCTAGCCTTGTTTCACACACTCCACACACCATGAAAAACACACAAACTTAGAGAGAAAAAGGAAACTCTAAAGAGAGAGAGAGAGAGAGAGAGAGAGAGAGCATGGGGTTGGTGGCGGTGGCCACATCCCTTCCACCGACGGTGGTAGGCGGAAGACAGTGGTGATGCAGCGGTGACTGGCGACGTTGGCGCAAGAAGGGGTGTTCCGACGAGTGTTATACTCCACTTTGTAGCTCTTGGTTCCCTAAGTCCAATGGTGGTGGTGGTGTTCTTCAAACTCGTGGCGGTTCGACCTCAAAGGTTTTCCGTTAAGGTTCCAGCCAACCTTCGGCGACCCTAAAACATCGTGATTCGACAAGGTTCCGCCCAACCCTCTGCCCACTCTCTCAACTCCCCCCTCTCTATCCAAACCCTAACCCACACAACCTTTCCCCGCCACCGCACATCCGCTACAACACAGCTACTGCCGCCACTACACCTCCGCCGTACTACCCTGTCACAACCGCATCTTCGCCAGACCACAACTACCGCCACCACTAAACCTCTGCCACACCGCCGCTTTAATGAGTTTAGGAAAGATCTCATATTGTTTGATGATCACAAATGATTTCACAACATACACTTGGGTCTTCTTCATTAAAACTAAGGATAAGACTACTGGCATTTTGAAAAGCTTCATTTTGAAATTGAGAATCAATGTGATCACAAGGTCAAAATCATAACATTTGATGATTTGCTCAAGTAATTGAATTCAAAAACCAAATCATTGATACATTTTGTGATAAAAAAAATATTAAAAGACAATATAGTACTTTTCAGCAAAGTGGTGTTGCTGAGAGCAAAATGGTGCTTCCAGTATTTCAGCTCTAATTGTGACAAACCCTGCAGTTGAAAATCATGTCAGCATAATGATGACAAACTTTTCAACTGACACATCAAAGTTGCCTACAAATTCCAGCATTAAGCCATAGAACTCAAGTGAAGGGGCTTCTAATGTAGTAGGAGATGCAGGTGGTGACACTATTTAAGAATTTGTTTGATTCTGACAACCACTTCATAGAAAGCAAATTCAATGATTTCACACAATCATTGGATTAAGTTTCTTTTGATAAATGTGTTGATGTGGTGGGTAACTCTCAATTGCCATATATGAATTTCACAAATTTAGATCCGTTTAACCAACTTGCTGTGATTTCTCAACTTAGAATTCACAAGTTCCATCCACCACAAAAATAATTGAAGATGTTGAGACAGGGTTGAGAACAAGAGTACAAACCCATGACAAAAATGTTTGTTTACACTCTTGTTTCTTGTCTCAGATTGAGCCAAAAAAGGTTGAAGAGGATCTGAATGATGAAAGTTGGTTTGAACCAATACAGTAGGAGCTGCTTCAATTTAAAAGACAAAAGATTTGGAATCTATGTACTATTTCTCAAATGAAGGTCACAATAGGTACCAAATGAATTATCAGAATAAGAAATAAGATAGAGCACTTATCATCAAGAATAAGGTAAGACTAATTATGTTCAAGGGTACACACAATAAAAAGAGATTTAGCAAATGGTGATTGGAAAGTTTAGAATGAAAACCTACCTACATAAACAGAGGCTAGCAGGCAATACTATTGGTCAACTTGATAGCCAACCTTTTTTGGCTCAATCTAAGACAAGAAATGGTGTTGAGATTTTTCATGCTCAGCCTGATAAGCTCATTGCCCAAGCCTTAAGCCATCACTATGAATCTCAAAACTCAAGTGATTAACCTTCAGGGGATATCTATCATCCCCAACCTTTATATCTTAATCAACCTATCCCTGACCTTTCAATTCTATGATGATAAGGATATGTGATTTAGTTAGTACTTTGAGTCTCTCTTCTCCACCCCTGCTCAGAGAGAGATAAGTGCTCCTGAATCACCCATATCTAGCCCACATAAAGCAACCCCAACTAAGGTGAACTCTCTTGAACATGTTCAGAAAGTTCATATGGAAGAGGCTCTCACTTTTATAACTAATACATAATTAAGATCTCAACTATGACAACACAACCCATTGACACTTCTTTTGAAGCTGTCATGATACAAGGGAAATTCAGCAGACAAGAACAAGCGGGTGGTGAGAAAATAGACCTTGGTCCTATTGTCTCACCCACCTATAATTTTTCTGATTAAGATGAGGGGGGTATGCAAGTAAAGGTGCAAAAACTGATTAAAACCTGCATATATTTAGTTTCTAAGGTAAGTCACCTGTAATCTCAGGTGGCTACCTTACAAAGACAGGTTATTTATCAGCAACTTTAGATTACCGATCTAAAGTGCAAGTTAGTTAGGAGATCTGTCAGGCAAACTCAATCAGATGCATAAGAACCTTTGAATGTGGTGAATCTAACATTTAGCTCCCCTGTGCAATAAGGGTGATTCTACTAAAAAGTGGGAGAAAGTCATAGCTGCAATCACTAAATCTGGAAGTTCTGCCTAGTGTATGGACATAGAGGACTTACCATCCTCACTTGCAGTTGTCCATACCATAGTCACATGGATCGCGGTACGTTCCGGTACGCGGTACGAAAACTGGTACGTGGTTCGTGCATTTTAAAAATTCGGTACGAGGGGGGTAGGTTCATTTGGAACGCCAATTTGGTACGTGGTACGGTGTACCATATAGTCTGGTACGTCGTATCATATACAAAACAGTATAAAATAAACTTTCATAAATATTCCAATTAAAAAGGACATATTCCATAATCATATCAAAATTCAAAAGCATTTCATAATCATAACAAAAAAATTATAAAGCTAATCTAGCCTCTGTTTTTTCCCGCCTGGTTCATCATTTTCTATTCCTTCTAGGTTTTCCCATTGCATATCTTCGTACCTCGTACTAGGCCCTTCCAAGTAATCATTTTCTGGATTCATATCCCACTTTTTGGTTGGCCCGGTATTGTAATTTTCTGAGAAACGAGACTGAAGTCTGATGTTGGAATGTATAAAGACTAATTTGTCTGCCCGCTTGGAATTTAAACGATTTCTCTTTACACTGTGTATATAGGAGTAAGTGCTCCTGTTTCGTTCTGCCGATGAGCTGCTAATAGGCTGTGAAAGAACCTTTTTAGCAACTTCAGCCAACTCTGGTGTTTCTGATCCATAGCTTGACCACCAATCAATCGCGTCCATGGTGACCGCATCCACTTGAGCCGCCTCCATAGAATAAAGTCCCTTCTTCATATGAAATGTTGCGAATTGCTCTCGCAACATTCGCTCTTCTTCCAAACTTTCAGCTATTCTTTTGAAAGCTTCCATAACCCCGACAACCACTTCTTTGTCGAGATTTGGAGCTTTCCTTGGAATTCCACCTGGTGCTAACGTACGAAGGTACCTTGTGTCATAGAATCTTGGTGACAAAGCGAAGCCCAAACAATGTAAAGGTATCGTCATCTTCTCCCACCTAGCAAGCACGATTGATTCTACTTGAGGCCAATAAGATTGATACTTACTTTGCAACATTACGTCTTTAATTTCCCCTAACATATTATCCATCTTTTCATAAATCTCTCCCATCTTTGATCCTTCACCGTCACAAAACTTGATCATCAAGAAAATAGGTTTAGTAATAGATAATATATTTTCAACATCCTCCCAAAACTCATCATTTCTAATTGTTTCAACAACCGTTGAACCGGTGATTCTTGTGTTTTCATCACCTTGTTTGACCCAATCCCTCCAAGAATTTAAGGAAATGGTTGTAGCAAGTGATTCTCTACAATCCATTAGCCTTTTCAATAGAATATAATGAGATGCAAATCTTGTTTTCGCCACTTTTAATAACTCAAGCTTTGAATTATCTCTAAAAATTGACAACGCTTGAGTATGATTAAGAAAGTACTTCACAATCACTTTCCCTCTCCTATATGTGTTCATCAACCAATAAAATTCTTTTCCAAGATCTTTAAAAACCAGATTTAAGGTGTGAACACAGCAAGGAGACCAAAAAATGTGTTTGTGTACCTTTTCAATCTCCTTTCCGGCTGCCTTGCAATTTGCTGCATTATCAGTGACTACTTGTAGGACATTGCTTGGTCCTACAGTTTCAATAGCAGTAAGCAGGTAGTTAGCTATTGCTACCCCTGTTTTTTCCAAACCAGAAAAATCCTCAGCATACATAAACATTGCTCCTCGGTTGTTCACTGCAATAACATTAATTAATGGTTTGTGCTTCACATTAGACCACCCATCAGAGACTATGGAAACACCTTGTGTATACCATGTGTCCTTGACAGGAGTCAAGTCTTTCTCAATGTCTCTAACACACTCGTCTAGCAATACGGTTCTTGCTTTTTTGCTAGACGGGGGTTTGTAACCCGCTGGTGCTTTGTTGACTGCACTAATCATCTCCAAAAAGTGTGGATTACGTAATACATTGAATGGAATGCCATTCGCACATAACCCTCTCATAATCTTCAAATCTACTTGATTTCTTTCCATTACACCAAAACATTGTTCAATTGGCTTTTTAGAAGAAGAAGAAGACGACTTATGTTTTGAAGAACTAACAACTGAATTTTTTAAAGACCGGGAAATACCTACCTTTTCCGCGTCCTTTACTCTCTTCAAGAGTCTTTCGTATTTCTCACGATCTTGAAGTAAAGCTGGACAACGTATTACATCAGCTTTCTTCCCCGCAGGAGCACCAAAAAAATGAACATGAATACGCGTATATGAGCTAGTAAATTGTTGCTTGCAGTGCTTGCAAATCCAAACTTTTGAACCCCCTGCATTTTTGCTATTCCCAGCACTTACAAAGTCCACTTCTTGCATCAACGGTTTATCAACCTTCGGTTTACTATGAACAGAAGCTTCTTGGGTCGAATTTGTCCCTGTTCTTTCTGTTCCAGCACTTATAAACTCATTTTCTTCAACTTCATTGTCACTTACAACAATATGCTCTCCGGAATCTTGAGTTTCTTGTCTCGAGCTCGACCCTCTCTTACCAAAAGCCATGGCTAACAACTCACTGTTTTGGTTAGGAACTTGTAATCTATGGAAGAATTTTGTTTATGGTAGAAGGTTTTGTAAGCTTATATTTATACTATAAAGTAGCTATTCATGTTTATGTGTGAAATTGAGTGGGAAATGACTGTTAACATTAATAATTTCATGTGAAAAGAACTGTTGACATTCAAATAGCAAGGCAAACATTCAATTCATTCAAAAATGACTGTTTAACATTCAATTCATTCAAAAATCAGTGGGAAAATGACTGTTGGGATCTGGAACGCGTACCATAGGCAATCCGAAACGCGTACCATAGGCCATCAAATCACCGAATTATACAATCGGGTTCGCGAATTCGATTAATATAGTTCAAAAATTATTTCAATCGGGAACGCTCAATTTAAACGATCCGGATCGCGTACCAACTGCGAATGGTACGATTTTGTACCGCGAATGGGTTCGATCGAATTGGTACGCGATTCGCAAGGGTTTGAGCGAATCCTGTGACTATGGTCCATACTCAACAAACTTCTCAGACCCACATTGATATGGATGCTCTGATACAAAACCTATTTGAGTAGGTATAACAAGGGCTATCCGGTAGTGTAAATTTTTGACCCGGTAGTGTAAATTTTTGGCTCGATAGTGTAATTTTTTATATAAAACTCGAGTTCGCCCCCCTAAAAAAATTAATCTCGCCCCCGCCCTCCCTACTGGAGTGTTCAAGCTCCGCCACTGGTTTATCTCATCCTACCCTGCTGACAATCAATAGTGGGATGGAGGTATGATGCTGATAGAAGAGCATTGCTACTCTCTAGATCTCAAGGGCATCAAAAAGTATTAAACTTTCAGACCTTGTAATACTATGAGAGTCTTCTTGTAGTTCATCCGTCACTTGCCAACCCAAGTCATGCCAACTCAAGTCAAACCAGACAAGCTAACATGTTAGCTGAGAGGATTTAGCAAATGGTGATTGAAGAGTTTAGAATGAAAACCTACCTATATACATAGAGGCTAGCACACAATACTATTGGTCAACTTGATAGTGAGGTGGACCATAAGATTAGCTTTAAAGGGGAAATATTGGTTGAAGGCTCAATAGTTGCATCTGTGAACCTTGAGATAATAATTGCTTAAACATCTAGTACCCTTAATGAGTCATTAGCCGGTGAAGGTGTCTCACAACCTCTTTCTGGCCAGAGCTCAAGCACTGTACCAAGCATTAAAGAGCAAATCTCTCTCCACCCTGAGTCACACATATCAGTGACTGATAAAGGGAAGAGAAGGATAACCTCTGAGAAGATTTAGCAGGAGAGAGAGAGAGAGAGCACTCGCCTTATGGAGGTTGCAATCAGGGTTGCCCCAAGACCAAGCAATCAGGAGTATGAGTTGAACGCAACCAGATTAAACTACTTAGGGTGTAGGAATTACAACATAGATGAAATCATCTCTATTCACTTAGATGAACTCAATGAACTGGCTGACATGTAAGTGTCAAAAGAGAGTAAGAAAGTTGAGTATGTAGAGTTCCTACTCAAGATCAAAAAGCAAAAACAAGAAAAAGATTATACAAATCTTCTACCCCCTCTCAAGTTCAAGAACGGTAGATAAGAACCAAACTTAACGCCGGGGACTACCAACGGTAGATAGGAACCGACCTTAACGTAGTTGAAGTGTAATTATATAAAAATGTGTATTTTGGTCTTTTTAAAAAAAACTAACAATGAAACTTAACTTAACTTCCAATTCGCAGTTCTCCCTTTAACGCCAACGGTTGATAGGAACCGAACTTAACGTCGGGAACTACCAATGTGCATATCATGTTATGCTAATATGTAATATATAAGGCGTTAATGCATGTCGTTTTAATGTACATGTATGAGGTACCAAGTGACTTTATCAATGAACTAGTGGTTTCCATTCGCGCACGTTGCCGTGATGGATCGGGCTCGTAACATAATTTCAGATATGACTGCTAATAATAAACGACAGCCACGCCAAAGCAACCAATATCATTTTATGGTTATCATCATTGCCTGACATTATACTTTATACGAAATGAACAACATCGTACAACATGTATGCCTCTTATATTCATCGTCACTGACTTGAAATAAGTATCATTTCATGTTACAAGACCATGACGAGCAGTGGCGGAGCTTGAACATCCCGGTAGGGGGTGCGTGGATGAAACTAAATTTTTTTAGGGGGGGGGGGGGTGGGCGCGAACTTGATATTTATATAAAAATTTACACTATCGGACAAAAATTTACACTAACGGACTAAAATTCAACACTACCGACGTAAAAAAGAGGGGGCGGCGGTCCCCCCGATCCCCACTATCCTCCGCCCCTGATGACCAATCTGGAGTCCACATGCACCTTCAGGCACGACTATAAACGGTAGACTGGCAGTGACAGATTTTCGGAAATACCAAAAGCTATCCAAGAATCTAGAGTTTCTATCATTGTGTTTTCAAAAGACTATGCCTTTTCGGGTCGGTGCCTTGATGAACTGGTGAACATATTGGACTGCAAGGAGTCTAATAGGCAGGTAGTTCTCCGTTTACTACAACATTGACCCGGCCCAAATTACCATGACTTTTGGTAACTATGAGAAGGGTGTGGCTATGGACATCAAGAAACTGGAAAGATGGCAGGCCCAGATTGCAAAGTTATCTGGATGGGACCTGCAAGACATCGCGAATGGGTAACACTTTGATTCAACGATATCATATCATATATGCACTTTGATCATTTACAATGTTTTAACAAAAAGTGCAGGCATGAAGCGAAGTTTATCAAAGAAATTGTCAGGCATGTTCATAACATAGTAAAACGTAAAAGGCTGCATGTAGCAAAGTATCCTGTGGGATTGGAATCTCATGTTAAAAACTTAAATTCAGTACTGTTGACCGGGTCAAATGAGGTCAAAATAGTTGGGATCTATGGCATGGGGGGCATAGGAAAAACAACCATCGCAAAGCAAAAGCATTCTATAATTCATGTTTTCATTTGTTTGAAGCCGGCCAGTTGTTTCCTTGCAAATGTGAGTCAAGTTTCTGAACAACCAAATGGCCTAGTTCATTTGCAAGAGCAACTTCTTTCTAAAATACTCAAGGGGGTGAAACTAAAGGTTCCAAATGAGCATATAGGGATCACTCTTCTAAAAGAAAGACTTTGTCATAAGCAGGTTTTTATTATTCTTGATGATATAGACCAATTGTGTCAATTAGAGAGGGACTAGTAGGAGACCGCCAATGGTTTAGGGTTTAGGAAGTCGAATCATCATAACAACAAGAGATGAGAATTTTCTAACACAAGCCAAGGTCGATGACAAATATGAGGTCAAAGAGTTAAGCAAGCATGATTCTATCTATGAGGCTATTCAGTTGGCATGCATTTGGGAAACCAGATCCTATATATCGTGAATTATCGCAATCTTTCAGAGGAAATTGTGCATTATAGTAATGGTCTCCCATTAGTTCTTGAGGTTTTAGGTGCTTCTTTGTTAGGACAAACCTCAACAGAAATAAGCTTAGCTTAGGATAAGTTTTGATACGCTGGATGATGGTAATATAAAGGATATTTTCCTTGATATAGCCTGCTTTTTCATTGGAATTAATGGACAAAGATTACGTGATTAATATATTTGATGGTTGTGGTTTCTTCCCGGTGGTTGGTGTTACTATCTTGATCGAAAGATGTTTACTAAGAATTGGTAATAGCAATAAGCTAAGAATGCATGACTTAGTGCGGGACATGGGAAGGGAAGTCGTCCGTGAAAAATTTCCTTTTGAACCTGGGAAGCGTACCCGACTTTGGTGTCATGAAGATGCGAGTAGGGTTATATCAAAAAAGGAGGCAAGAAACAATCACATATCTATATCTAGGGTGTATTGATGCTAAATGTTTATGTTCTAATTCTAACTTTTAGGTTTATGCTCTGATAAATGGTGGACTTGTATTTTATCTTACCAATAAAAAAATGCTAACAAGAGAAGGGGTTAAATGGGTTGAAACTTAATAATCGTAAATGAAGACAACAAAGTGAGTGCGGGTGTTTTAACATGTACTAGAAATTAATTACCCATCACCCGTACAAAAAACGACCCATTTCAATATAGATCGATAACCTAATCCACATTCTTGCAACCTTATAGCACTTGTGTTTAATCATAAATTGCTGTATGAATATTTTTAGAAAGCTAAACCTTGGTTTTCGTTCATTCTTCCCGTTCCAAATAATTTCACAAACTAAAACAGAGATTATGTTTCTGCCACCAACTGTTTCTACTTTGAGTTCAATAAAAGACATGGATCTTATAATTTGTGTGATGATGATATTCCATATGATGTTTCTCGATTATCATCACTCAGATATTTGCATCTCAAGGGAAACAAATTTTCTAGTCTTCCATAAAAGATATTTACGTAGAAGGCTGCAGTAATCTGACAACTAGTTATGAAGAAAGCTTTTTTCGATCAGGTCTCTTCGTCTCTCTATATTACATAAGTATATTTGACATATGTATTTATGATAGATTACTGCTGTGGTCGATCAGGGGTAGTCTGGACGAGCGGTTAGCATATTTCTTTCAAGGAGGCCGGGGAATTCCAGGTTGGTTTAATCAGAAAAAAGTTGGTTATTTTCTCTGTTTTGAGGTACCCGGCCTCATGCGGTGGGACTTGAAGCAGTCATCAAGAACAAGACAAATGAAACTGAATGGACCGACCTATGAAGCCAACTTTGTGAGGAAGTGAATTAATTCATGGGTCCGTATACCGGCCTATATATAACAAGTGGCCGGGGACAAGATTGAGGTTGGAGGGGACAAAGGGTTGAAGATAGAAAGAAAAGTGTGGGCTTCAATACAAACAAGACATCAAACCTATGACACACCACTCACAAGCTAGGCGTGAATTATCTAATGAAGACAAACGATCAAATTAATATGAAGATTATATTGCAGCGTAGTATTAATTTGGTTGTAATGCAGTGATCTTATGCTGAAGCTCACATTCAATTCACATACCTGAAACAAATTAAATTGCTGAATTCATGAGCTTACTAATTAAAGATGAAAAGAGTTGAGGATGGCTGTTTGATTTCGATCTGCGGACATTGATGATTATGAGGCCAAAGCAAGCCATATGTTTATGTTTGAGTTTCAGTTTGAGACATGAAAGTAAGGAAAAAACTTTCAAAGCAAAAACCAGAAGAAAAGATGAGTCAGCAGAGCAGAAGAGAATTGTGGGTCATTGACATATTAAAATTTTATTCGGGGTCGTGTCGTTGGGGTAACGGAAACTCAGTTCGGCAGGTGAATACGATAAACAAACGGCTGAGTGTCGCCGTAGTGGGCCCCTGCCGGCGCATGTCAAGACACGTCAACACCTTCGCAATGAAATGAAGCCTGACATGTGTCATTATGTTGTGTTCTGCGTGTCTCTCGCATATCTACTACAACCAAACCTTCCGATATTTTATTATTTATTTATTATTATGTTATTCAACCCAACACCAATTCTTATTCTTATTAATTATTATTAACATTAACATATATATATATAGAAACCTTAAAACTTTAAAAAACGGTGAACTTTGCAACTTTGTCCTTCAACTGTTGATTTGCTGCTTTTCTTTCCTTCAAACTTTCTATGCTTCTTTTTTCTTAACCTGTGTTTGGTAATTCTCATGTTTGATTTTAAATTAATTTTTAGGTCTTATGTTTGTGTTATAAAACTTGGTTGTAACTTTTAAAACTACAACTTAGTCAAATTTAGTTACTGCACCTTTTCCTATGTTACAACTCGTTTTATCCATCTTGTATCTATTTGTTTTTCGCATTAAATCATTTCTTCTTTCTATTCCGTGTGTGTTTTTTATTTTCTTGAGATACTATCACATAAAAATAAACATTATGAAAGATACGTCAAATAAATACAGATTTTTTAAACCAATTCATAATATTATGTCACCAAATATTTCATGTAATTAATTTTTATATTTATAACTTGTCAAGGACGTATAATCCCTTGATTTTATAGAAAAAATATTAAAACGCATTTGGACAAGCTTAAGTAAGAATATTATACTTGAAAAAACTCAGATTCAATAACTCGACATTTATTGTCTTTTTTAACTTTTTTAGTGGGGTAGGGCTCATTAAATACGTGATAAGAGGGTATGTTTGATAGCATCTTATTTGAAACGCATGCAAGATAAGTAAAGTTGTGTTATACATTTTTATTTGGCAATCAATATTTTCATCTTCAACTAAGTGGAAAGTAAGACCAACGATTGTTTAAAGCCTGGGTTAGTAGAAGAAAGGAAAAAGGTAAAGGAATGACAAGTTACAATGATGGATGGATGGTTTACAAATGAAGCGTTTAAATAGTTGAAGGACCAACAACTAATCAATCGTTTTCCAAAACGGAAATAAAATTGAAAAATGAAAATCTTCACCCGCCAAGACTCCCAACAGTTTCCTCCATTTGTCTCACCTATCAAACTATCTATAATCTATTCTCTATTCTATTCTATTCTATTGAACACACAAAAACACACAGAGAGAGAGAGAGAGAGAGTGACGTACAGACAGAAAGATTGAGAGATCTCGAAATAATCCATCCATCCATCAGAATCAGATAATTCAAAATTGGGGATTAAAATGGGTTCATCGTCTCCATCAGCAACACCTTACATGAACGGAGAAACCAAAGGAGGCTCGAAACGATCACAGATCAGTCCGACCAGTTATGATTACTCCTTCAAGATTCTGGTTATCGGAGACTCAGGTGTCGGCAAAAGCACCCTTCTTCTCAGTTTCATCTCCACCTCTCAACACCCTCTTCATCATATCTCTCCCACTATCGGTAATACTTCAAACTTATTTCTTCAATTTTAAATTTACACTTCTCCTGCTCTCTTCTTTCTTCTTTCTTCTTTCTTCTTCATGTATACATGTTCTTCATTTAGTACTAATCACCTATAGATCTATACCCTTTTTATGTATTATTTCTGATTTAATCTTTTGTCTTGGTTTATTTTTTATGGCTTTATCTATAACTGTTAAATCATCATCTGGCTTTTGTTGCAAATATTCGCAAGTAACTTTTCTGTCATTTTTGTTATTTTTTTACATGTATAGATTTTCTTGATTTGTTGTTCCTGGTCTATATACTCTGTTTCCCACACACTTATATAGCTTTGTTTCCTGGATGTTTATATTGAATTCAAGCAGTTTGTATGTTTAAATGGTAAATTTCTTACTGAATTATTTTCACTCTACCTGGTATTTTATGGGTTAATTGGATTTTCACCACCCACACACTCATTATTGTTGCTGTTATTATTATTATTATTATTATTATTATTATTATTATTATTATTATTGGATTTTTCCTTCACTGCAACTGTGTTTTCTTGATATTTCTTCTTAAATCTTGGTACAAGATTTTTTCCCTGCGTTTCTTGTAATACTTTTTTTTTTTTTGGATCCATGGGTGTTTTGGGAAATTCACTGACTGCCCATGTTCCCTAATTTCTGCATATTTGACTTTGATCTTTATCTTTTATTGAATTTCATATTTAAAAGCTACAGAAATTGTTTGTTTGTTTCTCTGTTCTTTAATTATTTAGTGTAGAAAGTTAAGATTAATCTTAACATGAAACATGTGTATCAATTGTGTTATCTTTAGTCATGTGAATTGATTCAGTAAAGGTTCCAAATTTTTTGTTCCTCAAATAAAATATGAGTATTGGCATGTGGTAAGATGGTACCAAGATTTGGTTTATTGTATGATATGACAGTAGACTACAAAAAGAAAGGTCCCCTAAATTATGGTTTCAAGATTCTGATATACATGTTTCAGACAAAAGCTCATGATGTATGTTTACATGCTCCCATTTTGATTCATGGGTTCAATAATTTGTCTAAATAGTAGTATTTTCGTGGTTAATGATAATGAATTACTTGTAATAATGTTAAGCATGCACGCATGGTGTTTGATAATATGCCGACAACATAGATTATATTTATATCGAGTGACTGAGGAACATATCTGTCAATTTCCAGGTGTGGATTTCAAGATGAAGATGCTCACAGTTGAAGGAAAACGACTTAAACTAACGATATGGGATACGGGTAATTATAGCTATATATTGTCATTATAACTTTTTTTAGAGCAATAACCCTCATCAGAGGAAAACAAATGGCATTTAATTTGAGAAATGGTTTTTCTGCTGCAGCTGGACAAGAGAGGTTTGGGACACTAACAAGCTCATACTACAGAGGTGCACATGGAATCATTCTTGGTATACCATTACATTGATTTACAACTTCACATCATTATAAGATGATTAACAAGTGATTTATGCTCGTTATATTTCTGTTTTTCAGTTTATGATGTTACACGAAGAGAAACTTTTACAAACTTATCAGAAGTATGGGCAAGAGAAGTTGAGCTCTACTCCACTAACCCTGATTGCGTCAAGATTCTAGTTGGAAATAAGGTTGACAGGGTAAGTTTATGAGCTAAAAAAGTCTCACCTTTTCCTTTTGCTATTATTAATCTTTATTTTATATCGAATAACCGGTGTCATGATCATGATGTCAAATTTCAGGATGTTGAGAGGGCTGTAACGGTTGAAGAGGGAATGGCACTTGCAAAAGAACATGATTGTTTATTTTATGAATGTAGTGCTAGAACTAGAGCAAATGTACAACAATGCTTTAAAGATCTTGCCCTAAAGGTGCATACATAGCTTTATGATTTCTCAGATACTGGGCTGGTTCACACTATGTTATGTTTTTGATGGGTCAGCTAAAATAAAAGAAGTCTCTTGGGTTGGTTGCCCAGTGGTAAACTCTTTGGAGATTACCCAGGTTCAAACCTCATTTGGAGTAAAAAGTTACGATTTTTATTGAAAAGAAATACAATTTTTGCAACGATACTTAACCATCTAAATTTAGTACAAGGTAATTTCACAAAAGTTTGCCTGTTTTGAGGAGAATTCATTTGGCCCATTACGTAATCTGTTCATTTTGCCTAATGAGAGCTCAACTATCAAGATCTTGACCATCACAAAACCAATTTGTTTGTTTGTTTGTTTGTTTGTTTGTGCATCAAGTGTTAAAAGTCTTGAACATGTGCAGATACTGGATAAACCGGGTTTACTGGAGCAGGGATCGGTAGTAGTGAAGAGACAAATCTTGAAGGAGAAGCAACTTTCCCAGAAAAAAAGAAGTGACAACTGTTGCTCCTCTTAATTGAAGCACATCATCTACAGTCTTTTTCTTTCTCTTTTTCTGGTGTTTTGACTTGAGAAGGCAAACCACCGGTTGCTGCATTCTCCACAGTTATCTATTATATCGAGCCTGATAAAAAGTGGGTGCTATTGTATGATGTTTAGTAGCTTAAATTGGATAGGCCTATCTTGTTCTTTATTTGTTGAATCTTTTGTCCCGGTATGGTCTCGTTAGAGTCCACCTTGAAGTTTTGAATGGTTTAAGGATGTCCGAATGGAAGACCCGTTATGGGATGGAAGTAAATAGTTTTGTATCATCATCGTTTTCTTTTTATATGATACGATGTTTTTAAGAGTATATCAAATTGTTGGCTCACATATCCATCAAATGGTTGACATTTGGTGGTCAAACTTGTAATTTTTTTAGAATGATGATGCCATGTATTGAATTTAAAATCATGTTCCGAAATAAAAAATTCCAACTTATGGTATTTCTTGTTGAGTGATGTAGTTATTGGCATCTAGATAAAATGCAAGAGAACCCATCCTCATCTCGAAGTTGAAAATTTTTTAGTTTGACAAGAAAGTCAATTTAAACAATTGGGTTAGTTGTGTTTCAGTATTTGCTTGCATATGTTTACAACATCTTAGAAGAAATAGATCTTGTTCATATTCTTATTTACACCAGTCTTTTGTGTTGTGGTAACAATTCCGTCAACAAAAATGATTTTGTTTTTTTTTTTTAATTCCCATGCTAATTTTCATGTTGAAAAACAATTTGACCAAGTCAAAGTGGTAAAATTGTACAATGACTTGCTTACATATGTCAAATGTTCATATAAAACTGGCTTTCAGTAACATGACAGAAACAGATGGCTAAATAGACTGTTCTATCAATCAGCGTTATATCCAGACATGTACGAAATGACAAAAAACAGTTGGTTCCTAGCTTGTATGGGTGTCAAAAACTAAGTTGTTTCGTCTTGTGAAACCTTTATGCCGGCATGCAAACAATGATACAGCCTCTATTCCATCACCACCCTTGTTACATAGGCAGCTGCTTGTGTTCCTCCGCCACTCACAATGGGTTCTGTAGACCACTCACTATGGTCACTTGTGGCTTTGTTTGTGGTTTTGCTTGCTAGAACCAATACCAATGCGGAAGTCATTGAGCTACGGTGGGACGTTGATATTGACGACGCATTCAGGCCTTCACCCTTGGCACAACCGGTATGTATACTTGATTCAGTTTTTAATGTTTGGATAACCCTAGTTGTAACAAAGTAACCGTTTGTGACAGGTTATAACCATCAACAATAAATTCCCAGGGCCGCTTATTAATGCCACCACCAATGACATTGTTAGAGTTAACGTGTTCAACTATTTAGATGAACCCCTTCTTTTCACTTGGTATGCTATATAATTATTATTCATAAACTACTCTTTGGTCCTTCGGTTTAAATGGGCTGTTGATCAAGTCTATATATTTGTAGGAATGGTATCCAGCAGAGGCTTAACTCCTGGCAAGATGGAGTTTCAGGGACTAATTGCGCGATTAAACCTGGCACCAACTGGACATACGCATTTGTAGTAAAAGATCAGATTGGTACTTTCACTTACTTCCCCTCTATCAACTATCAAAAGCTTGCTGGAGGGTTCGGGCCTATTCGTGTCAACAATCGTATTGTCATCAGTGTCCCGTTTGCAAAACCTGAAGCCGAGTTTGATCTTCTCATCGGCGACTGGTATTTTACGGACTATAAGGTACCAGCTAGCTATATATAGTCTTGTAAACTTGTCTGTCAAAATATTTTAGAGACATCTGGTTTGAAGTTGTGCATGAACTGTAAGTATAGGTCATGAGGTCAAGGCTAGGAGCTTCGACTGAGGTTCCTGATATGATAATGATCAATGGCAAAGCTCCTTATGGCTATTCGGCATCAAAACCTTACGAGTCCGTGGAGGTCACTAAAGGTTTATAAGACTGTTATGGTTGTTCTATCACTTTCGTAAGACAAATTAGATTTCAATAATCCAAACGATGACCCATTGGTCGATTAGCCGTACTCACAGATTAATTAATATAACCATAACCTTCACTTTTGTTGTCGACGCAATCATGCTTGCGTAATCGTCACAAGTTTACACTTGATTTCGGTAAGTTTTCCCATTTCACTCATAATCATCCTTGTGAATGAAATCGAGCGAAAATCAAATGTAAATCTACGATGATTGTGACAGTGGGATTGTCTTGTCAACGATTGTAAATGTTAAATTATGCCACTGGTCATATCGTCGTGCGGTTGGATTATGAATACGTGGTAATATAGATTATCTGAACGATATGATCTAAATAGTGTATTGCAATTAAACGTGGAATGGTCAGGGAAAACATACAGATTAAGAGTATCAAATGTGGGAAGTACGTTGAGCTTCAACTTGAGGATTGAGAAGCACAAAATGGTTCTAGTGGAGACAGAAGGGTCGTACACCAACCAGATCACATTGGAGTCCCTTGACGTGCACGTGGGACAGTCTTATTCAGTTCTGGTAACTGCAGATCAAGAGGACGCCGATTACTACATTGTAGCAGCTCCTAAGCTGTTAAACACCTCAGATGATAGCCCCCTCGTCGCTAAAGGAGTCTTGCACTACACCAAATCGGCTTCGCCCGTCAGCGCTTCTCTCCCCACCGGCCCTGACCCATGGGACATCCAATTTTCACTAAACCAAGCAAGATCAATCAGGTAAATAAAGATTTTACATACATGATAAATAATTATAATCAAAGTGTTGTTGACTTGAGCAAACTTTTGCTTTTGAGCAGATGGAATTTGACAACGGGGGCTGCAAGGCCTAACCCGCAAGGTACATTTAATGTCTCCAATGTGACCTTGTCGGAAACCATCATCCTTCGCGGGGCAGAAGCCAATATCGGGGGCGCGTATCGCTACGTGGTGAATAATATATCGTATATGGCCCCGGATACGCCACTAAAACTTGCTGATTATTATGTGAATGGGAGTGGAGTTTACAGGCTAGGTGAATTCCCAATCCACTCGGTGAAAGATGAAGCGACGTATGGTGTTTCTGTCGTGAATGCCATTCACAAAGGGTGGCACGAGATCATCTTTCAAAATGACCTGACGTTGATGGATTCTTGGCATTTAGATGGCTATGGATTTTACGTTGTCGGGTATGTACGTCCGTACGTGTAAGTTAAGACTTTTTTTTTTATTATTATGATTGATTTATCAAGGGTGGGTGGTGTTTGGTTTGCAGTTTTGGTTCAGGGGAGTGGAGAAGCGGATCGAGAGATGCATACAACTTGTATGATCCGGTGGTGCGTTCGACAGTGCAAGTGTACCCGGGGGGGTGGACGGCGGTGTATGTATTTCTGGACAACCCGGGGATGTGGAACTTGAGGTCACAGCATTTGAAACGTTGGCATCTGGGCCAACAACTCTACCTCCGGGTTCATGATCATGATCCCAACCCGGCTAAAGAGAACCCTCCACCCCAAAACCTGCTTCTATGCGGTCAGTCACCTATCCGTCCTTTATAAACGATGATGATATGGAATATAAATTAACTGCTTATTACTGAATATTAAATGCTTGTGTTTCCCACAAGGTATGTTTGGTCAGCCTATAGCACCGGAGCCTCTGCCGGAATGGTGATCACGACGACGGTTGATGCCGCTTCTTTTCACTACCAATCATCTGCCTTTGAAATAAAATAGATTTCATAATATTTGTATTATCACTATTTCATTATGAATACTTTAAACAAATTTTTATTTCATATACATATACAGTGTTTGCAAGCATGGTATATAAAATACAAATGGGTGGAAGATACACACACAATGAAAAGAAGAGAATTCCATAACCATAAGATCGTATGTTAACAATCTCATTTTAAGAAAAATTCGATTATACACAGGTGTGCCCAATACCAGTACCGCAACCATTTAAAGGCTTATATCGCAATAAATTTGGAGATCCTTATCTGAATTTCAGTGATATAAACAAATCAACAAATCTTCAAATAATCAACACAACAAATCTCAAACAGGGTTTAACCCAACCCGTATCAAAATCGCGTTCAAAACCGGTTCTTTTGCAAGTTGCACCTCTTTGTATCGGCGCAAATACCAGGCCATGTTCCAAAGTTTGATAAACAGCATGACCATTAACAATCAATCTAAATCCCTAATAAATGAATAAAAGCTTAAAAGATGCATTATAACAAGTCAAAAGTTTGATAAGCTAGTCAATGTTACACAGCAGCATACATTCAACAATTCAACCCCAAAGAAAGCAACACATACTAATCTCATAAATTCCATCATACGATACCATACCAAAGATGGATTAGTGGTGTAGATGTAGATGTAGTTACCTCCAAGAAGAACCACCAAGCCGAATAACCTCTTCAGCACCATTGTTAGCCCTACCACCGCTAGGACCACCACCCTTTTCAGTGGTCAAGTCACCATACATGTCTTTAAGCTTCGCCAAATTGCTGGATGCAGATGTTCTGTCTTTCGATTCTTCTCTATTTGGACTCGGTTTATGCTCCACACGTATGCTTTGGCTTCGGCTTCGGCTTCGGCTTCGGCTTCTGCTCCTGCTCCTGCTTCGGCTTCTTCGAGAACTCGATTCCCTGTGGTAATCCCTACGGCTTGTTTCCCTGTACCTTCGATCATACTCATGCCTCCTGTCTCTATACCTGTCTCTATCTCTCTCTCTATCTCTGTCTCTATCTCCATCTCTGTCCCTTCTATGGTCCTTGTCCCTGTCCCGCCCTCTTTCTCGGTCGGAATAATCCCGATCAGACAAATCACGACTTTGGCTACGGTGGCGAGAAGGAGATCTTCGGGAATCATCACCATCTTTCCGGTCATAGGAAGGTAGTGGTGGGAGAGTACGGCGAACAGGAGATGAATCCCGTGTGGATGCACGATGAGGGGCCCGCTGACCGAAAGAAACTGAAAGCGCTGCTTTGACAGATGGCGGCCGACGGGCCATGTCATCGGAACCACGAGTGGATTCCCCGGTTACTCCACAATGTTTGGTGGGGAGTTTCAGTTTTTCAAGGTTTGCTGTAATTGACCGCATTACAGGGACAGGAATGCGAGGAAAGAGTGTATCGAAGTAGTACTGCAAGAAAAGAATACCAACTTGAGATAGCATTTTATGCACAGCTTATAGAAAAAAATTACAGTTGAAGAAATATAATTTTAAATCTCAAATTGTAAAAAAAGATGGCATGGGAAACAGGGAAAGGGTGGAGGACTTCAACTAATGGTATGTTGTTTAAGGTGTCTGTTTGTTGAAGTTGGATTTCAGATTGGATCAACTAATGGTCTCATTTTTAATTTTGTTACCACTTCCAGAAGCCCTTCAAACTAAAATTTTGATCTGACCATGAACTAACTAAATGAATCATTAGCTTGTGAACTATCATAATTAGCACTGATAATGACCCAGACTGCCCATTTATAGTCAATTAGACATACAAAATGCCAATGCATCATTTTATAGAACATAATGTTACAAAACAAGTTAACAAATATTCATAGGTCAAGGGACATTGTATGTTTAGGCAACACAAGTATTGAACTTTTTTCATCAAGCCCATACATATATTGAAACTATTTTGTAGGCCACCAAATATATATATTCAAGTTCATATCTGCTTTCATTATTTCAAATGTGGTCCATATTCGATAACATGGCAGGATATTGTAAACTGAAAAAACAGCCAACTGTATGAGGATGTGTTTGTTTTACCAAAATAGGCAGGTGGACCAAAGAATAGTTTCAACAGAGTAAAAAAAAAGTTGAATACTTGTGTTGCCTCCCCATACCTTATACCAAATGTATTTGCATATAGTCATGGTGGGTAAAATGAGAGTTTATACTAGTATACTACAAAAAAATATGAATACAATTATATATTTTGAGAGATCAACCGAAGTATTGATCCACCTACAAGGGTTGATCGCATATTGGATCAGCTGACCAAGTATTATGGCTTGTTTAGATCCAGATCCAGACCCAGCCTAGTGACACCAAAAGTGATCCATGTCTACAAATGGATCACTGGATCATATAAGTGGAGACTGGCCATCAGGGTCATAAAAATGAATCAGATCAGATCTGACCCTTTCAGGATCAAGAGCTGACCCAATGACAGGCCTGTAATAGTATAATGACCATATGAGATCAGAAGTATGACTGGCACCTGACCTGCCCAAGTAGTAAATCCCTCACATATACACCCATTGTTGTCATCCTACCATTAGACCCAGGTGAGAACTCCTAGCAAAAATGAAACACCATAAATCAGACATCAAAACAAATTCTCTTAATATTCACATTAAATAATGATAAAAAAATAACAGCGCTATGAAGCACTAAATGGACCCAATGCACACTAATTTATAAAAATAAACTCTAAGACACTAACATATAACCACCTCCAAATAAGGCTCCTAGGACACAAGTAATGCTACCTATGTAAGCTGCGGGGACTTGTAAGCCTTCCTTTATTGCCCGAACTCTTGAATGAGTACAAAAGAAAACAAGAGTTAAAATATCCAAATTTATCATTCAATAGCACAAGATAAAAGCAAGAATGCCCATCATATAGACATATACTCAGAGACACACTGATCAATTCCTCATTTAGATTAATTAATTAATTAAATTTAAATTTCATAATCAAGTTAGAAAACCAAGTTTCAGCCTCATCTTCAGTTCACTAAATAGATCACAATATTCCAGAAATTTCCAGCCTTACCAATAAGACTTCCAATCTGGTGTTTGGGTTAGCTACTTGACTCTACGATGTACAGAATATGTTCCAAAATGTCGTTGAACAGATATTCTAATGTGGTTATGACTAAGACAACATGCTAACATTGTTTTTCCCAATACTCCCTTAGTTGTTTAACTCCTATAGAATGTAAGAGGACTTGGGTAACTAAGAACAAAATAGCACCTATTCGAAGTGAATCTACTTAATGTACCTTAAAAAACTCAAAACACATTTCTATATATTAGACAAGCCTAAGGAAATCCAGATATGAACAATATAACCAAACAAAACAAAATCACAACCTATATCAGTATATCCATATTCTGTAAAGGTAAATGATGCTTTGGACCAAACTTTATTGTGCTAAATGAAAAGCACACAACAAAAGAAGTACCTCGTCATCCTTGACGTACGGTTCAAACCAGCCCCACAAAGTTTTCGCATCCGCAGCATACCTTAAGTAGAGAAATCCAATCTGGAAAAAAAAGAAACATTAATACCTGATTAGCTGCATGTAAATATTTTATAACCCGGTCTATAGAAATTATATGCCAAGTATATGAAACTTAATTGAGCACAATGCACATTAAACATAAAACTTTAAATCAATAACCGTCAAACTCATGAGGAAGAAATAGCATTGAAAAATCAAGTTAGATAACAGCCGAACTGCCAAACCCTATACATTAGTAACTTTCTGTTTCTACAAACCCATTCTTATTCACATACAAACTTCCAGATCAGACCTCTTGTTCAACAGCCTTAAACAGTTCATTCAACTGATCAAGTATGCAATTACTTTAAGATAAAGTTTTGTCACTGAACATAACATTTTTATCTTGTGATTTTACTGGCCACTTATATTAATCAAGACCTTACCCCTTTTTATCTCAATTGATGACCTTGTAGGTCAGTGAGATTTCACATTTAGCATATAAAAATAATAACCTCTTATAGTGTCTACAGTCTAGCCCACTAGATGATAAGAATCAAGAGATAAGAACGTTTTACTCAAAACAGAAAGTATTATGAACATTAAGTCAATGAGAAAACATGTGTGTTTCTTGCTCAGCATTCAGCACAAAGTATCTATTAGTCTGTTAACACAAGTAAATTTACAATTTAATTTCTGGCATAAACATAATCTGTCAAATGTCGATAAAAGAAGTAGTAAACAGCATGTGGCAAGTTACCGCTCTAATGTATGGAGAATCCGGGTGCTTCAAGAGACCGTGCATTTGTTTGACTGTAAGTTTCATAGTGAAAAACTTGTATAAAAGACAAAAGGCGGTGGAAGGCCCACGGCAATTCCCAGTCATCCATGGCTCCACGTGATCCACTTGATTGTATATCTCATCAATAACTTCATGATAAGTTTTGAAACGATAAAGCTCTTTAAAGTAATCCGACGAAAGGATATTCATGCAAAGGACCCTCTCCAACAGTTGATCAATCGGCTTAATAGGTATCTCCATACCTTCACGACCGACGCTTCTATGTCTATACTTGACCTGAAAGTTAAAACAAGAGCTTTTTTATACCAAGCCATTGGGCAATAAGAAAGATGATAAAGAAGTAGTAGTAGTAGTTATATACTTATATCAATCATAGCTTCTTAAATTCTGAAATTGGTCAGCATACCTTAAGTTAAACAAGAAGACTTACTACGACATTCACAATTTATTATCCAAAATATATTATAAACATGTTTGAGTAACAATATAATCCAGAGTAAAAGAATCGGGTATGCAAGTCGCATATACCCTGAAGCTGAATTAATTTGGAAAGTTTAATCCGATTACTAAAGAATTGCAGAACCAAATAGAGAAAATAAAGAAAACGTATGTACAATCAATCTATTTAAGACCCGACGGAGAACCAAAGTAAAGAGCAATAATACCTTGTGGTTGTGATGATGATGATGATGATGATGATGATGATGATGATGGCCGACTACCTAAGAATCGAATCGAATCGAATCGAATCGAAGAACGAAGGATTTGCAGAGTTGTGTTTGGGGTTGTGCGTTCCTGAACGAACCCTAGACCCAAATCTATTGACCAGAGACTCCAGCGTATAATTAATAATTAATAATTAATAATTTTGCTGCTACAAGTTTATTGACGGGGTTTCATTGCCCGCAAGATTTAGACAATTGCAGTTAGAACCCCCGTATTATGGTTTTTCTTTTAAAGGCCGGCCGGCTACATTTCCAAATATACATCATCTCAACTATCCACAACCCTAACGTGTTATTCTCTAGTCAATTTTTATGTCAGTTTCTCTTATCTATTCATACTCATCTAAAAGTTAGTGAAGCTCGTTTGAATTTGAAATGCGACAAAGGTTGGGGTACGCACACACTCCCCAAGCTTGTATTGGGGATGTGCACCTCTAGCTCACTAACGTGCAACAGAAAACATCCGCATTGTAGATAGTCTTTTTTATAAATGTACATTTTATCATCATAAAGAAACTGCAACATTTCTTTGTTTAATATAACTAGATTCTTAGATATATATATATATATATATATATATATATATATATATATATATATATATATATATATATATATATATACACACACACTATCTTAATATGCACATAGAAAAGACAGAAGTCTTTTCACCAAAAACTCTTAAAATTAAGAGATGTATAGCATCCCTTACATATGTTACAACCCATTAAAACATGAATTATCCAACAACCCTAAAGGCTTTCAATCTGAATTTAGAAAGAAGAAATAGAAGTTGAAGGATTACTTGTACCGTTGTCACACCCCAACCTTGACGGCGGAAACGTCGAGGAGTGAGAGTTAAGATCGTTCACAGCCACATAACGCTATTAATAATCCAAATATAATTTAAACATAAGTTTCAATTGTAACATTACAACATAAGTCTCAAAGAAATTAAAAGCATAACATAGAATGTAACAAATCATTCTTGTTTCATTTATTTATCTAGGTCCATTCCTAGATGTGCAAGCTTCAAAGAGTAGATCACATACTTGAGGTATTCCTGAAACATGTTAGGAATAAAAGGTCAACATAAAAATGTTGGTGAGCATTCCATAGTTTGCAATACATAAGTATATAAAAGATGGCAATTCAAGTCATAAGTTAGTGAATAAAGTGATTAGGGATGTTATGAACAATGCAACAATCAAACCTCGACAAAGTTTTACAAGTCTCAAACGTTTAAAAGTATATACGATCAGCTAAGTGTACTTGGATCAACCAAAGTAGGCTTGTCTTACCCATAGATCTATGACTTCGCTGGGCTAGCAATAGTTAATGATTGTACATATAACGCCATAACATGGTAACCACAAAAGTTCAACTAACTACAACTTTACAAGATGAATTGCCATAGGTTTACAAGTCTCAAATAAGTTTACAAGTGCAATAGTATAAGTTAACATGTTTCACCCCAAAGTGTGAAAATAAGAAAAAGGGGTATGGAAATACTCACTTGAAAAACTCACATGGAAAACTCACAATAATAGTGATGGTTGTAGAGTACATAAGAAAGCTTGGATGTCAAGAGTAAAAGGTGATCTCCTAAATGATAGAAAAACAATAACTTGATGTTGGAATTCATTACAAGAAGTTAGAACGTTTAGAGAATGCTAAAAAGCGAAAGGTAGATTGAAAAAGGATTATTGCATCAATTTTAGATTCTGGACAGAATCTTTGGTATGTGTTTGAACAGGTTTTAAAAATAGCAAACGGTTTCATAAAATTATAAAAATTTATAATTGACTAGTTCAAAGTCTCCCGGACAACTTTCATTCAGAAACATTTTTATGAAAAGATCTTTAAATAGGTCAAACAAGCATCACAAGACAGAAGGTGCTGAAATGCGCACTTATTTTGTGAAGGCTATTGTTGAGTCGTCCGATTGAGTTTGAAGACGTATAAACTGTCGTTGAAAAGGTAATTCAATGAACTTAACATTGGAGTCTGAGTTTACCCAAATTTAGTTTGTTATGATCAAGTTATGGTCGGTTGAAGTAAGACTATATTCTGCCAGAATTGTAGTAAGGCACTTATGTGCACTTTTAAAATTGTTAATACATGAAACGGGTTAGAACAATTTATTATGTTAATATATGGTATATTAGTATTCATTTGAGTTATAAAAATATTCTAAGACTTTGGCATAGCTATCATTTAGAACAATAATCTTGCAGAATAACCGAATGCGGCGGCATAGGCGTCCATATGCAAACGGGATTCTTTGTTTATGTTAGTGTGTTGTTAGCTTAATTTAGGAATGTTAGTGATTATGATAAGATTGGTGATTATTAAAATGTTAATGATCAAATGATAATTATTAAAATAAAAAGAGGTTTGGTAGAAGAAAGAATAATAGTAAGAACATAAAGTCATGAGAACAATTGAATGTTAGGATGATTAAAATGTATAATATAAAAACCATAAAGGATTACCTTAGTATTAAGAATTCTTGAAATTTCTTGTAAAATAAAAATTCTTCAAATTCATCATAACCAATGGATGAAAGAAAGATATGAGAGTGAGGTTTTTAGAGAATGAGCAAATGAAAAGTGAGGCCTAAGTCTTGCTTTTATACTTGAGGTTAGGAGGAAGTTATGAATGGTGTTAATGGTGATTTATAAGTCTTTTAAAAGGGGGTTATGATTGGAATTTGAAATAAATATAAAATTAAATAATTTAAATAAAAGAATAATTATAATTTAAAATTTAAATTCTTGAAGACTATAATTTTAACAACTTTTTTATAAAATATCTATAGACTTTACAAAACCAATTTGAATAATCAATCAAATTATTTATTTGTTAATCTTTATAACTTTTATAAAACTTGTAACTTTATAATTTGATTACTTATTTTCAATATTTAAAATTCATAATTACTTATAAAACTTTATAAGTATAATAAAATTCATTTTATAACTTTATAAGTTTTAATAAGTCTTTTCCATTTAGTTATTTGTTGTAGCATGATTAATAAAGTTTATAATTTTATGAAAAAGAATTATTTATAAATCAACAAGTTATTATAAGTCGTTTAAATGATAAATTGAATAAATCAATTTAAACTACACGTCTAATCTATATAATTCATTAATATAAATAAAATAAGTTAAATAAAGAAATTCATATCGTAAGATAGTTTGATTTTAGTTCGGGTTCGGGTTTATAACTTGAAAATGCCGGATGTTACAGTCTCCCCTACTTTAAGAAATTTCGTCCCGAAATTTAATCACAAGAAGACTAATTTCAAGGATGTGAGGAGACTTGGATTTCATGACACATTCGCAAGTGACACTTGGAACGTTTAAATTCAAATGAGTTTAATTATGATGGGATGGTATGCTTAAGTTTGTTAAGTTCATTATTTATGATTTCATGTGCTCCTTGACAAAGGTTACAAGATTGTTAATCTAAAATTTTTAATTAATAAATGTTTGTACCTTAAATGGTTCAAGACATTCGGGAAGGTTTTGTCACGCAGTATTGGTGTGACACGAGACTCAGAGATAAGTTTAGGATGTTTTTGGATGGGATATAAAAGCTTCTCAAGTAATAACTTTAATATAGATCTTAGATGATTGATTCTTGTCTACTTATGCCATTAAGGTTTCAAGCTTAACTAGTGTAACGCTGATATAAGGATTGTGTTCGTTAAGGTTAGAGATTCAATTCAGAATGAGGACATCATTATAATAGATTTTCAGGATAAGTGTGGATTTGAGGGGAAGTCATTCGGAAAAGATTATTAAGGGTCGTTAAGAGATTTGGGATAATGTGTTTAAGATTTAGGAGGCCAAAATCAATGAAGAAACAAGCCAATAGGTCAATAATGCACCAAAGGACATCAAGAAGTACAAGGCAATTTGAACGTATACCCAGCTACGTCATCATTTCCTTTATGCCAAACCATGAATACCAATCGCGGAAATTCATGATCATCTTTGTCCCCATCAGAATGAATAACAAGTCTTGTGAGTCGCAGTCAAGATAGAGATTTAGAGATTTTCAAAATTATGAGTTCAAAGTTATCCAAAATAATGGGAATTGTATTTTTAACTATGGGTAAAGAGTTAAACAAAAACGTCGTTCATGATCGGATTGGAATTTAAACAATTCAGAATATCAACGACAAAGGGAACGGCAAATAGTTTTCTAAGTACGGCTTGCACACGCGGTTCATCATACCCATAAGCACAGCTGAGAACATTTATGTGTCTAGAAGGACATGAACACAAGTTGATAATGCCCTTATTTAGTAGAAAGATTGTTTAAGAAGGCTACCATCACATAATCATATGTTGATGATAACTCAAAGTGAAAGTTGATAAGTAAGAAATAAATGGTTCGATGTAGCTAGATCGAGTCAAAACATGAAGATAAAGGGAGAGAAATCGATTTAAGAATTCAAATGCTCCAAGCTCGGAACCAAAATCAACCTAGAGTGATCGGGTCTCCTTTCAAGTTTAGAAATCATGCTTTGGCTTGATAGGTCCAAACACTAACATTGGTTCACCCTTCAAGTTACTACATGTTCCTTGTCACTTGATTAAAACCTTGGTAAGTTGGAGATCAAGAAATGAGAATAGTCATCAAGGTGTGGTTTTCACTCCTAACTTGATGGTGTATTCCCAAGGTATGACCACTAACTTACCAATCAAAAAGTTTGATCCCAACTCCTTGTTGAGGATCCACAGAAACAAGACGAGGTAACTCACCATTAAGGTAAGGGAAATCACTCCTATCTTAACGGTGATGTTTTACAAAAACAAAATATAACAAGATGAACTTCTTCATCAAAATCCAGAATTCACTCCTACTTTGATGAAGTCGTCTCATTTGAACAAATACAATTCATAAAGATGATATTATCATCATGGTATGGAATTCACACCTATCTTGATGATTGAATTTCATAATAGCAAAAAAAACAATCGAAGATTGACATTTTTCACCAAAGTACGGGTTTCAATCCTATTTTGGTGAGATCATGTCATTTGTGAAATGCCATTTCAAATAAAATAATTGAAGTCAATCCTCGGGATAAGGAAATCACCCCGATCCAGAGGATGAAATTTTATAAATCACAATTGGAAACCATTTATCGAAACGAATAGAGAATCATCAAAGTAAGGGAATCACCCCTGTTTTGATGAGTTAGAATCATTTAGGAGATACGGGTGTTCTTAGTCATAGGTTGACTTGCAAACACTTGCATCTCTCACGGTGCAGACGGTACGGAGTTTGACTTAACGACGAAAGGAAAATAATATCAATTAGAAATTCGGGAAAATTTCAAGTTACATCAATGTAACAAAAGGAAAAATCATGCTTACAAGCTTAAGATCAAAGTTCAAGATAACAGAAGTTGTTGTGGTGTTCAAATCTTGGATGGTTTCAATCGGGAAGACGAAATCAAGGGCAGGAAATTATTCAACACCACAATGAGATGTGAACATTCGATTCACAATCGAAAGGAGTACATGGACTTCTCAAGATATAAGGTCAATGATGTGAGTGTGTTGAAATGCTATTCTAAGTGTTTAAATGTTAAATATTAAGTCTGATTGCTTGTATTTATGCATTTGATCATGTTGAATAGGTTAACTATGAGTTTGAAGTGATTTTGTAGGTAAAGTAACCAAGTTGGAAGCTTCCATGGTGATACAAGGCGTTGGAGGGGTCCAGAAACGAAGATTCAAGATGCAGCAGAAAAGTTTCCACCGTAGCCTACTACAGCCACCGTAGGCTACGCCAGCATCAGCCAAAAAAACAGCAGAAGACCCTCCAGCGTAGGCTACGGTGGCCAGCGTAGCCTACGCCAGAGTCCTTGGGAAACACCTATAAAATCGTATTTTTGTTAGGTTTCACCCACCACTTGCCCCCCATTCGATCTAGGACGATTTGAGACGAATTTTGGGTGTTTCTAGACCTGTGATTCACCATTCTACATCGTTCTAACACCATTCGATCATCCGGGATGCAATTCAACAACGATTTTGAAGATCATTCAAGAACAATGAGCGGCTAAACTTCTCGTGATCTACTTCGGGTAATGGGTTTTGTGTGATTAGGTTTTCGTATTTGTTAGACTTGCGTTGGGATTGAACTTTAGAACCCTTTAAGTTCTTTTATAAGTTTAACTTGTGTTTTGATTATTTAAACAATTATGTTGGTTGACCTTTATTTGAATGTCGTATGATCTTGCGCAAATCGTATGGTTGTAGAGTTTGGTTACTAATTGAATTGGTATTGTGTATTAAGACCTATTAAGTCTTGATTATCATTATCACTTAATCATTACACGTATAGAATCCCCGTTAAGGATTTTCCACCAAGTTGAACTAAACGATTACTGAAAACCAAACCTTAACCCTGAAGTGGATTACTCTTTCTTATAATTGTCTTCTTAATCAAGTTTGTTCCTTTGCAATTTGTTTTCTTAGTTAATTCCTTAATCATTCCAAAATCCAATTTTTACAGCCAAGAGGCAATAGTTAAGTAATTTGATAATTTAGTTAATCGTTTCTTATAAATCAAGTTACAATACACCGACCACTAATTCCACGAGGTTCGACAACCCTACTTACCCTAACTAGTTTAGGTGAATAGGAACACACATTTTAACATCTTATTTGATTGGTACTTCGACATCGATCAAATTTTGGCGCCGTTGCCGGGGAATCGGTGCGCTTGGTGTTTTGCTATTTGATTTGTGTTTAGTTTTTATTATTTGTTTTGCTTTATTTCTTTATTTCCTTGTTACGCTTGGTGTTTTTCAGTGTGTAGGTGACAGATTGCATGCATACTCGTTATTCGGGTAGGAAATCACCATTAGTGTTCGATCCAGAGATAGAGAAATCAGCGAGGTACAATCGTGTTTTACATCGATCAGGGTTACCAGTTACATCAATTTCACAAGATATTGATCAAGCAGCTAACAGTTCATCCGATTCAACCCAAATGGAAAATCCAAACAATCAACCACCTCAAAATCCAAACCCTCCTCCTAATAACCAAAACCCAAATCCACCCCCACCACCAAATAACAACCGCAACAATAACCTGAATCAACCACCACCCAATGATAATATGAATCAAAATAACCTTAATCAAGGAGATGACTTTGATCATGTGAGCATGCATAGTGTCCATACGGGTGATGAAGATTATGAAGATGAATGGAATAACAATGAAGATCCCAATAATGGTGCAAATTATGATGCTTGGGATGGAAACTTCGGTGGAGGTGATAGATATAATGGAAATAACAATTGGGGGAATGATCAGCATGGGTGGAATGCACCACCTATCAATCAACAACGGGGTAGGGTTAACAATAATGCCAATCAACCAAGAAGACCTCAAAGAGCTCAAGTACGAGGTGTGGATAGCCATTTCAGACCTGCTATTTCTGAAAATCCAAACCCTATCGCACCTCCAAATCGACGTGGAAGAGCTTTTGATGTACGCCCTCATTATCTCACCATTCTTCCTGCATTTAGAGGCACTGCAACAGAAGAACCATATGTACATCTTGCTGAATTTGATGCCATATGTAGCACCATTGGTGGAAATCACTTTACACAAGATGAAGTGAGGCTGCGATTGTTTCAATTCACCTTGAAGGATAGAGCTAAGCAATGGTTTCTCACTTTACCCGACAATAGTATCCACACATGGCAAGAAATGCAACAAACCTTTTTGGATGAATATTATTCTATGGGTAAAACCAGTGACGCAAGAGATGCTATTCGATCATTTCAACAACAAGCAGGAGAACAATTTCATGAAGCATTCACAAGGTTTAAGGAACTGATCCGTATGTGCCCACATCATGGAATTGCACGTTGGGAGTTGATTAAGGCTTTTTCAGATGGATTGACCAATGAAGAGAGAAGTATTTATATTCTACAAGCAATGGCACATTCCTTTCTAATCATGAGGACGCCGATTGGGAATTTTTAGAGAGGATGTGTAGGAACTCCAAAGCACAAGCTTCTGCTAGTAGGCGATCCAAATCAAATTCAACAAGATCAACCACAATTGATTATGAAACCAAAGAGAGAATTGCATCTTTGGAGAAGCAATTAGCAAAGCTAGGAAGAACAGGCATGAAGGAGGTTGCAAATGTGGGCTATGAGGTATGTGAAGACTGTGGTGAAATAGGTCATAATGGTGAATCTTGTCCTTTGGTAATGGGAAGGAGTGAGGAAGTCAATCAAATTTATGGAGATAGGAAGCAATTCGATATGAGTTCCAATACTTATCATCCTGGATTGAGGAATCATCCTAATTTCAAATATGGTAATGCTTCAAACCAGATGAACCCTAACTTTCAAGGCAATAATCAAGGTGGTCAAACTTATCAAAATCGAACACAAGGGACTTACAATCCAAGTGGTTATCAAAGAACTTCATATTCTCAAGGAAACAATCAAGGGAGCTACAATCATGGGGGTCAACAAGGAGTTCATCACGAAGTTATCAAGGAAATCCTCCATCGGGACAAGTTTGTAGCGAAGACTCTACAAATGCAAAGTTAGATGCTTTAATGAACATGATGAAAGAGAATATGCAAGAGAATAAGAGGGAGAACGAAATCAGAGATAAAGCTTATGAAGCCTTAAACAAGCAAGTGGGACAATTAGCTGAGGATGTGGCTCAAATTAAGCGGAACCCCGGAAAGTTACCAAGTGATACCACCATCAATCCTCAACATCAAGGAGCTACCACTAAAACTGTCAGGAATGTGCAAATCAACCAGGTAAGTACTCTTCGTAGTGGTAAAATTTATGATAACAAAGTTGTTCCTCCACCACCATTCGTAGAGGGGGTAGTGGAGGAGGTTGATAGTGATAGTGAAAATGAACAGGAACCTGTTTTATCAAAATCACCAAAAAAGGTAACTTTCCAAGAGATAAGTAAACCAATCTTAAAAGATAATGAACAAAAAGGTAAGAATAAGGTAATGGAGGATAATACCATTCCTTATCCTTCAGCGTTAATTGAACCAAAGAAAATGATAAACAAAAGAGGCCCACAACAAGAAGAAATGTGGGAGGTTTTTAAACAAGTAAAAGTTAATTTACCTCTTTTGGATGCAATAAAACAAGTTCCTGCTTATGCCAAATATCTGAAAGATATGTGCACTCAAAAACGAACCCACAAGTTTCCTAAGAAGCTTGATGTTCCGGCCAATGTGAGTGCTATCTTATCAGGTGATCTTCCACCTAAGCTTAGAGATCCAGGAGCGCCCATTATTTCTATTCAAGTTGGTGAATTTAAAGTTGCACGGGCGTTACTCGATCTTGGAGCTAGTGTTAGTATTCTACCGGGGAGTTTATATGATCAATATGATTTTGGTCCGTTACAGAAAGCCAATACTACAGTTGTATTGGCCGATCTCACGTTAAAACTTCCCCGTGGAATAGTAACAGATGTCATTGTTAAGGTGGATGATTTTTACTATCCAGTTGATTTCTTAGTTCTCGATTATGCTTCAATTGACAAAACCAAACAATCTAATGTCATACTTGGTAGACCATTTTTAGCAACCGCTAATGCACAAATCAATTGTCGAGACGGAACCGTTGACATGACTTTTGGTAATCGTAAATTAAGTGTTAATGTGTATGACAAAGTAACTAACTCCTCTGTCGATAATGAATGTTTTATGGCGGACATTATGGACGGGTGTAAGCCTTATGACAATAAGGAAAACATCGAGGAGCCGTGTGTTTTTTGTGACAGGTTGGATGTTGAGCATGCATATGATTTGAGTGAAGAAGAAAAGAAACTTGAAGTACTAGCTGTGCATGAAGGAAGACCACTATGGACACATCAGGTGGAACCCTTACCGGATCACATTGATTCTCAGTTGAAACCATCATTGGTGATTCCACCAAAGGTGGAACTAAAAGAGCTCCCGAGTCACTTAAAGTATGTATTTTTGGGGGAGAATCAAACACTCCCAGTCATCATTGCAGCAGATTTGGAAGAAGATCAAGAAGCGTTATTATTAAAGGTCTTGAAAGAGCATAAAGCTGCTATTGGATGGACAATTGCGGATCTCAAGGGTATAAGTCCATCTATTGTAATGCATAAGATCATCACTGATGCAGAGGCAAAACCAGCAAGAGACACCCAAAGAAGACTCAATCCCAACATGCGAGAAGTGGTGAAGAAAGAAGTTCTCAAATGGTTGGATGCTGGAATTGTATACCCAATCTCTGATAGCACATGGGTAAGTCCTACACAAACTGTGCCTAAGAAATCAGGCATTCAGATTGTGAGGGGTGAGGATGGTGAACATGTAGCCACCCGACCTGTCACAGGGTGGCGAGTGTGTATTGATTACAGGAAGTTGAATGCTGCTACCTCTAAAGACCATTTTCCACTTCCTTTCATTGACCAAATTATTGAGAAATTATCAGGTCAGAAGTTTTATTGTTTTTTAGATGGGTATTCAGGTTATAATCAGATTGCAATCCATCCTGATGATCAACAAAAGACGACCTTTACTTGTCCATATGGTACGTTCGCATTTAGGCGAATGCCATTTGGACTTTGTAATGCCCCAGCCACCTTTCAAAGGTGCATGATGAGTATCTTTTCAGATATGATTGGGGAGTCTTTGGAAATTTTTATGGATGATTTTTCAATTTTTGGCCCGTCTTTTGAAAGTTGTTTAATTCAATTAACTAAAGTTTTAAAAAGATGTGTTGAAACTAATCTGGTTTTAAGCTGGGAGAAAAGCCACTTTATGGTGAAAGAAGGGATTGTGTTGGGTCATGTAGTGTCACAACGTGGGATTGAGGTTGATCATGCTAAAATTAAAGTTATTTCAACATTACCTCCACCCACAAATGTCAAGGGACATTAGATTCATTACCAAACCACTTTGTAATTTACTTTTGAAAGAAATGTCATTTGTGTTTGATGAAGAGTGTCTTAAAGCATTTACCACGTTGAAACAGAAATTGGTTGAAGCCCCAATTTTGCAAGCACCAGACTGGTCACTTCCTTTTGAAATAATGTGTGATGCTAGTGACTTTGCAATTGGGGCTGTTTTGGGACAACGGGTAGATAAGAAACCGGTGGCAATTTATTATGCTAGTAAAACTTTGGATAGTGCTCAATTGAATTATACTACTACTGAAAAAGAATTACTTGCAGTTGTCTATGCTCTTGATAAGTTCAGGTCTTATATATGGGGAAGTAAAGTATTATTTACTCGGATCATAGTGCGGTGCGTTATTTAATGGAGAAGAAAGATGCAAAACCAAGGTTGATCAGATGGATTTTATTGCTGCAAGAGTTTGACCTAGAGATTCGGGACAAAAAGGGTAGTGAGAACGTGGTTGCTGATCACTTATCCCGGATTGTCAGCACTGACATGGAGAACACCTTGGAGATTAATGAGACATTTCCAGATGAACATTTATTTGCTATTTCTGAGTTGCCTTGGTTTGCTGACATTGTTAATTATTATGCTGCAGGTGCTATTCCAGAACATTGGCAAAAATGGAAACGACAAAAGTTTATGGCGCAGGTTAAGCAATATATTTGGGATGATCCAGATCTTTTCAAGGTGGGACCTGATCAGGTTATCAGGCGATGTATCCCGGATTCTGAAATCAAAGATGTGTTGGGTCTTGTGCACTCATCTGCATGTGGAGGTCACTTTAGTGGCCAGAAAACAGGCCACAAAGTGTTATCTGCTGGGTTATTTTGGCCAACGATCTTTCGGGATGCCTATGAGTTTGCTAAAAATTGTATAAATTGTCAAAAGATGGGTAGTATTTCAAAGAGAAATGAGATGCCCATGCAGCCAATTCTAGTGGTCGACATCTTTGATGTCTGGGGAATTGACTTCATGGGCCCATTTCCAAATTCATTGGGTAATTTATACATTTTAGTGGCAGTCGATTATGTGTCTAAATGGGTAGAAGCGATTGCCACTAAAACAAATGATCATAGTGTTGTTTGTAAGTTTATTCAAAGCAACATATTCTCAAGATTTGGCATCCCCCGTGTGATCATAAGTGATGGGGGATCACATTTCAAAAACTTTAATTTTCAAAAGCTTCTTAAACAATATGGTGTAGACCACCGGATTGCGACACCGTATCATCCACAAACAAGTGGGCAAGTGGAAGTATCAAATAGGCAAATTAAAGAAATTTTACAAAAAACAGTACGAACCGACCGCAAGGATTGGTCCACCAAACTTAACAATGCTCTATGGGCGTATCGTACTGCATATAAAACACCTATTGGTACTACCCCTTACCGGTTGGTTTATGGAAAGGGATGCCACTTACCCGTTGAGTTGGTTCATCGCGCGTTATGGGCAGTGAAAGAGGTTAATGTTAATTATGATGTTGCAGGTAAACAACGGAAACTGAGTTTGGTGGAATTGGAGGAACTAAGGGATGAAGCGTATGAAACAGCTAGCGCTTATAAGGCACGGATGAAAAGAGTTCACGATGCTAAATTAAAGCGGACGACATTTGAGGTAGGACAGAAAGTCTGGCTATTTAACTCACGGTTGAAATTCTTTTCAGGTAAGCTTAAGAGTAAATGGACCGGACCTTATGTGATTAAGCGCATTGGGAATTACGGTGAGATCGAGATTGAGGACTTCGATGATCATTTAAGACAAGTCGTGAATGGTCATCGTTTGAAACCATATCTGGAAGATACAGATCTAAACCCGGTTTTAGAAGAATCGGTGAAGTTAGTATTAACTTCATCGACATTTGCGTCGACTACGTGAGGATCACGAGAAGTCCGGCTGAAGACTTAAAACAAAAACTTAGCGCTTTCGGGAGGCAACCCGCAGTCTCGTAGTTAGTTTATGTTATTTTATTTTAGTTTAGTTGATATTTTTTTTTTTTACTTAAAGTCGAGGGCGACTTTTTCTTTTCTAAAGGGGGTGGGGAAACATTCTTTAAAAAAAAAAAAAAAAAAAAAAAAATTAAAAAATTAATTAAAAAAAGGTGTACCGTAACCTACGGCAGGCACCGTAGGCTACGGTAGACACCATTCTGAAAAAACAGAAGCATCTCCACCGTAACCTACGGTAGCCACCGTAGGCTACGGTGGCCAAATTGCAAAGTGGGCAGAAAGCACCCTAGCGTAGGCTACGGTGGCCAGCGTAGCCTACGCCAGGGATAAAAGGGGTTGACGGGATTTGAACGAATTTCAGCCACTTATTCACCCTATATCATCTCTTTTCACCCCCACAACCCACCAACTCTCCTCTACATCTTCTACATCTTCCATAACCATCTTCCACATCTAATTTCTTCATTCACCCACCAAATCAAACAATCAAAGAGTGTTTTTCGCATAATTTTTCGTAAGGAATACATTGAGAGTGTCGGTGTTAAGCAAATTCTTCTCGTTTGTTTGCAATCTGAACGAAGCACGAAGAACCCTAATTTTTCTAAATTGGGGGTTTTTGGATTTAAAGCAATTTCTCTGCAATTTTAGTGTTTTCCATCGTCATAAACAACAAAGGTACGAACTTTCATCGTTTTCTTACAAGATTATTGAGGTATGTCGTAAGAATCTTAGATGTTTGGGATGCACATAGTGGTTGTGATTTTGGGTTAGTTCTTGAAGTTGTTGACAAATTTATGTTGCTAGTAATCTTATGTTCTTGTGGAGAGTTAAAATCGTTAACTTCAATAATTGTTAAAAGATTACTACATCTAGAATTGAGTTGTTGAATTGGGTAGTTTGACTTTTACAAGTCAAAGATACATTGTCAAAATTAAGTGTGGGGAAGGGAACAGAATTATGCATTTTTTTTAGTTAACAGATTAAGATAGTTAGATGGCCTAACTGAGTATGTTTACGTGTTGAATTGGTTAAACTGTGCAGATGGGAAGAAAGGGAAAGGAACCAGCAGGTCCATCAAGATCCGAGCCTGAACCACAACGAAGGAGAGTTGACAATCAAGAAGATGATGGGGGAACGCGCATCGGAGACTATCCAAGGGCAAAGCCAATATGGAAAACGGGGTCGTTGGAAACCAAGGAAAGAAGCTTCCACAAACAATTGTTCACTGACAAGATGCTCAACCAAAAACAACCTCACAACGGGTTCTTATATGAAAGAAGGATAAATCTGGATGAGTTTCGGGCTTTTGGCATAGTGCAAAAATTTGAGGCGATTGGTTGGGAAGCAGCATTGAAATGTTATGATGGGGTCGTTGATCGAAAATATATGGATCCAGTGATGGAATGGGTTGGTTCGTTGAAATACGAGGGTGGTAGACATCCACCAAAGACAATGAGGTTGGTTGGTGACGTGGGAGGCGTGGAGGTTATAATGTCTCACGACACTTTGAATGAGATTGCTAACTTTGATTCCATACCAGATAGGCGTGGAGCTAACAAATATCTTTACCCGTCTTCGATGGAACTATTTGATAAGTGTCATATGCATCCTCAATGGAACCAAATGTTGTCTGAATTGTTTTTGCCTGACAATGATGGGAAAATGAGAAGGGATAAAATGAAAATGCCAGCAAGACTGCTACTTTTGATCGTGCAACAGAACATCTTACCACGCAGAAGTGATCGAGGATACCTAAGACATCCAGATGTGCAAATAGTGCATTCCCTCCTAACTGGTTCACCGCGAATCTCTTTTAAGCATTTGGTTATGATGAACATTTGGTATTCACGAAATAAGGTGGATAAACAGACAATCCCATATTGTCGGTTGATTACCGCGTTGTTGAAGAAGCATGGAGTCATTACTGCAAACACCGCATTTCACAAGGAAGATATCCCCACATTTAATCTGGAAGGATTGAGCACATTTGGTTGGTCATACAGGAAAACACCCCGATATCATAAATTAACTAATGCTGGAAAAAAATGGAGGGCATTGAGATTGGATGCTGAGCCATTAAATGAAGGAGAAACTGATGAACCCGATAGTGGAGAAGAGGAGGTGAGTGATGAAGAAATGAATGAAGAAGAGGATAGTCCACCCTACTTTTGTGGTATGCCCAATTACTATGATACTTATGGGGGATACCAAAATATGGATGAGTTTGTAGCTCAACACAGGCCCGTCGACTATGATTCGTGGACAGGATACCAACAGGCCACGTATGATCAAAACACGCGTGGATTTGAACAACTGCATTGGGACAATATGTTGAACCATAATAGACAGGAGCATTGGAACCGTACTCACGCATGGAACCAAGAGCGTGAAGTGAACTTAAGATGGCAGGATGATCAAAGGAGGAGGATGCATAACGCTTGGCGCGCAGGTGAGCCCGTGATTGAGCATCCGGAAATAATAGACTACACCAATCTTGCACCATATGACGGAACAGTGGACTACCCGGTTCCGCCAATACATCACTCTCAGTGGTTAGACCCAAATCAGGAGGCACAACAACAAAATCAAGGAAGCTCCTCGGATGCTTTCAACTTTGGAACTTTCTCTGACACAATGCGGAGCATTTTCGGGGATCCACAGAACCCCTACTATTGAGTACTCGCTGATCCATGATCAGGTCCATGTACTCTGTTCTATCTATTTATGTTCCTTAACTTTAAACCATGTTTAGTGTGGGTGTTTTAGGGTGGTTGGGTGGTGTGAGACAGTTTATGTTTGATGTGTTTGTTTAAGTAGTTTGTGTGTGTTAAATTGGTGGTGTTATTAGTATTATGTGTTGGGAATGGTTACGTGTGCTTGGGTAGATTGGGTTGAAAAGTCTTTTATGTTGATTGATCAGATAAATTGAAAAAAAAAATAATCCTTGCATTTAACCTAAATATCATACATTGGGGACAATGTATCCTAAGTGTGGGGATGAGGAAAATGTGAAAACTTTTAAATTTTTTGTTTTGAGCAATCCAATTGGACATGAAAACAACAAGCATACCAATTGATTCCTACTTTGTTTGAAGTAAGGGTTCTTAGTCATAGTCTAATTCCATGATAGCATAAGGAATTGTGTTTAGCAAGGCTTTTAGAAAATGTTAAGAATTACCTAATTGTGGTTAACAAGCTATTGGTGTAATAAATTCATGCACACATCGGCATCCCATATTTCCTAACCTGGTGAGATGTTGAAGCCTACTAGATTGATAGTTCATAAAACTTATTTTATTTGTTGAGTGTAGGCCGTATGACTCTTTGTTTTAGAACTTGGGTGATTTGATGCATACTAAGACGGTGACTTGATAAATGCACATAGATGATAGAGGCAATCTAGGACCCCCATCTCCTTTCAAAGTACTGTTGTGCCTTACCAGTTCCTAAATTTCCCCTAGTAACCGTTTTGAGCCTTACTATGATTTTTATTTTAGCCACTTTCACAGCCAAACATTCCTACCCGAACCTAAGCCCAAAACCGATAATCCTTTTGATGTGTGCATTATTAATGTATTACTGTGGAAGTTTGATCATCATTCAAGCATATGATAACAAAGTTTCATACGTGGACCTTTTGAGTGATTTATTGGTGCAATTTTCACCAATCCAGAAATAAACCGAGTGGAGCGAAAATAGTGAGGGGTGTGTTGCATGAAAATAAAAACCAAAAGCCTGTTAGGTTTAATTAGGATGATTCTATTTTGAAATAGATGTAACACGCTTTACTTGCTAACCAACACGATCGTTGTAATTCTGGAATGGGATATGACTTTGGACCATAGCTAAGACATAGTAAGGAACATGGGTTATATATTGTTGTTTAGTGTTTCAAACGGATTTGCTTGAGGGCAAGCAAAGGTTAAGTGTGGGGATGTGATGTGAGTGTGTTGAAATGCTATTCTAAGTGTTTAAATGTTAAATATTAAGTCTGATTGCTTGTATTTATGCATTTGATCATGTTGAATAGGTTAACTATGAGTTTGAAGTGATTTTGTAGGTAAAGTAACCAAGTTGGAAGCTTCCATGGTGATACAAGGCGTTGGAGGGGTCCAGAAACGAAGATTCAAGATGCAGCAGAAAAGTTTCCACCGTAGCCTACTACAGCCACCGTAGGCTACGCCAGCATCAGCCAAAAAACAGCAGAAGACCCTCCAGCGTAGGCTACGGTGGCCAGCGTAGCCTACGCCAGAGTCCTTGGGAAACACCTATAAAATCGTATTTTTGTTAGGTTTCACCCACCACTTGCCCCCCATTCGATCTAGGACGATTTGAGACGAATTTTGGGTGTTTCTAGACCTGTGATTCACCATTCTACATCGTTCTAACACCATTCGATCATCCGGGATGCAATTCAACAACGATTTTGAAGATCATTCAAGAACAATGAGCGGCTAAACTTCTCGTGATCTACTTCGGGTAATGGGTTTTGTGTGATTAGGTTTTCGTATTTGTTAGACTTGCGTTGGGATTGAACTTTAGAACCCTTTAAGTTCTTTTATAAGTTTAACTTGTGTTTTGATTATTTAAACAATTATGTTGGTTGACCTTTATTTGAATGTCGTATGATCTTGCGCAAATCGTATGGTTGTAGAGTTTGGTTACTAATTGAATTGGTATTGTGTATTAAGACCTATTAAGTCTTGATTATCATTATCACTTAATCATTACACGTATAGAATCCCCGTTAAGGATTTTCCACCAAGTTGAACTAAACGATTACTGAAAACCAAACCTTAACCCTGAAGTGGATTACTCTTTCTTATAATTGTCTTCTTAATCAAGTTTGTTCCTTTGCAATTTGTTTTCTTAGTTAATTCCTTAATCATTCCAAAATCCAATTTTTACAGCCAAGAGGCAATAGTTAAGTAATTTGATAATTTAGTTAGTCGTTTCTTATAAATCAAGTTACAATACACCGACCACTAATTCCACGAGGTTCGACAACCCTACTTACCCTAACTAGTTTAGGTGAATAGGAACACACATTTTAACATCTTATTTGATTGGTACTTCGACATCGATCAGTCAACCATAGCCTTATTGAAGACACGCGTACTTATAAGTGATCACTCATCTCAAGGGTTTCGAGTCAAGTAAATGGATTCAATGATCGAGTCAAATCACCATTTACACTTTGCCTAGACAAAGTATCCCGAGATGTAAGAATTCCACCTATAGCATTGCATGTTCTTAGTTATGGGACACATCCTTAAGAAGACTTGAGAATCATAAGTAACGGTTTAAAGTTTTTGATGACCATTCGGTTTAGATTCCCAATATCTTTGGGTATATTAAGATCCATGTTCACGTTGGTCAAGATATAGAAATAGTTACATGAAACGTTCAACGTGTAACGGTGTTTAAACGTAAGAGTTGAAATGTAGGGTAGGTTCAATATTAATAGGAACATTATGTATGATACGAATGAAGGGATACCAGTTCAATGAATCAAAGATTTTTAAGATACATAGAGGATGGTTCCATTTGGTAACGCATTACCATTTGGAATCGTTGACACGTCAAGGTAAATTGACCCACTTGCCATAGAGACTTGTGTATGTTGACCATAGTTTATCACTCATCCCAGAAATCCCCAGGTAAGCATAACTGGTCTCACAATGAGATTTATACGATATGCTTGCCTTAGCCCGAAGGCCTTTTGCCAGGAAATCCAGAATACAGGTGTCTATGTGTCACACAAATTTCTTTGGTTTATGAAATCAAAACCTTGATGAGATTTTCATAGATTAGACATAGAGTCTAAGGAATTGAACCCAGATGATAAGTGTAGATTCCACATGTCGTTGAAAATAAGTTTAGGAAGTTCATTTGTCGGGGAGGGTCAAAGAGTCAAAGTTAAGTTTAGGGAGACAAATAACTAAGTTTAAGCATACATAAGGCAATCCTATGCTAAGGCATCAAGTTGCACAAAAGGCATAGCATTATGTAGCATGCAAACAACATATAAGCACAAAGGTATAAGAATCTTTCTATGAGGTTCATGCAACTATAGTCTAGGTCACCATTTCTAATAACCTAAATCCCTATAGTTATGGGCTCTGATACCAATCTGTAACACCCCGGCCCCTTGTAATCACCAATATTGTCCGTTTTGCTCACTAAGAGCTCACGGATTTGTTTTTGGTTACCAGGTAAAAACTTCCCAGGGGGTCACCCATCCTGGTACTACTCCCACCTGAGCACGCTTAACTGTGGAGTTTTTTAGGCTCCACAGCCAACTAAGCCCAAAACGCGTCGGTGATTTAAGAGGCAGGTCATTACTTATGAGCCAGGAATCTCTCCTGTCCACGGACAATGTGGGAGGTACGCCTCTAGGTGTTGCAATCACCCCCCATAAGGGACTCATCGCACTCGATGAGGTTTTGCCCCAACGTATATGTGGGAGGTTGCCATTAGGTGTTACAATCACCCCCCCTTAGGGACTCATCGTCCTCGATGAGTTTCTGCCCCACATCCCGGATGGCACAGGAGTGGCTCTGATACCAATCTGTCACACCCCAACCTTGACGGCGGAAACGTCGAGGAGTGAGAGTTAAGATCGTTCACAGCCACATAACGCTATTAATAATCCAAATATAATTTAAACATAAGTTTCAATTGTAACATTACAACATAAGTCTCAAAGAAATTAAAAGCATAACATAGAATGTAACAAATCATTCTTGTTTCATTTATTTATCTAGGTCCATTCCTAGATGTGCAAGCTTCAAAGAGTAGATCACATACTTGAGGTATTCCTGAAACATGTTAGGAATAAAAGGTCAACATAAAAATGTTGGTGAGCATTCCATAGTTTGCAATACATAAGTATATAAAAGATGGCAATTCAAGTCATAAGTTAGTGAATAAAGTGATTAGGGATGTTATGAACAATGCAACAATCAAACCTCGACAAAGTTTTACAAGTCTCAAACGTTTAAAAGTATATACGATCAGCTAAGTGTACTTGGATCAACCAAAGTAGGCTTGTCTTACCCATAGATCTATGACTTCGCTGGGCTAGCAATAGTTAATGATTGTACATATAACGCCATAACATGGTAACCACAAAAGTTCAACTAACTACAACTTTACAAGATGAATTGCCATAGGTTTACAAGTCTCAAATAAGTTTACAAGTGCAATAGTATAAGTTAACATGTTTCACCCCAAAGTGTGAAAATAAGAAAAAGGGGTATGGAAATACTCACTTGGAAAACTCACATGGAAAACTCACAATAATAGTGATGGTTGTAGAGTACATAAGAAAGCTTGGATGTCAAGAGTAAAAGGTGATCTCCTAAATGATAGAAAAACAATAACTTGATGTTGGAATTCATTACAAGAAGTTAGAACGTTTAGAGAATGCTAAAAAGCGAAAGGTAGATTGAAAAAGGATTATTGCATCAATTTTAGATTCTGGACAGAATCTTTGGTATGTGTTTGAACAGGTTTTAAAAATAGCAAACGGTTTCATAAAATTATAAAAATTTATAATTGACTAGTTCAAAGTCTCCCGGACAACTTTCATTCAGAAACATTTTTATGAAAAGATCTTTAAATAGGTCAAACAAGCATCACAAGACAGAAGGTGCTGAAATGCGCACTTATTTTGTGAAGGCTATTGTTGAGTCGTCCGATTGAGTTTGAAGACGTATAAACTGTCGTTGAAAAGGTAATTCAATGAACTTAACATTGGAGTCTGAGTTTACCCAAATTTAGTTTTTTATGATCAAGTTATGGTCGGTTGAAGTAAGACTATATTCTGCCAGAATTGTAGTAAGGCACTTATGTGCACTTTTAAAATTGTTAATACATGAAACGGGTTAGAACAATTTATTATGTTAATATATGGTATATTAGTATTCATTTGAGTTATAAAAATATTCTAAGACTTTAGCATAGCTATCATTTAGAACAATAATCTTGCAGAATAACCGAATGCGGCGGCATAGGCGTCCATATGCAAACGGGATTCTTTGTTTATGTTAGTGTGTTGTTAGCTTAATTTAGGAATGTTAGTGATTATGATAATATTGGTGATTATTAAAATGTTAATGATCAAATGATAATTATTAAAATAAAAAGAGGTTTGGTAGAAGAAAGAATAATAGTAAGAACATAAAGTCATGAGAACAATTGAATGTTAGGATGATTAAAATGTATAATATAAAAACCATAAAGGATTACCTTAGTATTAAGAATTCTTGAAATTTCTTGTAAAATAAAAATTCTTCAAATTCATCATAACCAATGGATGAAAGAAAGATATGAGAGTGAGGTTTTTAGAGAATGAGCAAATGAAAAGTGAGGCCTAAGCCTTGCTTTTATACTTGAGGTTAGGAGGAGGTTATGAATGGTGTTAATGGTGATTTATAAGTCTTTTAAAAGGGGGTTATGATTGGAATTTGAAATAAATATAAAATTAAATAATTTAAATAAAAGAATAATTATAATTTAAAATTTAAATTCTTGAAGACTATAATTTTAACAACTTTTTTATAAAATATCTATAGACTTTACAAAACCAATTTGAATAATCAATCAAATTATTTATTTGTTAATCTTTATAACTTTTATAAAACTTGTAACTTTATAATTTGATTACTTATTTTCAATATTTAAAATTCATAATTACTTATAAAACTTTATAAGTATAATAAAATTCATTTTATAACTTTATAAGTTTTAATAAGTCTTTTCCATTTAGTTATTTGTTGTAGCATGATTAATAAAGTTTATAATTTTATGAAAAAGAATTATTTATAAATCAACAAGTTATTATAAGTCGTTTAAATGATAAATTGAATAAATCAATTTAAACTACACGTCTAATCTATATAATTCATTAATATAAATAAAATAAGTTAAATAAAGAAATTCATATCGTAAGATAGTTTGATTTTAGTTCGGGTTCGGGTTTATAACTTGAAAATGCCGGATGTTACAACCGTCATCTTCCAAGACCTCCTTTTTATAGGCTTTCATCGAAATTCTACCATCACCTCATTGTCGATCTTCTTCCCTACTGAAAGAAGAACGTCTCGCTGCTTCTTTTCTTCCCCGGAACCTTACCTAACATGGAAAGGGTAATGGTTCCTGGCTTCTTCCTCATAGCTTATGTGCACAGTCAAATTGAAATGGACAGGCAATTCAATTTTTAATTGTCTTCTATAAACTCACGCCTTAGGGCTTCTAAGTTCAAAGAGTTAGATCCTTAACTAACTATTTGATGGCTTTGGCGAAGTATGGTTAATTAGCCGGTAAGTACCCTTGAGTCTTGATACTTTTGGAGAGGGTGTAGAATTGGTTGTTGAACATCATCAAAGGTTAAGCCACAGTCTGACAGAGTGCTAATTTTTTGTTTGAATTAAAATAGGGGGATTTTACTAATATACATTGTAATTTTAAGTATGTTTACGTGTTTATAGTTTTGTTCAATAATGTGATGTATTTTATTTTCATTTGTTTTATTCTTTGTGCTCAAAGGTTAAGCCACAGTTTGATAGAGTGCTAATTCGTATGGAAGAGCAACCCGGGGTGATTTATCTTTCGATACTGTAATTAAATTCATGGTTATGTTTCGTTTAATTGTCCCGTGGTCCATATATTCGGAAAGCATGGTAGATTTTGAAAGTTCATATTTGAATATACAGGGCCTTATTTGTTACTAAAAGTTTTAGGTTCCGTATGAAATATATCATAGTATGCATTCATATAGCTTCTTGATGCTTGCACCAATCGAGTTTTGCTGACTGCCGAAGGAAACCTCTTCCGTGATATTTTGGCTATTATACTTGATACTTACTTTTTGCTGATTAGTAATCGCTATATCAGAACTTAGATTGAAATGATGGCACATTATACTTATAACCTTCGATGTGTTGTTGGTGTCATGTATGTTAGCACATCAAGAGCATAAGGCTTGTCTTCATAGGCACACTATTATATAAACCACCAGAGTAATTTGTATTTATATCTATATGCTTGGTCATTTATCTTCCAATGACACTTTATTTTGTGAAAGCTTTTAGACTACTCAATCATTTATTATGTCTTCATTGTATTTCAATGTTATTTGTATCATGTTACATTGCATTTATCAATCTCACTCACTATCATAAATCTCACTCACTATCATAATAGATAATTTGCTTGACAAGTTATATGTTTTTCTTTCACTACTTCATCACGGGTAATGTAACAAGGTCATAGGAAAACAATCAAACTTTTGAATTCTAAGTCATGATAATAAAAAAGTCGGTATCTACGAGAAAGACAATTATTAATATTTTATTATAAGCGTAATAAGAGTTTGTGTTTAATGGTTTGTTCCTTTAGTATCGTGTAGTTATATAATCTTCTAACTGTAAACCTTAATTAGAATTAATCTGATAGACTTGTTCAAGCCGTTGTTTTTGTGGTTACTTGTTCATCGACATTGACATTATCCCTATTTCTTATTTATAAGTTGTCTTAACTAGGTTTTTATCCCTACACGTTGTGTCGAGATGCGTTATGATTCTAAATATCAAAACGTAGATAAAACACGTCATGACGGTTATCGCTCCATCGTAAAAGCTAATGTCACTTGATATTGTTCCTCACATTTGGTGTGCTTTGTTACGGTACCAAAACAATAATGACAATCTTATAGCCTACGAAACAGGTTAGAAGCGTATATTAGATGTAGTATGAGGGTCAGAAAAATAATTAAAAAAATTAGAAATAACTCTTAGGGACAAAGTCTAAACCCCGCATAGTTTAATATCAAAGTCTACAACTTATAAAAATAAGTGTAGCATTCAGTTACTTTTTAATATATATTTACTAAGTTAATGACCCGTGTGTTATACGGGTTCACAAATACTTAAAATGATACATGGGTAAATAAATTCATAGTAATATATATATATATATATATATATAGGAGAGCAATCAAATGAAAATCATATTTATAATTAAAAACCGTAAAAACCACAACTACCCAATCACATAATTTATAATTGATTTAACTTTTTCCTTATTTAAAGTATATTTGAGTAAACTTTAATCTTATTTTTTGAGGTATTTATATATTTTTTAATTTAAACTCGAAGTAACGATGATGATAACGAAACGACTTACATATGTGTAACCTTTTATGAGTTACATCTTCATACTCTAAGTTGTACACTTTGTAATACATACTTACATATATGTAACATATGTTTTTCATGATTTTCATTTGTAACATAGTTTTCAAGTGATCTCTCTCTCTCTCTCTCTCTCACACACACACACACACACACACATATATATATATATATATATATATATATATATATATATATATATATATATGTTGAAGAGATAAATTAAATTAAGAATGTTATTATAATATAATAGTATCAAAAATTATATTGTTCCACAATAGAAACAAATGAAGATAGAATAGTTGAATAGAAAATTAAAGAAAAATTATCAAGTAATGACCAATATTACAAAAGTATGTACCAATGATATGTAACTAAGACAAGTAATAGAAAATTAAAAAACTAATTGTTCATAAGGATGTAAATACTTCTTTGTGTAATGGTATTGAATGTTATAAAAGATAAGTAAAAGTCATATCAGCTGAAGATTATTAAGAAATAAACATTACCAAAAATATGACAGAAACTTTTATTTTAATAAAATAAAAAGACTTGTATACGGTAACATTAAAATTGCTAGTTTTAGTAAACCCGTGTGTTACACGGGTTGAATAAATAAAATTTAATATAATAAAATTTATTAATTATAAAATAATATTCTAAGATATGATATGACTGAAATTATATATGAGAAATGACTATAATTAATAAAACAATTATATCATTTTTAAAAAAATTGTTTTAAATTTTTTCTTAATTAGAAATAACATTAATAAATAGATCTCTTTCTTAATTTATTATATTTAAAAAATGTTAAATAATATTATTGATAATTAAGGTAATAATTTAATAGGAGAGAGAGGCGGGGAAATTTTGATGAGGATAATTGTTATTAGAGTAGGAAGATTAACTTAATTATTATTTGCTAACATAACTAACAATTTTTTATAACTTTTGAAAAGTTGTCAAATAATTTAAAAGTATTAAGTGATCGTAAATATATTCATTATAATTGATATGAGTTAACACTTTTCAAATTTATTGTAGCTCAAGATTGAAAAATGTAATGACATGTGACAATGCAAACGTGACGTTTAGATGGATGGGATAAATATGAATAATGTGTACTCATAGTTAGTATTTTATTATAGGTTATAGATATATCTAATTCCCATTGTCATACATGTGTTATTTGATAAGCCTATTGGGCTACATTCTAGTAACTAGTTGCAAATTCATGTTTTAACTCGTGTCATAGTTAGAACCTTTTTAGTGAATCGGCACCACCGGATCTTATATATACTAGTTTTCCTCCCTGAGCGTTACGTCAGGAATTCTATCACGGTTCAAAATATTAAAACGCAGACATCAAAACATGTTGTAAACACGGTTATTTTGACATAAAACCTAGGATATCAAGAAACCCGACTGCAAAACCAGGTCATAACATCCCTTACACGCTTAAAAAACCCCAGAAGAATGAATAAAACTCAAAACTTCGGGTTGGGCGCAACCTTGAGCCCGGGTCATCACCATTACTTACTATAATATGAAAACCATATATTTTATTACTAAAGTTATTTGATATGAGCACAAAAAATAATATTATGTAAATAAAGAAAACATTTGAGGTCAAAATATACAATCATCAAACTTTGATATAGCTAAGTTTGTTCTATAATATATAAAGTATAATGTGTATATCACATAAAAAGTAGATATAATACAATATAAGCTAAAAGAAAAGGCACACTAATACGGCCTACAGGTCCGTCCCTACCAATGATATAAAATAAACGTTTGCTTTTGAAATTTAGAAAACAAATTAGTACTAAGATCCATGATACATGCATGCGAGTGGGCTTGCACCATTTGAAGTAGCTTTATGTGCTTTTGTGAATACTTTTGTGTTTAATTTCCAAAGGAGTCGCATATTCTCACTCGTTTTGTGGAACATAAACTAAAAGTCTCATGAGATCTTTATTATAAGGTAACAAGTATCTTAACAACTTGGCATTCTTATTGAATGCCACATCAATGACACTCGACCATTCTCTTTATTTCTTTCTTTTTGTCAATCATAAGAGAGTACCTTACCACTCTTACCATTCTCTTCATTCCCCGTGCCTCACAATGTTAATTGGCTTGGTAACATCAATTCGAACTTTCAGATTCGTAACAAAAATGACATACTAGATTAGGGGTGGGGTTCTAGGCCGGTATGTTTATTTCCGCCAGAACGGTGAGAGGCTTTTGCTCGGTGGACTCTGTGTGGGTTAAGAGCATCCTTTACTTTTAGTAAAAGTATAAAATTTCTCAACTAACTTATAAAATTGGCCGATAAACTTCTAAATGTGTTAGTTAAAAACTCTATAAATCAAACAACTTATGTTGATTGACCACTTATAGGTTTAGATGAATCTCATATCGTTTTATTTGCCCATAATACTGAGCATAAGGAATACCAACTCAAATATTACAAAAGCATTTTGAACGCATTGTTCGTGAATTAGAGAATAAGTCTAAGCTTATGTATTCTTGAGTGAAATCAATTAGTGATTGATGACCTCTTGAGAAATTTTCACTTGGACAAACATAAACAAATTCAGTTTTTCATCGGCAAACGAACAATAGTATGAGAGGCCAAAACTATAGTATGCATGTATTTGTTATTGTTCTTTTTGTGAAGAGTGATGATTACGTGTGACGCATGATTGTTTTTGACGGTAATTATGTGATAGTGGATGAAAAAGAAAAAAAACATCAATTGAATAAACAAATTTCTTAATTTAATAACTTCTAATAAACTCTTGGAGTGACGAGCATCATTGTGGTGTATATAGCGTGGTATGAAGCATTTTGGTGGTATGATCCCAGTGGCAGACCAAGGAATTCTTTTATGAGGGTCGGATAATTTTTTTGAGACTCCGTTGACTATAGTAAAAAATAAATTCTTTCGGTATTATTCGGGTTGAGTCACATATGGGAGCAATGTTTATGTGGGTACCACCTTGACACATCAACTTCAAACCTACAACCTCAAGCCTTCTCATTACACGATACAACCATCGTCACAATACCATCGTACTTTTGCTCCCTCCATCACCACTATTTTTACTAGTTATCTTACTGTGCCAGTTCACTCTCACATGATACTGCTAAAACCACACCGCCAACGTTACAAATAATAAGTAGAAAACATATAAAACAAAAATCAACATACTTTAACTTTACATTATAATATATATTCGTCAGTTCGAGATTATATAAAAGATAAAGAGAAAAATGGCAATATCATTTCTTTTGTCTAAAGTCAAAAATAACGTCCCCATAAAATTGCCACAAATTAGGGAAAATTATTTGTCAAAAAGGTGGTACAACTTGATTATGTCCTAATAAATATATACCTCTCTAATTTGCAATTATAATCAAATGAGTTTTCCTCCTCGTCGCGTCAGAAATTCGGTCACAATTATAAGTATTAAAACACAAACGCAAACACATATTGCAACTACTATAATTACGACGTAAACCCTAAGATATCAAAACCCAGATTGCAAACCCATGTCACAACAGTGCACATGCCCTTATAAATTTCAAAGCAACCGGCAAAATAAAAACACAAAAAAAAAACAAAAATCTAGCTGAGAACAGCCTGGCGTCTTGGCGCCCTAGCACCTGGGTTGTTGACGATGACACAATGCTGAATATCAAAACACGAATAAAAAAACACATTGCAACAGTTGTCATAAGTCGTAAAAACCTTAAAGCATACTCAGTGGTAAAAGTAAACGTCTCTCCGTCCCCAAAGGTGTACTTCGTCATAAAAGTTGTACTTCATCGTAAATATGACAATCACTCTAGCGTGAAACTAGAAAACATACTCTGTTATAAAAGCAAACATCGAAATACAAACTCATATGGATTAATAAATAATAAACATAACTTTTATAAAAGAAAAACGTAAAATCAAAATATTAAAAAGGTGGAAGAAAACGTTACGGACAGAATGAGAAACACCAAAAAAATACATTATATCCCTTTTTAAGATATGTACAGTTCTTGCATGATTCACCACTCATAGGTTTTTCTTTTTATATATGTATTAACCAAAAGTAATTTACTTAATATATATATATATATATATATATATATATATATATATATATATATATATATATATATATATATTAGTAAAGGTTTGTGATTAACATATAGGGTTTAGGGTTTCACACCTTCTCTCCTCGCTCATTGATTTGTGTTTTCAAAACTTTTTATGTTTTAGTCTCATGTTTAACAACATTGTGATTTTATTTTCCTCAGCTACATCATTTAGAGTTTAGGGTTTAGGTGGTTTAGTTATTATTTATATTATAACATGTAGTATTAGTTTTATTACTATTTAAAATACGTGTATAATTTATTTTATTATTACCAAAGATAATTTAGTTGATTTAATACTTTTAATGAAGGTTTGTCATTAACATATATATAGCAATTAATTATGCATGTAGATGAAAACAAGTATAAATAAATAAGTATATATACTGATATTAAAAGCCACATGATACTTTCTATACTTTCCAACCTGTAACACCCGACCCCTCACACCAACAATATTGTCCGTTTTGCCCACGAAGAGCTCACGGATTTGCTTTTGGTTGCCCGGGTGAAAACTTCCCAGGGAGGTCACCCATCCCTGGATTGCTCCCACCTGAGCACACTTAACTGTGGAGTTCTTCTCTCATCCACAACCAATACGCCCAAAACGCGTTGTTGATATTAGAGACCAGACATTCCTTATGAACCAGGAATCTCTCCTGTCCACGGCCGATGTGTGATATGTGTAGGGTGTCACACAACCGGTCTTCATTTATGATTTGTACTTGTATAATCATTAAAATAAAAGTTAACTATTTAATAATATATTAAATGCTAGTGACTATATATGTATATATGCATATACTTTTTAAATTATTAAACATTTTTGATAAATTAAAAACAAGTTTCGTTTTATTAAGGCTAATTGAATTTTAGTAATCCAAACTATTATTCGTTAGCCGATAATAATCCATATTATTGATTTGGCAGGTAATAATATCAAACTTTATTTTTATTACCAACAACAGTCCCAGTAACATAATTATCATATATTCACAATCGACTTATACTTATTTTCGACTCAATTTTGCTTGTATGTTTTTTTTCATTTCACTCATATCATTATTGTGAACAAAATTGAGTTGATATCAAGTGTAAATTTTTAATAATTATGCTACTGGGACTGTTGTTGGTAATGAAAATAAAAGATAGGATTTTTACCGTCCAAATCAATAGTATGAATTATTATCGGCAAATGAGTAATAGTTTGGATTAGTTAAATCCAATTTGCCTTTATTAAAAACATAACTTTTATTAAAGAAAACAAAAGTTTATGAGATATGAAGTTTTTTTTTATTACAAAGAACTTATAAAAATTGAAATTGTTTAAAAAGAGTATTTTTAAGAAATTTGAAGTGTTTAAAGAAACAAATTTTTAAAAAGCAAAAGTTTTTTAAAAATAATAGTTTGGAACAATGTTGTTATTGTTTTATTATCTAAAGTAGTTAATTATACATAAATCTAATAATATTTGATCCCCAAAACCTGAAGTGGTCGAGTAGAATTGAATTCCTTTTAAAATATTATTTTATAATTTTAAATATTAATAAATAATAATTATTTAAATATTTTCATTTAACATGTATATTATACGAACTTTTAAACTAATAATAACTAGAAATCAAGCCCGCGCATTGCGGCGTGTTTTCGGACATCATTACGCACATTGCTGCGATGACATTCACGTAGTTAAGTATTAAAAATGTACGAACTTGTGACGGCTCAATTTAAGATATGAAAACATAGATAGAGAAGAGTATTACATCTCGCACATTGCAACATAAATAGAATTCAAGTATCCAACAAAACTGTTAAAACATTGGCAAGACCTACGTGTTGAAGAGCGTTGATAATATATGTAACTTGAATTTTTTAAAAGGTATTTGATTTGGGTTATCAAATCGTAATTAAAGTCAAACATTACTTTTTCTTTAAGAATAATGTGGTTAATAAAATAGTTACAAATTTCATAATACACATTTTAAGAATGTATGAAGTTGTGTGACAAACCCGTTTAAATTATGTCTTACATGTTGCACGCATGTAAAACTTAAGATTGAGACAACAAACCTGATAAAAAATTAGTAACAAATAAATAATTATTGTTGAAAAGGAAAGAAAAAGGGAATATGTAAAAGGAAAAAAAATCAAGCGAAAAAAAAAAAAGCAAAGAACCAAAAATTAAAATGGAAGCGTTAGGGGCAGGGAAGTTCAATACTTGAACCTGGGTGGAGTGTACATGGACAGAAGCGTTGAACCAACTTGGCCACAAAGAGTATTGTAAATTGTTCCAACAGTTATTTATTTATATTAAACTAAAAGCTGGTAAATTTAAAAAAAAAGTCAAATCCGCAAACCAACCAACGAATCAAAAGTTGACACGTGGCAAGGCCGGTGGCAACTCCACCGACTTTGTTTTTAAGTATATATACAATGGTATATGATAAAAAGCAATAAAATGGAATATTTGAAATAAGAAACATACTTCTGTTCCCGCAAAGAATCTTTAATCCATAGCCGCCAAAATCCACAAATTAGAAACCCGAAAGAAAATCTGAGGAGGATTCACTTCTCACGTTCACATTTACATTTTAAATATTCTTTCTTTTTCAGCTATTTATTAAGATCAATTCTTTTTTTACCTTTAGATAATCCTTCACATGTGTGGGGTTGAATTAATGAAAAAATCATTTCGAGTTAGAAAGTATTGAAGTTCCTTTTTAATTTCAAGTCTCGTTTATAACGAGTTTGTATAATTAGTTGCGGTACGTGTAGTTTAGGTGAACTATAAAAAAATAGAGTACTATCTAATCATTAGAAAAAAATGACAATCATACACTTCTAAAAATTTAAAATTCTAAGTTATAAGCCTCTGAATACTCTTAATATTTTGTTATTGAAAATACAAAAAACATGTCTTGTCCTATAATGGTGCTCGATGAAAATAAATCAAAACCTTGTACCTATTTGTGCGTTAACGTTTGTGATTTATGATTATTGTTATGATTTTTTACTTGTATTTTAAAAAGTAATAATCTTGTGGTCTAGTAGTATAATGTTTGTTTCTTATAAAAATGATGTGGATTCGAATCCTTACAAATATAAGATTAGATGAAATTAGAGGTAATAAAGATAATAATCTAGAAATTAAGTTTTTTATTTAAAACCAGTATATTCTTTGAATTATTATTATTATTATTTAAAACCATACTCATAAGTTTAAATTCTTTTGAAGATATACTTCAAACTCATAATTATTTAAACTTAAAGTTCGATCTCATGAGCTGAGAACCAAAAGCTAAAATACAAATGTGGTTCGCTTTTACTAATTATAATAAGATATTTGAATTGGTTATTCACTTGGGTCATAAATTCTAGTTGAATAAGAGACTTGTATGTACACACTTCATGTATTGTACGTGTGCTAGAGCTTTTATGGAAATTGGGAAATGTGTGTATGTTTTTTTCCCATACTAAAACCAAATGATATTATTTTATTGCTCGCAAACAACGCATAAAATAAAAATGATAGATGAATATATAAATAGCGTTTTAGCTTATGTAAATTATCCCTTATTTTGTTTTTGTGATGTAAAAATTTAAATAAAAAAATAAATATGAAAAAGCAAAACTGTGTTTTAATTGCTTTTATAATAGTAGCGCCTGTTCTAATTCAAAAACTCTTTCCCCCTCATCGAAGAAATATGTAATGAGAAAATCCAAAATATTATGTTTCGTTTTCTATTCTAATTTAAATTACACGAATGCTTCATGTGTTCACACAGGTCATAGTTCTTTTTGAAATTACTAATTTAAATTTGGTATTGACTCTTTACCAGACATCACTATTTTTCTAAACCTTAAAAATGAATAAGCAATTGGAAACAAACGATTAATTTTAAAAAAAGTTAAGACCAATTAACTATTAAAAATATTTACTAACCAGATATATAATAAATGCAATTAAATTAAATTATAATCCACCAATTAAGGATGATTAATTAGCAAGATAAGAATGTTAATAATTAAGTAGAAATACTGCAGCATATCTCTTAATTAACTTGCTCATGCTTCAAAATCTTTACTTTACTTGTAATTCAAACAATCAATAACCTTACGGATAAACCCTAAGCTATGAAAACCAAGACTCCTCTCCCCCAATAGAATTTTAAAATAATAATAAATAATATATTGCTAAGCATTTTCATTTATTTATATAAATTAGTTATGATATGATAGCATATGGAAATTCATTTTTTGGAGAAGACGGAGATGTATCCAAGTGCATGCAAATGCACAACTAGTCTCTTGAGCTACATGCTTTTTTTAACTTGCATATCCTCCACCGCACCCCTCCCTGACCCTGAATCCATTGTTCTGCAACTACAAAGGTATTAACATCTCAACCCCCCCATTTCTGCAGATTCACCATTCAAATTCAATCTTTTATTATTATCATTATCATATATATATATATATATATATATATGATGATTAACTTGTAGGAAAGTGAATGCTTCAATAGCCTCCAGAAGGCGTATACTTGAAACAGACCCGCTGTATACTCAATCGACAGATCAAACTCCTTGCCAGACCGGAAATCCAATTGACGATTGCTGGCGATGTGATCCAAACTGGGCCAATGACCGCCAACGCCTTGCTGACTGCGCTATCGGATTTGGTCAGGCCGCGATGGGTGGCAAGGGAGGCCAAATGTATGTTGTCACAGACCCGTCTGATGGAGACCCTGGGAATCCTCCTCCAGGAACACTAAGGCATGCTGTCATACAACCTGAGCCTCTATGGATCATATTCGCCAATGACATGCACATAAATCTTCAAAACGAGCTCATTGTCAGCAGCTCCAAAACCATTGATGGCCGTGGGGCCGTTGTGCATGTCACCGGGAAAGGCTGCATTGTGATTGAGAACGTGGGAAACATCATCATTCACGGGCTTTACATCCATGACTGTCACCCATCTGGGAATGCTAAGATAAGGGTGAGTCCAACAGACGTTGTGGAAAGAGGGAAATCAGACGGTGATGGATTGACGATCAAGGGGGTCCGCAATTTGTGGATTGACCATTGTTCTTTTGCCAGGTGTGCCGATGGATTGGTGGACATCACAGAGGGATCCACTGCCGTCACGGTGACCAATTCTTATTTTACAGATCATGATAAGGTCATGTTATTGGGTCATTCTGATGATTATTTGGCTGATGCCGGGATGCAGGTAGCTAGCTTATTTTTCATAAGTACTTTAAACTCATACAACATTAAAACTCACAGTGAATGAGTGAGTGCTTGCTTATGTTGTATTGTATTGTATTGTACTGTATATATAGGTGACTGTAGCTTTCAATCACTTTGGAAAAGGACTTGTGGAGAGAATGCCAAGATGCAGACATGGTTATTTCCATGTGGTGAACAATGACTACACTGAGTGGCAGTTGTATGCCATTGGTGGGAGTGCCGCTCCCACCATTAACAGTCAAGGCAACAGGTTTGTTGCCCTTGCTGATTCTCGTAAGGAGGTAGGCCGGTATATATATATATATATAGTTTGGTACTAGTAATGTACGTAGACATTTACTTAGAAATAAAGGATGTATAGGTGACAAAGCGAATGGACGCAAAGGAAGATGAATGGAAGGAGTGGAATTGGAGGTCGGAAGGGGACTTAATGGTTAATGGTGCGTTCTTTGTACCCTCAGGTGCTGAGATGAGTGTTCAGTATGACAAGGCGTCCAGCGTTCCACCTATGTCGGCATACCTTATAAACCAACTAACTATGCATGCAGGTGTCCTCGTTGGCGTCCCTAGGTGATGGATTTAGTGGTTAAGTTTTCACATGCATGCATGTTGTTTTGAGTTGTAAGCTTTAACCATTACTAAATCTGTTCAATGACATGTTGTTGTGCAGCAATGTAGGCGAGAATCCACCTCCGATGATAGTTGATGGTCCACCAAATGGAGGAGGTGGTGGTATTGTAATACCAGCTGATGGTGGAGGTTGCTATGCACCTGAAGGTGGTTGTATTCGGGGGAACATAGTAGGCGGTGGTGGTGGTGGTTCTGCAGGCGGTGGGTTTGGGGTTCTACAAGGTTGCGGGGCAGGGGTAATACCTTACTGTGGTGGTCCTGGGAGCACAAGGTTTTCAGGCAGCATTCACACATCCTTGTCTATACCAACCATCATCCTTGTCTCCTCACTACTCCTATTATGAATCAACTTCGATCAATTCACCATGACTTACTAGTACACTCCTCCTATCTTCCATTCTCATACATTAATTTTAAGTCAAACTAATTAATACCCTGTAAATTAATATATATGATAGTTCAAGAAAGAAGAGATTCCATGATTCATATGTATATATATTCTAATTACTGTAAGGTGAAATGTGGTGTGTCAAATGTAGACGATCAAGTGTAGTGTACCCCTGTCTGTCTTTTTGATTGACGGAGGAGTGAACTGGTCAATGTTAGTGCTCCTTCATAATCAACCTTCAAACAAACAGTTGTTTGTTTGTTTGTTTCTGCCTTGGATTCATCAAACACCTCCTGCAAATTCAGTCCATATGAACTTGGATTTCCACTGGAACAACAATTAATTTCAAGAACGAACCATATAAATAATCATATAATTACAAGACATCTTTCTGAATACACTCTTACGAATTATAGATACATACTATTTCTCATCGATCACATTTCTTGTTATAGCATATGAAAATATGTATTTCACTTTGTTCTATGGTGTACTGATTTGTACATAAGGCATTAATATCTCATATCTATCTCATACTTGAAATTTATGACACAAATAACAATTAATTCAAAAAAAAGAATAAAGAACTAACTAAAAGAATAAAAAGACAGAATTATAATAGCTTGGTCAAAATAAAATAAAAATAACAATCTCCTCATTTTGGTTATTTTGAAAAATAATTTATCCAACAATATCAATTTAGAAAAAAAAAAAACACGATTCTATGCCATCTAATTGTTGTAACATCATCGTATTACATTTTGGTCAAAATAAATTTTGTCCACTTTTTATGGGGACCTACAAAACTAAGGTACCATGTTTACACATTGATCACAACTTTCATTTATATATTTTTAATATTTGATTATTATTTTTATTCTTTGATGACTCTGATAGTACAAATAAACATCTAAAAGTTTGTTTTATATGCTCTCGTAATGTGTTATGGGGCTTGATGTGGGCTTGATGTGGGCTTGATGAGGGCTCATTGAGGCCTGTCACGCCCCCTCCACCATGACACCCCTTATGTGACTGGATGTGACCATGGTCACTATGATTTCTTGCTAGAATTTCTAACATATAGTTGTTTAATGACGACATTATGACCGTTGAACAAAAAATAATGTTTTTACCCCCATAAATTTACGAACGATTTTATGAAAAAATACACAATTATACACTTACAATATTCCAAATACAAGCAAACAGATACAAAAATCTATGCCCCATGGATACTAACACCCGTTTCATAAACCATTCTTCAATTTTTATGTTCCTCGACCTATAAACCCCCACTGGTCCTTAACATATGAAAATTGGTATCAAGTTGGTTACAATGTCGGCCAAGTTCAGACCCAATTCGAAACCTAAGACGATGTTGATTCTAGACCTGAAATCGTGCCAAAAACCCAACCAGATCCCACTCCTACTAGTTCAAAATGGACTCATAAAAAAGCCCGATTAAAAATTATGAAACCAAACAACACAAAATGGTTCGATATGGAGGAGGTTGTCTAGCCGAATCGCATAATGACGTCTCGCGATATGTGGTTGTAGGCATACATTTTCTTTCACACACTATATATATGTATATATATACACATACATACATACATACATACATACATACATACATACATACATACATACATACATACATACATACATACATACATACATACATACATACATACATACATACATACATACATACATACATACATACATACATACATACATACATACATACATACATACATAATCATAAGACTTAACTTATCATACAAACTAATGAACGTTAGACAATGTGTACTAAAGATAAAACAAATTATATAAATAAAGGTTGTTTAGTATGAATAATAAATATATAGGGGTTGATAAGTAAAATTAGTTATACGGGAACATTTTTCTATACATTTTTTTAAGAAAGATTATTAGTTTTCAAAGTAGAATTGAAATTCGTTAGACATAACAATCTTCCTACTCTAATAAATATGTATATTGGATGACACGTGTCAACACCACAGTCATCCTCAATATCTCTCCTATTAAATAATTACCTCAATTAATAATAATATTATTTTAATACATTTTTAAATTTAATAAATTAAGAAAGAAATCTATATATTAATGTTATTTTTAATAAGAAAAAATATAAAAACAAATTTTTAAAAAGTTAATATAACTATTTTGTTACTTATAGTAATTTATCATTTATAATGTCAGTCATATCTTATTTTAAAATATCATTTTATAATTAGTAAATTTTATTATATTAATATTTTATTTATTTAACATGTGTAACATACGAGTTTATTATAGCTAGTCCATCGTATATATAATTGTGCGCATCGTCATGTTTCCGTTGCACCATCGGTACCGTCCATGGCATCCTCCTCCGGCCGGAACTTGTTGTATATATCACCGGCGTAAAAGCTTCTAGTCCGAACCACCAATATGACCGAAACTAACACACCGAGAACAGTAGCCCCCGTTATAATCAGAAACGCCATCTTAAAACACTCCACCCCAATACATGAATTCAAGTACTCTTCATGATGAGTCATCTTCGTGTTCATCTGCCTCTCCGCCTCCCTGTCATACAAGTTTCCCGCCACCTTCACGCTCAGAATATACGATCCCACTGGGCTCGCCACCGCCCCCAGGTTGAACAGAGTCGAGAAGTATTTCAGCCCAAATATCTCCGATATGATCGCGAACAGCAACGGCCACTGGGCTCCGAAGCAAAACCCCATCACCACCGAAGCAAAGTACAAGGAGTTGGGGACCCCGAACGCGATCAGAAGGTGGCCCACGCAAGACAAAAGCAGTGTTAAGGTTAGCAGGAGAGGCCTGGGGAACTTGTACTTGTTTAGAAGATATTCGGACCCGTATCCGGCGGTCACTCTACCGAGATAATTCCATATGCTTACGAGGGACACAAAGGTGCTGATGCTCTTTGTGGGGTAGCCGAGGGACTCCCCGATCTGGCCTAAGTTGTCGATGGCGGTGAGAGTGCCGCCAACACCGCAAATGGTGGCTAAAAAGAGGGTCAGCATGTCGATGGAGAAGAGTGCTTGGAGTATGGTGTAGTCCTCACCTCTATTCGGTTGCTGGAATATGGTCCTGAAGCATGATGATGATGATGCTTCTTCTTCTTCTTCTTCTGTACTGGTGGTGGTGGTGGATGCATGGACATGTTTTGTTTGTAAGGAGGGATAATGGTTTTTGTTATTCCAAATGTTGTATTCTTGTCTTATAACCAGCGCGAGTGGCAAGAAGAGGAGGAGAAGGACGAGGGCGGCACTAGCGCAGTACTCCGCCCTAGAGAAGGGGACAGTTTTCTCAAGTATGATGATTAGCAACAAGAAGGCGGCAAGGGCGAGGGACATGTAGAGAAGATGGTAGAAAACGTTGAGGTCGTTGGGTTGCGGCTCCACCTTGACGATGCGGACCGTCCGTACAAAGAGCAGGGAAAGGAGGGTGGGGAGGCAAGCGATGAGCAAAATGAGAGATTGATTGTCATGGCCGTTGATGGCCAGGTACACCTGAGTGATGATGGCTCCACTGAGGCCCAGGAATCCCTTGAGAAGCCCTATCACCACCCCTCGGCTCTCCGGGAAGTTTTTCACGCTCGTCGCTAATGCTGTGGTGTTGGCGAAAGTTTGAGAATTGGCACCTATACACATGTATAAACACATTTGCCACACACTTGGTCTGGAAATTCTTTTGGTGACACCCAACCAAATCATGAAATAACCAAAGAAATTGAGTAGGGATCCGATGGAGAGGACAAACCAGGGCGGCATGACCTCCGCCATAAGGCCAGAAAGTAGCCCAACGTTGCTGCCGAGGTCTTTGAAGAAAGTAAGCAAGTTGAGGGTGGTCTGGTCGTAGCCAAGAGATTGTTTGATCTCGGAGGAGTAGAGGCCAAACATGTACGTGGCCCCAGCCGCAGACATGATCAGGAAGGAGGCAAACACCATGAACCACCGTCCCTTTAGAATTTGGATGCCTAAGCTACCCATTTCTCTCTTGCTCCTCACCATCTCCATCTCAACACCACTACCACTCACTAATCTATAATTCGATCAATTGCTCTAGCCCAAAACGTATAGTATCATGGGCCGGCCAATATTATATATATAGAAATATATATAGATCATCGATGTTCTATCTTCATTTTATCAGTTTATCATACAGATTGTGACCATGATGTATTTAAATCGAATTATATTATTCATAATTATAAATATCTCCCTCTACTAGACAAATACAACTATCTAAATTTTCATGTCATCTCTATTCATATTATATACACAAATCTGTTCTATAGTTGTTAACACCTATTAAAGATCAAGATTGATTATATATTAAAAGTATACAATATTGTAAAGCTTCAAAAAGTAGGGTAATACGTGCAAATAATATATAATTTTTTTTGGATGATAGATAGAGATCGATGTTTTCATGTAGTCCAAATAAATATAAAATCATATATATTCTTTAATATGTTAAAAGGAAACATATATTTAAACAAAACTTATAAAAAGCCTATAGATTTTTCCAAAGTAAAAACACAAGTGAATTACTTTATTTTGTATAAATATAACGTTTTTTTAGGTCGGGCCATGCATCAAGCTGTTAAACTTACCTTCAGAGCATGCTCGAAGTTATCATCGTTTGCCATCCATGACGGACGTGTGTCGGTGGTAAAAAAATGTTTTTTGTTAAAAAAATATTGTCGATCTACATAGATATAGAATACACAGCTTGAGAAACTCGTAAACGTTAACACGACTCATTAATTTACCATGGTTTCTATATTTTACAAAAGTAACTTAACTTTGTAACTATTAAACACAGGTTAAGGCATTCATTTCTAAGAATATATAATTTATTAACAAATTAAAAAAAAAAAGAAAATATGTTTTTACAAATGATAATTAATTCTTGTCATAAAATTAACTAGCTTTAGTAACCCATATGTTACACAAGTTAAATAAGCAAAATATTAAATAGAATAAAAATTATCATCTATAAAACGATATTTTAACTAGTAACCCATATGTAACTAGCTTTAGTAACCCATATGTTACACAAGTTGTATATGAGTAAGTATTATAAGTATTAAAATAATGATATTAAATTTTTATTCTTTTGGTTTCTAAAATATTTTCTATTTTTTTCAAACATTTTGTTTCAAAACAAATTGTTTTAGAAAAATATCATTTTTACATATTTCCTTATTACAATTCCCAATTTAATTTAGTTTTAGTTTATAAAAAATTTACTTTAAAAAACCGATTTTAAAATAATTTGTATTTTAAAAAAGTTTGATTTTTAAGAAAGTTTCTTTATTTTATAAAAAAATACTGATTAGAAATAACATTAATAATTAGATCTCTTTCTTAATTTATTAAAAAACTATACTAACTATTTGTAATTAAAAAAAATAAATAATATTATTAATAGTTAATATAATTAATTAATATGAGAAAGAATCAAAAAATATTGATGAAAAGAAATGTGATGATGTCACATATATTTTTTAGTTACTAATTTACTTTATTATAATAAGATGAAGAATATCATATTTAAGTACAATCAAAATTAATTACTTCATGGAATTAGAGCATGATTGTGAGGTAGATATATTTATATTTAATGTCTTCCTCAAGAAGACAAACACAATTATCTAATTTTTGATATTATTTCTATTCATATTATATACACAAATTTGTTCTATAGCTGTTAACACCTTTTAAAGATTGGGATTGATTATATATTAAAAGCATATAATTATGTAAATGTTTACATAATAGGGTGATCTTTTTAAATTTGTTTTCATATTTAATTAATGTATATATCACAAGCATTTAAAAAAACAGTTGAAACAAAATTTTATTTTCTTATAATTACTACATAATAAAGAAACTGTTAAAAACAAGCAAATTTAGTTAGATTGGTCTAGTGAACTTTTTATATCATGTTCTTTTAGCATAAAATAATAGATTTTAACCACGGTTTGCGTATTAGAGTATCTCATATTTGGATCGTGGATTTGACTGTTGATGCGTTCATGTTTTGTATGTGTTTTAAGTATTTAAATGTATGCTTTTAATGTGATTTTCTTATCAAGCGTAATCACTTTGTGTTATGTTTGAATTGTAGGTTTGGGAAGCTTAAATGATGTATTCAAGGGTTGCACGAAGATTGGGTGATATATGGATGAAAAGAGATGAAGAAAATGAAGAAAATTGGTGAAAAATGAGCATACGACGTAACTTACGTCCTAAAGGAAGTAAGCTACGTCCTTTCTAAAAATTACATTTTTTTGGACGTAAGACAGAGGCTAACCACGTATATCATGGGAGAGGACGTAATTTACGTCCCTAAGGACGTAACTTACGTCGTATGCTCATATTTGACGTAATTTTCCGGATTTTGACCATATTTAAAGAGGGTTATCAATTCTAAAAACCCTAATTCGTATTGGGAGCAAGGAGGGACGAACTTGGACGATTCTTGAGGTTGATTCTACTTCTCCAACTCATTCCAATCCATCAAATCATGTTCCAATCCGATCTTGTTGCCGAATTCATGAAGATGCAAGGCTAAACGTTTCGTGATCTACCTCGGGTGATATGTTTCGTGTTTTTAGGTTTTCGTTTATGTTCAAATTATGTTAGGATTAAACTTTAGAACCTGTTAAGTTCTTTATTGAGTTTAACTTGTGTCTTGATTGTTTAAACAATTGTTTTAGTAAATCTTGATTTGAATTTCATATAATTATGCGCAAGTTGTATGATTGCAAGGTTTTGGTTATTAATTCAATTGACATGGTGTACTAAGACCCGTTAAGTCTTGGTTATCTCTGTCACTTAATCATTACACATATAGAATCCCCGTTAAGGATTTTCCACAAAGTTGAACTAGGCGATTACCGAGAACCGACCCTGAATCCCGGGGTGGATTACCCTTTTTCATAATCGTCTTCTAATCAATTTTCATTAATTGCAATTTGTTTTCTTAATTAAGTTGTTAGGCATTCTAAGATTTACTTTTCACAGCCAAGAGGCAATAGTTTAATAATTCATTAGTTTAATCTATTTTCTTACAAATCAAAGTACAACACACCGACCACCTCAAAATCCAAATCCTCCTCCTAATAACCAAAACCCAAATCCACCCCCACCACCAAATAACAACCGCAACAATAACTTGAATCAACCACCACCCAACAACAATGTGAATCAAAATAACCTCAATCAAGGTAATGACTTTGATCATGTGAGCATGCATAGTGTCCATACGGGTGATGAAGATTATGAAGATGAGTGGAATAACAATGAAGAACCTCATAATGGTGAAAATTATGATGCTTGGGATGGAAACTTTGGTGGAGACGATGGCTATAATGGAAATAACAATTGGAGAAATGATCAACATGGGTGGAATGCACCACCTATCAATCAACAACGGGGTAGGGTTAACAATAATGCCAATCCACCAAGAAGACCTCAAAGAGCTCAAGTACGAGGTGTGGATAGCCATTTCAGACCTGCTATTTCTGAAAATCCAAATCCTATTGCACCTCCAAATCGTAGAGGAAGAGCTTTTGATGTACGCCCTCATTATCTCACCATTCTTCCTGCATTTAGAGGCACTGCAACCGAAGAACCATATGTGCATCTTGCTGAATTTGATGCCATATGCAGCACTATTGGTGGAAATCACTTTACACAAGATGAAGTAAGGCTGCGATTGTTTCAATTCACCTTGAAAGATAGAGCGAAGCAATGGTTCCTCACTTTACCCGATAATAGTATTCACACATGGCAAGAAATGCAACAAACATTTTTAGATGAATACTATTCTATGGGTAAAACTAGTGACGCGAGAGATGCTATTCGATCCTTTCAACAACAAACAGGAGAACAGTTTCATGAAGCATTTACAAGGTTTAAGGAACTGATCCGTATGTTGCCACATCATGGAATTGCACGTTGGGAGTTGATTAAGTCTTTTTCGGATGGATTGACCAATGAAGAGAGAAAGTATTTATACTCTACAAGCAATGGCACATTCCTTTCTAACCATGAGTATGCAGATTGGGAATTTCTAGAGAGGATGTGTAGGAATTCCAAAGCACAAGCTTCTGCTAGTAGGCGATCCAAATCAAATTCAACAAGATCAACCATAATTGATCATGAAACCAAAGAGAGAATCGCATCTTTGGAGAATCGCATCTTTGGTAATAGGAAGGAGTGAGGAAGTCAATCAAATTTATGGAGACATGAAGCAATTTGGTATGAGTTCCAATACTTATCATTCTGGATTGAGGAATCATCCTAATTTCAAATATGGTAATGCTTCAAACCAGATGAACCCTAACTTTCAAGGCAATAATCAAGGCGGTCAAACTTATCAAAATCGAACACAAGGGAATTACAATCCAAGTGGTTATCAAAGAACTTCATATCCCCAAGGAAACAATCAAGGGAACTACAGTCATGGAGGTCAACAAGGGAGTTCATCACAAAGTTATCAAGGAAATCCTCCATCGGGACGAGTTGGTGGTGAAGACTCTACAAATGCAAAGTTAGATGCTTTAATGAACATGATGAAAGAGAATATGCAAGAGAATAAGAGGGAAAATGAAATAAGAGACAAAGCTTATGAAGCTTTGAATAAACAAGTGGGGCAACTTTTTGAGGATGTGGCCAAGATTAAGAGGAACCTCGGGAAACTACCGAGTGATACCACAATCAATCCTCAACATCAAGGAACCAACACGGAAAACATGAGAAATGTTCACATCAATTCGGTTAGTATCCTTCCTGACTCTTTAATTATTGACAATAACTTTACTTCTTTTCCACAACAAGTTGCAGATAAGGAAGAGAAAGCCAATGAAGTGGAAGATAGTGACCCAGGAGCATCAATCATTCAATAAAAGTGGGGAAGTTGAAGATAAAAAGAGTACTTTTGGATTATGGAGCAGCTGTTAGTATCTTGCCAGGTATGTTATATGATCAGTATGACTTCGGTTCTCTAGAAGAAGTTAACACCACTGTGGTGTTAGCTGACTTGACTCAGAAAAGTCCTCGAGGGATGGTAAGGAATGTTATAATTAAGTTGGGAGAATTTTACTACCCGGTGGACTTTATGGTGCTTGATTATGCACCGGTAAGGACAAATGAGCAACCAAAGTCATATTGGGTCAGCCATTTTTAGCAACTGCTAATGCTCAAATCAATTGTCAGGATGGAACAATTGAAATGAGTTATGAAACTCGAAAGTTACGTTTTGATGTATTTTCTAAGTCGGTTAATTATTTTGTTAATGATGAAGTTTTGATGACAGATATGACTAATATGTGTGTTCCTACTTATACTTCATATGTAAGCACGAACACCAATTTTGAGAATGCTTTTGAGTATGATAGGGTTAAGCATGTGGACTTGAAGGAATTGATGAATTTAAAAGAAGAGAAAGAGCCAATTATGATGATGGAAACAAAAATTGAGAAGCATAAAATGAAGAAAAAAGTTGGAGATCCACTTGATCCTATAAAAGATAGAGTTGAGGCATTAATGTTTGGGCCACGATATGATCTAGTTGAAGACCCACCAGATCATTTGAAGAATACCGGAGTCAAGCATCCTACTCGACCAACATGAGTGGTCGCAGGTACGGTCTGGCTGAAGACCTAAAACTTAGCGCTAATCGGGAGGCAACCCGAAATTGTTTTGTTTCTTTTAGTTTTTTTTGTTTTGTTTTGTTTATATTTTTTTTCAGCTTTAAACACCGGATGCAAATACTCAAGTGTGGGGAAGCTCATGGATCTTTAGGAGCATAAAAGAATGTGTGTGTGGGCGGCTTTACTTATCTGTGTTGACCCATAACCACCATATATTGCTGATAAGGCATCTTTTATCATCTATGATCAGGTCCATGTACTTTTTTCATATCTTAAAGCTTTGCTAGTTTGGTGTCATTTAGTACAATCATGGTAGACATAATGCGTATTTGGAAAGTTAGCTTTGTAACTTCACTTGGGTAAATGTTAGGACCATTGTTTCACATAACAATTTAAAGTTTACATTGAGGACAATGTAAAGTTTTAAGTGTGGGGATAAGGGGAAGATTGAAGATTTTAAAGAAGATTTAAAATTGAGAAAAAAAAAATCGATTGACCAAGAGTTTTCAAAATGCCCCTAAAGCAACTTATTTATGCATGAAAGCTTAATTTTTTTCAATGTAAATCGTGAAAGTATGTTTAACCTGTGCACAAGCAAAGGTCCTTAATCATGGCTATCTTACTAGAAATAAAAACAATTTCTGAGAATTGATTGAGATGTTTAACCAGGGTAACAAGCCAGATAGTGGACTTTTTATGCATGTTTTTGCATCCTTAACCTGTCTACCATCGTTTTTGTGAGGATTGAGCCTATGCATGAGCTTAGAACATCAACAGGTTATTTGCTCATTTTCCTTTCATGTGTGTTACCAGAACGATTACATTATTCTAGAACTTGCATAATTGATACGTTTCAAGATCATGAACCAAACTGTTGCACATATATGATTAAGGCACTAGGATGAACCTTTGTTTTATTAGCCTTTTTCAGTTGTATTATCCTACCCTAAAATGAGCCCCTAGTTGCCACTTTGAGCCCCAACCTCTTCCTTTGTTAAACCCAAATCAACCCATTAGCCTTTTCAAACCTTTTTACTTTTTAAGCCCATGTGGTGAAATCTGATAAGTATTTCTTGAATTTTAGATATTATATTGTTAGAAGCAGTAAAGTGTTTAGATATAATCATTATTCAAAAAAAAAAAGAAAAAAAAGCAAAAAAAAAAAAAAAAGAAAAGAAAAGAAAAGAAATAATGGGTCAAAATGACCACAAGATCAATGTCATGTTTAGTGATAATAATGTTGAATATGGGTTAAGTTTACTCAAATTCACTGTGTAGTGGTGATTTATTGTTTAGTATGTTCAACATTCTTATTTGGATTTCATCACTTGTAGCCACTCCAAATTCCTTATCCATACCTAAACCCTAAGCCCTACATTACAACCTTTCAAAGCCCTTTTGATGTGTGCATGGTTTGTGTTATTTGAAGAAGTTACGATCATTATGCAAGCTTATGGTAATCATGAATTGTTCTTGGTTGAGAGTACTACACTGATATACTAGCACGCCTTTTGCTAGACCAGATACTAAATCGAGAGGAGTGAAACTTGTGAGAGGTGTGATTACATGCATAAGGAAGACTAGAAAGCTTGTTGGGGTTGGTTAGATAGATCATATTTCAAACGAGTAATATATTTGCTTACAAAGCTATAACTTCAAGTATGAAATTATAAGTGGATATGACTTGGGACCTTAGCTAAGAGAAGGTGAATACATGGCTGGATCGTATTTGTCTAATGATAGTCATAGTGTTATGAGTGAGTTTGCTTGGGGGCAAGCAAATAATAAGTGTGGGGATGTGATGCGTTCATGTTTTGTATGTGTTTTAAGTATTTAAATGTATGTTTTTAATGTGATTTTCTTATCAAGCGTAATCACTTTGTGTTATGTTTGAATTGTAGGTTTGGGAAGCTTAAATGGTGTATTCAAGGGTTGCACGAAGATTGGGTGATATATGGATGAAAAGAGATGAAGAAAATGAAGAAATTGGTGAAAAATGAGCATACGACGTAACTTACGTCCTAAAGGAAGTAAGCTACGTCCTTTCTAAAAAGTTACATTTTTTGGACGTAAGACAGAGGCTAACCACGTATATCATGGGAGAGGACGTAATTTACGTCCCTAAGGACGTAACTTACGTCGTATGGTCATATTTGACGTAATTTTCTGGATTTTGACCATATTTAAAGAGGGTTATCAATTCTAAAAACCCTAATTCGTATTGGGAGCAAGGAGGGACGAACTTGGACGATTCTTGAGGTTGATTCTACTTCTCCAACTCATTCCAATCCATCAAATCATGTTCCAATCCGATCTTGTTGCCGAATTCATGAAGATGCAAGGCTAAACGTTTCGTGATCTACCTCGGGTGATAGGTTTCGTGTTTTTAGGTTTTCGTTTATGTTCAAATTATGTTGGGATTAAACTTTAGAACCCGTTAAGTTCTTTATTAAGTTTAACTTGTGTCTTGATTGTTTAAAAAATGTTTTAGTAAATCTTGATTTGAATTTCATATAATTATGCGCAAGTTGTATGATTGCAAGGTTTTGGTTATTAATTCAATTGACATGGTGTACTAAGACCCGTTAAGTCTTGGTTATCTCTGTCACTTAATCATTACACATATAGAATCCCCGTTAAGGATTTTCCATAAAGTTGAACTAGGCGATTACCGAGAACCGAACCTGAATCCCAGGGTGGATTACCCATTTTCATAATCGTCTTCTAATCAATTTTCATTAATTGCAATTTGTTTTCTTAATTAAGTTGTTAAGCATTCTAAGATTTACTTTTCACAGCCAAGAGGCAATAGTTTAATAATTTATTAGTTTAATCTATTTTCTTACAAATCAAAGTACAACATACCGACCACTAATTCCACGAGGTTCGACAACCCTACTTACCCTAACTAGTTAAGGTGAATAGGAACACACATTTTACATCTTATTTGATTGATACTTCGACATCGATCAACTGTGCATTACGACAGATCTGTTTTGAATAAACCTTATACTACAGGATAATGTTGGTTCGGTATTTCAGGATTGATATTAATTACTGCGGAATCAATTATGTTGTCTTGTTAAACCTTACTAAGAAAACTCAGTCGAACAAAACTTAGTTAAGGAACAAAAATACAGTGTATATAATACTCTCACTCGATTGTATCTTCTAGTCTCTGGAGTTAAGTATTTAAGACAGCTACTTGGTCATACTTTTAATGTAGTCTTTGTAACATCCGTCATTTTTCAAGTTATAAACCTGAACCTATTTTTTTTAGTTCTGTTATTAAACTATTATAATAATTTAATGGATCAAATGCATTAAATGTGCAATTTTTATTGTGAATTATTCATTTATTAATCATCTAAATAACTTGTAATAATTTAGGAATTATAAATAATTCTTTATAAAGTTATAAAGTTTTATTATACATTTTACAATAAAATAACTAAATGGAAATAAACTTACTAAAACTTATAAAGTTATAAAGTGAATTTTAATAACCTTATAAAGTTTTATTAGTAATTATGAATTTTAATTATTGAAAATAAATAATCAAATTATAAAGTTACAAGTTTTATAAAAGTTATAAAGATTAACAAATACTTAACTTGATTTATTATTTAAATTAGTTTTTTTATAAGTCAAGGGTTTAACTTGTAATTTCTGAAACTTAATATAAAAGTTTCATGCATAAAATAACAAAGATGAATACTTCAGGGACCAAATTGCAAAAATACCCTAAAACAACCCCCATCCCCGTCGACACCTCCTTGTCGCCGGCCACCATCTCCGGCGACCACCAAACTAACCAAAACGCGCGTTTAAAAAGCAATCAAATCGCCCTTTAACTTCTTTGCATCAGTTTCGAGCGTTGTATTGAGTTTAATTGAATTCAATTGATAATTAAGGGCGAGTATTCAAAACCGAATAATCAATTCACAACTCTAACCCGTTCGTAGTGTAACCGATCAAATCAATGTTATATGATTGAGGTCAAACACTCGAATCAACATGATTTAACTCGATTGACACTCAATTTCACTTACAAGACACACAATCAACTCATTCGATCATCACCTCAGTCCCGAACCTGTAACTTAACCGTTGTCCATCTTCTGGGTTCCACTACTCAAAATTGACAGAGGGCAATCGATGATCATCATCATAAGAAGCTTTCTAAGCGTTTAATTGAATCACAACACCAAGAATCCTCCAAATCCGAAGCTACCACAGTCGCGACCTTGTTCCATCGTATCCATCGTTTTCGTCTTCAATCCAGGTGAATTAAATATATAAAAACACTCGGTTTCACTTAGAGAACAAAAGCCCTATGTTTGATTTGATTAACAACATCAACTTTGGGTTCAATTTAGATAAGATCAATTCTAGGGTATATGTTGAATTTGGGTAATTAATGTTTTTAAACATTGTAATTGAACTCTTAACCAGATTTGGGCTTCTGCCCAACTGGTTACAATCATATAGCATTCACACGAGGGACCCGGGTTCGACCCCGGGGACCCTCATTCCTTTTTAGTTATTTGATTTTTAAGTTCTTTTTAATTGCATAAAATTTTAAATATATTGTTTAGTTGGAATTATAATTACTTTGTTAATTAAAATATTTCAGAAATTATTAAATTAATATTAAAGGTTTTAAAACTTATGATTTAAAATTTAATTACTTTATAAAGGATAACAAAGATTATAAAAAATTATTAATTAATTTATGTAATTTAAATGTTATAAACCTATTATGGTTCAAATGTAGACTATTTTAAAACATTATAAATCTATATGTTAAATAAATAATTATTTAAATAATTAATCATTCATCTATTCATTTAACCCTATTATATATAATTAGTTACTAAAGTTATTCCTTAAAATCCTATTTAAATTCTTGAAACTTACAAAACAATATAACTTTCTATTATACTTTATTTTTATTTAAGGCTTGATATTATAAGACCATTATAATAAATCATATAAAAGCTCAAAACTTTATAAAATGATTTTAGATAATTTTAAGGTCATTTATAATAAATATTTAATTAATTACCTTTATCAAGTTTTAAATAATTAATTACTAAATTAATTATTTCTTTTCACACATCATATTTAATCTTTGTTAATTCAATAAATTAATTTATTGAATTCTTATTTTTTAATTGATTTATTTCAACTTGTTATTTATCATTATATTTTACAATTAGAAGTACACAGTGACATACTTCCACCGATATATTTATCAAAAGTCATAGTATAGATAACATAACGTGTTATTTTTGTCATTAATTTTTATATCTTTCATTATGTTTTACAATTAAAAGTATACAATGATATTATTTCACCAATGTATTTTTCAAAACTTATAGCGTTCAATAAAACATAATAACGATCAAAAAACACAATGAGACATTGTGTTATTTTATCATTGTTTTTAATATATTACATTAAATAGTTGTCAATTTATTATTGTGGTTTACATATAAGAGATTCTCAACAATGGGATTGGGCGGTCTGGGTGGCAAGACTTTGACCAATACTTTTTTGTTGTTTTTTAAAATATATATTGTGTATTGGTATCTATGTGTGTGCACCGTATGGTGTATGAATGCATATACATACGGGTGTGTGTGTGCGACGGGTGTGTGTGTGGGGTACGTATGCATGCAGGATGGATGCAGGTATGTGGTAGGGGGTGGGGGATATATATATATATATATATATATATAGATATGATATATATATATATATATATATATAGATATAGAGATATATATAATATAATATATATATATATATATATATATATATATTATGTAATATATATATATATGTATATATATATGTATATATATATATGTAGTATATATGTATATGTATGTATATATGTAATATCTGTATATATATATGTATATATATGTATATAATATGTATATATATGTATATATATGTCTATATATATATATAATATATATATATATATATATATATATATGTATATATATATATATATATGTATAATGTATATATATGTATATATATATATATATGTATATATATATATATATATATATATATATATATATATATATATGTATATGTAAGTGTGAGTTAATATTTAGTTATTTGGTGTTTAGTATATGGTTATTTTTCGTTTTATTTAAGGTGTGAGTATTAAGTTAGTTTATAGTTGTTATTATTACTATTGTGTAGTTAGGTTATGTTTTGCAAGGGTTTTTATATTGTTAATTAGGGAAATAGTTTTATAAGTTTATTTATTTGTTTATTGACAAATTTTTAGTTCGGGGATGCGCGTATTTGCGTTCATATATTTCTTTCTAATGTAGTTCGTTATTTGATCGTTCTAGGTTTTACTTCCTAATTAAGTTGGTTTTAATTTGCTAAACATTAAGGTTTACTTATAACTTATCCTTCGGTTATCCCTCTAGTTGGCACGTTATTCCGCTAGGGCATCGGTCCTAGAGCCCACCTGTGTCGGTAGTCCACGAACAATATTATACTATGGCTCATTGGCCCATTATGGTTTCATGGGTCAAGCCCATTTAGCATTGGGGCCCAATAACCAGTTTATAGTTTGATGGGCCTAAGCCCAATATGGTGTGTGTACTCATGTTTAGGAGGTGGATCTTGTTGGGCTCATTACATGGGCTTCTGATGTGATCAGTGTGTGGCTCGTTATGATTTCTAAAAAAAATTTCTAGGCCCAAAACCAGGGTTGTCACACATTTAGACTCTTAAATTTAGACAAAATGTAATTGTAATGCTGGGATCGCGAATTGGAACCTATATGATGTTTTTCTTGAAGTTTTCAAGAAATCGATTAAATTTCTAAAATCGGATGCTTATTCACTTGACCTAAAAGGTCAACATGCTGGTTTGTTTGATCTCAAGATTTGAAATTTTGTGTTGCAGCTGGTCAACTACATATGAGGACCTGCTTTCAAATAATGATTGTTTTCCCGAGCCAATCCCTCTGCCCGTAAGCTTAAAAAACACCTCTCCTATGAAATTTGGACAATTTTCTTATATGGATGCCCTTTAATTTGATCAAACCACTGTGAACTATGTCAGCGTTTGAGTTGACCGGACCAACCACACATTTTAATTGTCATTTTGATGATCATTGGCAGGAGATGGTAGACTTCTTAGTTGATATATGGCTTGATGAAGGTTTGTATGATTAGATGATCAATCAAAATCCATTGTTGCAGTAGAAGTAGAATTACACTGATCCGAATGTTTATAGCACTGCAGTTCACAGTAGTCTTATTTTTTAGCCGATTGAGCTGGTTCTTAACTTATTAATATACTAGGGTTGGATGCTCATTGTTCTTCTATCGGTTGATTTTTTTTCCTGGCAAGCTGTAACATAATATAATAAATATGAGCTTATAAAAGACCAAGAAGTCGCTTTGTAACTAGATTCCATCGGTTCTAGTAATCTTTTGATGTTTTCCTGTTAATTGTTTTGTACCACCCAACATCTCTTACATACCAATCAATATTGTCTCTTTTGTTTATAAGGAGTTCGATGTTTTGTTTTTGGTTGCTCGAGTGAAAATTTTCAAGGAGGTTACCCGTCCTAGGATTGTTCCCACTCAAGTATATTTAAGTGCGAATTTCTCATCTCATCTAAATCCAATGCATTCAAAATACGTTGATGATGGCATAGGGCGTTGCTTATGATCTAGCATCTCTTCTTTAGACAGGGTTAAACACATGATGTAAGATTTGCCTTAAACGTCATATGATCAACCCCAAGTCAGGTACTCAAAAAGTTAGATGGCTTGGGTTGACTCAATTATAAATGATAGAAACGTACTTTGTAATTTGTATCTTCAATAACAATCATCACACTTGTCTTTTTACTGATTGTAAATCATAACATCTTGCTAAACTAAAGTTTGATCATCCTAATGAACACCTCTAGGCATGTGATCTCCCTGTAATCCCTGGGCAGTTTTGATAAAGATGCTAATCTTGATCTACTTATTTATGGTGAACTGATCAGACCTAAGTGTATTTTTAATACATAGAAGTTCTATGATAGAACCTTCATCAAAAGATTTTAAGTATTATGGAAATAATATAATTTTTGCAATCACATTTGACAAGGTAAATAAAACATTAGAATTTTTGGACAAAAACAGGTCAGGATAAGTGTGGGCGTGTGACAATCTCTGACCAGCATGCTACCTAGCCGTTTCTTGGCCAACTGGTTGAAGCTAAAGTTGCTTCAAAGAGCATTACCACTAGGTAAAACCTCCTAGTACAAGATTGTCATGTTAACCAACTTCTAGATATAGTTAAATAGTTATTCTCTATAAGTTGCCTTAATGGTTGCCGTTAACTGCAGACCCGCAACCAGTTCTCAATAACAGGGCTAGGTGCGCCTTCTGATAAAAGAATCCCAAAGTGTCAAAGACTATCTGCTTGCACATGCAATTGTGAGTTTGACATCAATCTTACAATTTACAAATATGGTAACATTAAAAACCAAAAGTTGTTAATGTTGGATGACCCGACACTAACCTGAATCTTTTTAGTTACAATGTATAACAACAACAACCATACCCTGTAAAATCCTACATAATAGTAGGGTCTGGGAAGGGTGAGATGAGGGTAAACCTTACCTCTACTCCAAGGGGAAAAGGGATTGAACCCGAAGAGACCCCCTGCTCATGCCATTCTAACTTGATATCTCTAGCTTGATTCTCGCGATTTCTGCATCATACAACAAATGAATTAGAACATGGGGAACACAAGCTTTTTCATTAGTGAAAGACGAGAAATGTAAGCCTTGTTTTGTTTCTTTTGTTTGTTCAACAATTCAATTTGTGGGTTCTGTGACTATTAATTTATACGAAATGGTATTTGAAATTCAAGATTTAATTGGAATCAACGAGGAGGTATAAAAAACGTCGAAGATGGTACTAATGATTAAAGATTCATATAGACAACAAGCATACCATCATCTCATGATCTCCCATGATCTCTTCAATCACCTCTTGTAATGGCTTATCAGCACTATTGGGTACGACAGCTGCAAACACTGCTCCTGCTAATCCTGTGTACATGTACAACACTAGAAAGTTTAAACATCCCGGTTGTTTGACTTATGGGGTTTTGACCTAAACGATATAATAATCCATTGACCATATATATATGTAGTCCACTTCTGTATTCTCCTGAAGTGTGATATCTGGGCTTAGTAGTTTGCACTGCAGATTTCCTTTTAAATATAAATCTTGTAAAAGAGCCAAATTGCAGTTTATTTGAAATGATCAAAGTCAAAGAGAGGCTTTGATTGGGGTTGGGGTGGTGTAGGATTCATGAATTCCATCATGTATTAACAAAAATGAGTTAAGTTTACCTGATTCTGGAAAAGCATCAATGAACATCATCATCTCCTCGCCTGTAAGACCGGATAAAAAGCAAATCCTGGGAAGTGATCCTGCAATCTGGAAAGGACAGAGAAACCCCAATAAAATCAGTTGTGTGTTTGGGTGAGAGCATACCATATATAAGCATAAAGGTAGATAGGATGAGACAAACCTTAGAAGCATCAAGGTTGGGTTGCTTAGTGTTTATTGCTTGCCAAAGAGAGGCAGTGATCATGTCTTGAGTGCAAAAGATTACCTAAAATATTGCATATTGATCGTCCATCGATCCGAAAGGAAATGGTCAAATGAGTATGAGAGGGATTGATAGTGTACCTCTAAGAATTGACCATCCAGGTCTTTCAAAAACTGGTGTATCTGCAAAAGCACGAGGAGATGGAGTGAAGGTGGAGCGTTTGGTAAAATGAAATGACATAGCGAGTGATTCAGAGAAGAATATATATACCTTGACAGCCTCATCAAGCTGAAAGCCGAGCAGTAACAAAGCCTGCAGAGATAAATGATGATAAAGAAGCAGGTAGGTACTAGGTAGGTGGTAATGTAATTATTAATTAAGCAGGCTAGCTAGCTTACAGGTGGGCCAAATGTGGGATCATCAGGATTTAAGGGAACAAACTTTGAATCTTCCATCGGAGATCCTCCTCCTCCTGCTGCTGCTTCTGCGTTGGGGGAAGGAGGAATGGGCGGTGGGTGTCATGTGGAAATGATGATGATTTGTTGAAAGGTAGAATTTGAAATGGGGCTGAATGATTAGGACGTTGAGTATGTGTACGCAGCCACCTGCTTCTGCTTAATGTTATCAACATTGAAGAAGAACAAGAAGCAGCAGCAGCTGCCATCACTCCTCAGATATTCAGATGAATGGATGAGAATGAGAGCCACACCACACGACTCATGACTCACGACTCTTTTTATTTTATTTTATTTTATAAACATATTCACTTTTCACCCTCCATTTTTGTTTTACCTGCCAAATACCGTAATGTAACTTTTAATATAAAACTAAATAAAAATACTCTTATATTTAGTTACTTACTTCAAATAATATAATTTACTTTATTGTATAATTATAATAATAATAATAAGTGTTATTGCTTCTTAATAACCACAACTCTTATTTATTGGTCGAGATTAATCTCAACTTAATAATTTTTTACGAATACTTTTAATTTCAAGTTTATTTTTTTACAATGATCCTTGCTAACTAAGAGTTCACCGCGTTAGTTTTTTTATCTTAGTTATGGTGGAGTTTCAAGCCATGGTGGAATGGTATTTGATAGTAGTTCTCATGGAGATGAGAATGTGATGGTGATGTGGTTTGATTGACGGTGATGGTCGAATAGTAAGTTCACTTTTTTTATTATAATTTGTTTATTTTATTTTAGATTTAATTTAAGGTATTTTGATCATTTTAAAAAAGTTAACAGAATAGTTAAATTTCCATCCATTGTAGGGGCTATTTGTGTTACGTTTGGACAAACTATTCAAACAACCTTGTAATTTCTCAAACTTAGAGACTTAAAGTGAAATCAAACTTAAGCACATGAACCTTTCATATAATTATCTCTATTATATGTTAATTATATAATTAATTGAGGTAACTTTATAGAATAAGAACTAAGTTTTTCAAGTGTCTTCAACAAAACAAATAAAACATACATAAAAGTTGGTTACTTTAGGGGCTATTAATGTTTATTTTAACTTCAAACTTAATAATTTTAGAACTTTTTTTTATTAAGCCATAGATTTCTTTTCCTTTACTATAACCTCCTAAGTCAAATATATTAGGAAAAAAAATTCAGTTATTAGTAACCAAAATCTATTGATGCTTCATTTGTGTAACTTAATCTTTACAAATTTAAACATTTGTAAAAATATTACATGGTATTAGACAACACAGTTAAAGTTGAAGAAATAAAAGTACTTTAATAAAAATTAGTATTATATTAAATAAAGATAATATGTAAATTTCTGTGTCATAGGATGAAATTACACGAGGGTAAGGGATTATGTTATTAGTGAGTTGAAAAATATGTATCTGATTCAGTTTTGATTTTTGATTGATGAAGGATATTGTTGGTTTGATTTATTTACAAGATGAATTAATTAATGGAAGGGGAGAAATTGGGTACTTCTAGGGTTGGTTGGGTGAAGGCTGGAGCACCTGTTGCCGGTTATTCGGACTCCGCCGATCTATGGTCAAGTAAGACAACGCATGCTTCTCATCACCATATACAAACAAACAACTCTTTCTTCATTCTTCAATTCATGAATTGAACAAAAAAAGAGAATTAAGTCGCCTACTTCACTCATTATGATGCATAATTATTAGTTTTAATTTTATAAGGAGCACTATGACTCTTTCCTATGTAACTTTTTCTCTAACCGTTTAATTTAATATACAACAACTTCACACATATTGCTGCTATACATGAATCTTCTTTCACTCACCTAAACCTGATGGTTACGCGTATCATATAATTTTAGATCATTATAGATGGGTAAGGTCTGATACATGAGTGCAAGTAGATAAACAACTCTTACTCATGCATCTCATCCCCAAATATATATATGTTGGTATAATATACCCATAAGATGATTGTTTCTAGTGAGGTATTTTAGGTAAAAAAAATTCCATCTATCTTAGCTGGCTGCTGGTGCAACTATTATTCTATTGTGACTGATTTCTTCCTAACATATGGAGTTAGCAATTTTCTGGGATATGCTTCTTGTTGATTTTAACTTTTTGATTCATAATCAGTATATTTTCCTATGAATGCTACATACGCGTTGGGTCTTTCTTTTCTGAACAGTGATGATGAGGTACGATCTGCACTCAACAAGATGTATGAATATTCCCCAGCAGATGGATTCGTAGATATATCACAAGGATTGGGAGACATGATAAAATCGTTAGCAAATGAACCCTCACTCACTGGGACTTTTCTATGTTCAACAACACACTCACAAGGTAGTACCAAACCTTGTGAATCTCAAAAACACCATTGTTGCTAAATCCCGTGAAATCAGTTTACGCACAGAGGATTCAGTGGATTCGATCACTAATCAATGAAGGAGTGTGGTTTCCCTATTGTTGATGATATGATTAAAGACATTACAAAATCTTTGGCCATCATGTCATCAAAACAACCTAAAAAAGGTTTGGCTTCAGGGGTTCAATCACCACTTGAAATGTCAACTAACTATCTATCGTCTGTTTTCAAGTCAGCAAAACAAAAGGCAACCAATCTGAAGTGGGCTCCGCAAGAATCTACAGAAGAAGCCACCAATGGGCCTGCAAATGCAATGCATATAACAGGTGAAGAATTGCCTACATCCAGTCAAATTTTAATTGGGAATCAAGAAAAACATGTGTTGGTTGATGATTTGATATCGAATCTGACACGTTCTGAAAAGTATGATGAATATAAAGCTGATAAAGAAGCAAGATTTGAGGAATGGTTAAGAGGTAATGATACTCATTCTGATCAATGAACAAGGGTTTGTTTATTCTTGGAGGTATTGACTGATTTTGATCAGCGACCCAAACTTTGCAATTAAAGTTCTTTGTAATAAACTATATAAAGTGTTTTGACTTTTAAGATGCTACGTGTAGGTTTATCATTTATATTTCCGCATGACATGGTGTTGTTTAATACCCAATTAGATTGCCTTTGGGTATTTCATACTGTGTATTGCATCAATAAAGTTTAGATCCAAATGAGCGAGTGGGAATTGGGATTTTGTTTTGTATAAGAAAACTAAACTGATAAACAAAGAACAAAATAGTCAACTCAAATGGGAAACGTAAAACAAAAGCCCCGCCTTACAAAATAAATGGTACATACTGTTCATCTAGAACCCTACACGTAAAGACCTACCTCTATATGCAATTACGAGTGTTGTTTATTTACTATTGCATTTCACCGTCTAATTCAGCATTTGAAGCAGGCAACAGACCATCATCTGCACTGACCCCATCTATATTTGGAGGATTAGAACAGCTAATATAACCAATTACTCCAGACCCCACATTCAAATTTGGTGATGTAATAGAGCAGTTGGTGTCAATTGAAGGTCCAGAACCCATATTTACACTTAAAATAGAGTCATTGCTGCCATTGACTGCTGATTTAATTGGTGCACAACCACCAGAAGTGCCATTGAAGGCAACACTGCTGCTGCCAACTTTAACTTCTACATTTTGGTTTAACTGAGGGGTATTGGACCCATCGTTGCTGCCAACTGCTTTAACCACCATTTCTTTATTACCAGAAGAAAATGGACTATTGTTGTTGCGCAATATCTTAGCCTTTCTGAAAACAAAATCAATTTAAATAAATGATTAAGAACTGCAATTTTTTAATAAGTAAGAGATTTGCAGATAGACAAGGCATACCTAACCAACTTTTGCTTCATGACTGATTTTGGCTTTGAGGTTCCTTTTCCCAAAAACAAGGGCAAAACAAAAAATTAGCCTCAAACCACACAAAGAAAGTATTCCGAGTTTAAGAATTGAGTAAAATGATCCCTATAACAACAACTAATTTAATGGCCAAAATACCATTGAAAGAACTAATCTATTTTTCTTAACATGCAAAACCAAGTGTGAAAACTAGAGATGACAATTTTGACCCACTTACTGATAAATTTACGTTATATTATATATCCACTGGGCCAAACATGTAAAAAATATTAATTTTCCTTTTCTTTTGGGGGAGGGGTGACTTCATAGGAAGACTCCAACTGGTATACTAAGTCGCAATAATATATATGATATACCAAGGTTATACCCTTTTTAAATGTTTGGAAAGAAAAGTGTTTTAGGTCAACTCGACCTATTTTGAAAAGTACATAAAATTTACTTGTTTTTGCATTTTGTCATCTCTAACGAAGAAGTTGTTCAATTATAACTAGTTGTGTTTTGGACGTTAAGAAAACGCAGAATTTGTATGATTAACGCTGATGGCGCACCAGATTTAAGGGTCGCTGAAGTTAAAGCAGGCTTGCGTTTGCTTCTCTCAGCCTTAATTGAAGCAATGACATCATCGGCAGCAGGTCCCAATCCTTTTCTTCCAACCAGTTTTACTCCAAGTTTTTCACAGAGAAAATGCAACCTCCTTTCATCACCTCCTTTCACTTCTCTTAATTCAAATACTTGTTCCCTTGATAACAATGCGTACACATGGAGTTCTTGTTGTTGATTAAAATGAGACTGAAGTTGTTGAAATAATAGTTTATTAGAATGTTGTTGATCCGGTCTAGAACTTTCTTGAGCCTTCTTTACAGGTCCACTAAACGCAACCCGTAAAACAGCCATTGATTTATCCTCTGTGCTTTTCTTGGTGTAGATAACTGAAAAACTTCCAAACTCCAAGTCAGGTTCCCTGAATAAATCAGCAAGAAGGGAGGCGCAAGCATGTGCGTTTTTTGATGAATTTTTTTCAATTTTGGCCCGTGAGGCCCGATTAGTGGCATAGTGGGTGATGTTGGCGGCTTCCCGTAAGCCACTAAGAAAAGCTCCATGCATGGTTGCAGGATACCGCCTTGTGGTGGCTTCACCTGCAAAGAAAAGTCTTCCATCTCCTACACTTTCTGCTAAAATGTCATAATCGTCCCCTGATGAACCCACTGCTACATTCGAGTATGAGCCTAAACTGAAGGGATCACTTCCCCATCTTGTACACACGGTTTGTATTGGCTCAGGGACATCAATCCCTTGGGGTTCATATATGCCTACATTAGTTAGCACAGTAATAAGTTTCCCTGAGTAAGGTAGCGCTCTTTAATAGGAATTCTCACATGAGGGATAATTTTGACCCATTATCTAGAAATGGGTCAAATTGGGTTTTTTTTTATCTCCAACAGGCCAATCTTGACAAATGGGTTGCAAATGTCAAAAGTAGGCTGAAGTGTAATTTTAAAACATACCTCTTAAAACATTCTACTCTAGTAAATAGATTACTACAGGATGAAAATAGCTTCCGTAATAACATTTAGCACACTAACGGTTTATAAACTTTTAGACAAAGTGTTCTAGGTCAACCCAGCCTCACCCAAAGTGTTTTCACCCGTACAAAAATTACTACTTTTTGACCCAAGCCCATTTTTTACCAACCCGTCCAATTTGTTACCTCTAACTTTTAGCACCTGGCTTTTCAAATATTCAAGTTGGAGTCTGTAGCTAGAAGAACTACCAGAACAAAATCCAGTGTGTTATGAAGGAAAATACACTACTTACAACTGACCATCCAAATACACATATAACTTTACAATGAGAGCATATATATATGTATATACCTCGAAGAATTTGAAGAACTCGTGTAACAGCATCAGTGGGTGGCATGCTTTCAAAGGAATGAGCAGCCTCTCCTGCCACCAATGCCATAAGAACTGGACCACCGGCTACAGTTGCATAGCTATAAAACAAAAAGAACTCACCCCGACGGCTAGGATCATCTGATAGATGCCCAAACATATCAAGATCAGTTCCCCAAAATAAATGAGGAAAAAGCATGGCAACTTTATTTAGTAACCCAAATCCTAGCCGTTTAATCCCATCAAGCTTCCTTTGAGGTAACTCGGGATTGAATTTAATAGAACCGCTTTTTAAAACCCCAAGTGGGACGGTGCATAAAGCAACATCACCTTCAAAAACCTGACCACCGCCAACCACCACCTGCACCCCGTCACTACCGTAACGGATAGCATTAACTGTTTTCTCGTATAGAATTGGAACATTTTCAGCTAAAGCCTGAACTAATCGTCCATTGCCACCTGGCAGAAAACAATGGTCACCTCCCATATCATATGGATCATCTTGATCCCAAAAGGCTAATGAAAGTCTGGAGAGTAAACCCGCGTTAGCATATTCAAGATTTGCAAGATGCCAATTGAACAAACTCATTTCTTGTGGATTTGCAGGCTCACCATCAACCTGCCAAAACGTCTCTAAAGCTGCACCAAGAGAAACATCTTGTGAAACTTCCCCCATTGATTGTCTTAATTTGCTCGCCTTATCCAAAAGTTGGTTAAAAGCAACCTCAACTTTAGCATCGACCCCTGAGTCAACCGGTTGACCATCCAATCTATAAAGTGGACACTTGTCACGTATCTTATGAAGAGGATACGAAAGCTGGCGAGCCAAAATCCCAAGAGGGTTTCCGTGTGTACCAGTCAAAACACTCCCACCTAAGTCAGCAGCGGCAACCCGATTCCCACCTTCCATTTTCTTGGTATAAACTCGGCCCCCTGGCCGTTTTCTGCCTTCCAAAACTGTAACTTTAAACCCAAATGACATCAATTGCCTTGCAGCTGCCAAACCGGAAAGACCAGCCCCAATCACTATGACATTTGATTTAGCTGTATGCGGTTCAACAAGAATTCTGTCTTTAATGAGAGGTGCAACCCCGAAATTGATATATCCATGTGACACTAAATAGCTGTATGCGGAATCTAAAAGCTTAGTACAATGTGAAGGTACAACATCAAGAAACATGTCTTTTGTGACCCAATTGAACACATTTTCCCTCCACTTAGTGATAATGTGATTTCTAATGAGTATGTAGTTGACCTGTTCAATCCCACCCACAACCGAAACCACCCCTGCATCAATTTCTTCGTCTGTAAGAATATCAGCCGGAAATCCAGCAGTTAGCGCAATCAAAGCTTCGGATGTTGCTTCTTTGTTAATGACAATGATCTCATCAGAGACATCTAATGGGGGCGGATGATTAGGGTTAGGGTTTTCGGGTAAAGTGTATACCTGGTTGGAAGAGCGTGGCCTGCCTCGTCTCCGCTTTCTGGGTATACCGAGTGAGAGTAAGCGGTTGACATCGCTAGGGTTTGGGTTTGCGTTTGCGTTTGAATTGGGGTTAGGGTTAGGGCTTGAATTAACGATGGTGAACTGCAAAGGGTTGTGGATGTTAGGGAGGATTTGTTGCTGCTGATGGCTTTCGTTCATGCTTACAGCTTTGATTGATTGATTACCAACAAACAACACCAGGACCCATGGATGCTCAATTCATCATCATCACTAGTAGTTCAACTAACAAAACAAATAAGCTTGCTTCACAATGATATATTATACATGTTAAGACTAAACTAACCATACAAACAAGGCTCGACTTGACTTTTAAGGTGAATTAGTTTATCTTTTAACATGAAACTTATGTATCCATTAAATTCATCATTATCTTGAAAACCAACATGAGTAATAGTTAATTTATTAAAACATGTTGGTAAAATGCAAGACAAACATCCGACTAAGATTGTACGCGTTGTCTGATAAGAAATGATGCACATATGACAGGTAGGACCCTGAAAGGGGTATTATACCTGAGCATGGCCGGTAATGGTTTGTGCCCAAAGGATTATGACATGCCAAGCATTGACGGTACCCGGTAACAAACTATTACTGGTGTGTAACGAAAGATCCTGATGTGTATTTCATCCTATGGATTTAGCATGGTTAAATCTTAAATTAATATTTTCATGCTTGATTATAAAAATGTTTTGGGTGTGATAAATACTATTCATCACCATATCACTAATATTGGATTTTAAAACTTTTACAAAGGAAGAATGATTGGACCAAATGTGAAATTAGATCATGCCATAATATAAACTTTATGGGTGTATTTTACGTTAATGTTATAGTTATACAAGCTGAAAGCAGATATTGACACATCTCTAGTTTTGAAATTATGTGGCTTGTAAATATAAACATGATATTTGTAAAACGATATGAATCAAATTTTGAAGATTGAGTTGGTTTATAAAACAATAATACAATATTGTTTACAAAAGAATTTGACACTTTCAATAAACCTATAACAGTGATTTTCTAAATAATATAATCAAATGATCCCGATCGCTTCACACGGCCCAAGGTGACAGATAGAGAGGTTTATATAAAACAACCTCTTGATTATGTTAGTCCTATGTATCTCACTTATGTGTGTTGTCTCAAAAAGACCTTTAATGGTATTTAGCAAGCTTCTTGTTCTTCATGTTAGTAATTTGTTGTCTGCATCATCTTTCTTTGAGTTTATTGGTAACAAATTTGGGCCAAAACATCATATAACTCTTTTTACACGTCTATGACATGATACTACTATTAATCATGTCATGTCTCACCTTTATGAAGAGTTTTTTATGACTGAATGTGAATCTCTCTCTTATACTTTCTAGGGATTGAGCTACTCGTAATGCTTTAGATCTTTTGCTATCATAAACTACGTTCTTGTATTATTTTTTTATTGCACGTTCCTACATGGTTGCATGCAATCCATATAACACATCCACAAACATAATGTCCAAACTGTCTTCGTTTGACAATCTCGTACCTAATCCTAACTTGTGATAGTCTTCTAGGTACTGTGTAATATATGACTCTCGCATTGATATTGCTAGTACAGTTCTATACATTTAGCTTCACATGTTGATCCTCATGAAACACGCGAACCACATATGGATGTCTTAATTGCATTCTTTGTTACATGCATGTTATAATTGGGCATAGACTTCATATAAGTACATTATTGTTGACTGCTTGGTTCCTCACAATGATGGCAAGTATACTTGGACACGTTGATCACCTCCTAGCTAGTTTTGTGTTCCTTGGACATGATTTGGTCTCTTGGTCTTTCAAGTGATAATACGTTATATAACGTTTTAATGTTGAAGCAAACTACAAGGGGTGTTTTAAAAGTTGTTGTTGAGACATCACTTCACAATTTCTTACTTGAACTAGATTAACCTCTATCTTGTTCTGTAATTGCCATATGTGGCAATGTTAATGTTGTGTATTTGTTCTTCTAATGAGCACAAAGCCAACGTACTATACATGTAGAATTAAATTTACACTTTATTAGAGAACATGTTGCTGCATGTGTGTTACACATTTCCTCATGTATAAAACCATCATACCATTTATAGTTATTGTCATTATATTGGCTGTACTCATTGTACAGGAATTCCATTATACTTGTGTATCCTTGACCCCGTATACTATTACGGTTAAAACATCAGATTTTGCCATAAGGTATGATGGTAAGATGATTTCGTCCTCATTTACATTTTTGTATCCTACAAGAGAGATATGTCCCCAAGTGACTTTTTTAAAATATAAAACCATCAATGTTTTTTTTTCAACTTCTACGTTAAGTTGTTTGTATTTTACTTGGGTCAAACTAACAATTTTTCTACCCAAATTTGACTCAAAATGTCGCAATACTAGAAGGATAGGTAATGCTACATTTTCTAGGGATTTGATCGATACATCGACATACAAATTTTAATGATAGAGTTAACAATATCACTATGGATCACTCTACTATTATTGTTGCAACACTGCTTTAAACGAGCGATTCAATCTCAGTATCTTCTTCGCCAAGTCACGAATATCTTCTCTGCTGGATTCAACCGAGATTTTTGAGAGTTGTTGAACTCCCCCACTAGTCATGAAGTCCTTAGTATTGTCCTCTGAAAATTAGTAGCAAAGTTGGAACACATCAGATTATGTACATAGCCTCTACATACTTGCTTTAGTTTTTATATGACATTCATTTTTTAAGGGTCTTATTTATGTAATCTAATTAATAAAAGAAATACATTGAAAATGTGTGTACCATTTTGTGCTAAATGACAAAGAGCAAGCTCAATGTGACGCCGTGTTGATAGCGAGGCAGTATTTGAGTTTGCAAGCAGCCATGAAAGGACACCATCTATTAGAAGAGAACGACCTTTCTTGTGTCCTACACAATTTAAAACCAACCAAGAATGTGTTTAGTGTATACTAATTGTTGATGAAAAGACAAAATAAAAAATGAAAGTTACAGAATACCTTGAGTTATTGCTCGAGACTCACATTTAGCAAAATTTGCAATTCCCCTGGCAACCTGAGCGATAACATCATTATTACCAGATCTAACCATGCCCAAGAGCGCTCTAATGCCTCCTTGTTCAATGAGCAGCAGATGTAACTTCTCTGATGTTGTAAATATTAAGAAATACTAGTTGTGTTAGTAATAAGTAGAGGTGGCACTTTCAAAACCTCCACTTGTAAAATTGTTAGTTTCAAATGTAATATATTTCAAAAAGGAGACAAGGGAAACAAGTTCAAATGGGTTAAACATGTTAAAAGTTGTTGGCCAAAGCCTATTCAAGTATATACCACCAGAATTGTTTTATTCAATGATTCAGCTTATATTGTAATAATATTATTTCTCTAATATCGCAGTACTTATCTATGAAAAATGGATAAAACATGAGTAAACCCAATTTTATCCCATACTAAATGTTAGCAGACCCGTCCAACTTAAGGATCGATTACCATTTCCACATAAATTTGCAATGGCTCCAGCTACCATTCTCAGAGTTTGGGGATCATCTGTTTTTGAAGCTGTGTGTGCGAGTAAAGCAGCACCTCCTTTACCCATAATCAAGGCTTGATTCGGTTCTACCACAAAAAAGATTTCAATTATAAACTAAATAAATAAAAATAATATGAATTTAATTTCATATCTTTGCAAATTTATACATGTCAAGCGACTTTACACGGTTTGGAAAAGAAAGCAAACAGTAGTTGCTTATCATTCATCGATTGGAACATAATGACCCCTCTCACATCATCAATATACAAAGATAGTAAAATGAAATCCAAAATAAAAATAAAAAAAATATTGTAAAAAACAGAAATAGAGAAAAATGGCATTCAATTACACATATATAAGAAAACTAGCCTAATGACTTGTGTCTCATACGTATTGAATAACAGAAAAAATCTAATTTAAAAATCCATATAAATACTTTTATGAATAAAAGTATGTAGCACGTATATTAATGGAAAATTATAAAATCCCGTAATTTGTGTCTTATAGATATAATGGGTACGTAATTATTAATTTAATAGAATGTATGTTTATTTGTTTTGAGGGTTAGAATCTTTGATTTACATTTTTTAAAATAGATTTGATAAGTAGATAATTTCAACGAATAACTAACTGAGTCTGTTAGAAGAAAAAGTAGGAGGGATGTGTTTTCTTTTAATTTTGTAGAAAATAATTTGACTTAATATCCCTTTAATTTTGCAAGGCGTTATATTTGAAAACAAATGTATATTTTCAAATAAATGAAAACAAAATGAATTGAATTTCTTGAGCAAGAAAAATAATTTATTGTTGAATGAGAAAATGTCACATGGCATAAGATTAGTCTAGAAAAGTGCCATTTGGCATAATGTTAGTCTTTTATTATATACTAGCTTTTGTAAATTTATGTATTACACGGGTTGAATAAATAAAATATTAAATAAAATACAAATTTATTAATTATAAGAAGATATTTTAAGATATAATATGATTGAAATATATATGAGAAAGGACTATAAACGATGATATCAACTTTTTGAACTTTTTTTTTATATAAACATTTTGTTTTAAAATAAACCTTTAAAATTAATTTTTAGAATTTTTCATATTATAACTTCCATTTTAATTGTTTTTAGTTTATAAAAATTATACTTTTTTATAAACACCAATATTAACATATTTCGTATTTAAAGAAGTTTGATGTTTTGAAAAAAAATTCTTATTTTAAAAAATTGTTTCTCTAGAAATGACATTAATAAAATGATCTCTTTTTAATTTATTAAAAAACTATTTTTTAATCTAAAAAACAATTAAATAATATTATTAGTAATTAAAGTATTTATTTAATAAGAGAAAAAAGTGATAAAATTTGATGAGAAGAATTATGATGATAACATGTGTCATAATTAGTTACTCTTTTATTAAAGTAGAAATATAATATGGATTTAGAATATAGATTTCGGAATACCATTCATTGCAAGATTTGCAATGGCTCCGGAAGCGACCCTAAGCAGTGTTGTATTTTGAGAAGTTCTCAATAGGATGAGAAGTGCATCTAGACCTCCTTCTCGTACAATTTTTTCTTGATTGATATCTGTAAAATCATATACGTAAGGATTACATAATAAAACATCATATATAACACCTAATTATTAGTTCTTTTGACAGAGCAATAATATGGCAGTAATATGTTTACAGAAAATCTTATGTGGTTGCCTTCTAATGCTTTTATAAATATTATGAAAGGTTATACATTAATCTTTTCTACAAATTACAAATTTGTGATTGGTACAAGTATAAACATACCTTCAGCAGCAAGGTTTGCCACCACTTTCACAGCATGTGTTTGGACATCTAAATCAGTTGATTGCAATAGTGTCAAAATTTTTTGTAGGCCAACTGTAGAAAGTAACAGATTTAAGTTTTAATCAAGAAAATTATACAGTTACAAAATTCTTTTTGCCCTAAATCTTGAGAGATATTAGGATTAGTTGCTACAATTTCAATAGACAAGCTCAATAAATATGACCAAACGTGCCTTCTTCGCATATTTTTGCTATAGTGGTTCTTTGATAAGAGTTGGGCTCCTTTGATTTATTTGAATTATGCAGTCCCAAGGGGGCACTAGTTTTTGATCCTCTTGCAATGTTTTCTTTCATGGATGGTCTCTTATCCTATAAAAAAGTTGCAACATGAAATTTCCAAAATATTTGACATATAAAATAAATGCCTATGGAAATTGCATTACAACCAATACCTCAAAATCGTCCTCACTTTCGGGTACAGGGTTTTTTATACTAGTTAACTCTTTTTCAACAGCCTTCCTACGTTTTTCTTCAAGTGAAAGGGCTTCTCTTACAGCTTGAAGTTCATCACCTAATCTAGCCTGCATTACATTCATCATTTAAGCTTTGACAACATTATTATTTAAATAAAAAAGGATGTCATGAGTAAACTATGTTAACAGTGGTAGAGGTTAGCAAGATGGTCTGGTCAGGTAATGGACCAAAACAAGTAATCCTTTTGTAAAGGTTGTGAAACAGGCCGGGCTAGGTTGGTGGATATTTTTATTGTCTTCAGCTAACCATTTTTTCAATATTAATATAATTTGTTAATTATGATTATGATAATAATCAAAATCTTTGAGAAAAAAATTTAGGATGTTGCTTACTCGCATACACTAAAAATAGTGTGTGGGACTCTCAAGCTGTTTAGCTAAAAACAATTATTTGATCCATTTGAGATGAACAGCAAAATCAAACGAACGGGTCAAAATTGTCACCTCTAGACAAGGGCATTAACCTTAATTTCACATTTCAGTTACCTTCTCCGATGACAATTTATTATGTTCTGTTTTCACTAACTGAAGTTCATGTAGAGTTGTTTCATGTAGCCGAGCTGTATCTAGTAGTTTCATTTTAAGATTATCGATCTCTTTTTCCCCTTCAATCTGCAAGCAGATGGCATTGACATGAGTTGTTTTTAAAGAAATGTGAAGGTAGTTATTAGTTAGTCATGCGCACCCACAACTTACTTGCAGTGACATTTGATGATCGGTGGAAGCCTTTTTTAGTAACATCACTTGTTCTTCTAAACCAACACACCTGGCATGCTCATCCTCCAGTTGTATTAGCAACTCATTGTTTTTTCGCTCATACATCTGTGTGGTTTCTGCAAGTGCCTTCTGGTACGTAGCACGTTCAGTTTGATATTGCTATTTAAAGATAGAAACAAAGGGTTATTTATGATAAAATCACATTATATAATATTTTTTTACAATAAATGAAACGAATTATAAACCTCCATTGACTTTTGATGTTCACTCAGTAGAATTTCCATTGAATTTAATTGTTTTTCTACACAGTTAGCGTGTTCTCGTTCATCTTCTAAATGTGACATTAACTCGGCTATTTTCTTCTCATACATCTGTGTCGTGTCTGCAAGTACTTTTTTGTATGTCGATGTTTCAACCTCGTATTGCTACTAGCATCCAAGAGAATAGTATAAGTATTTATGTTTTTTTTCAAATTTATTTAGACATAATAAATTGTTATTCCAAGCACCTTGTTATGTTCTAGGCCGAGTTCGAGGCGTGCAATCTCATCATGCATCAAATTGTTCTGATTCTTCTGAAAATCTAATTCCTTCAACACATCTTTCATTTCTGATTCCAATTGGGACTTTTCCTTTTCTAGCAACTGCAAGTCATGGTCAAACTTAATATTTCTAATAGAAGGGAAGTCAAAATTGCAGCCCATATTTTGATTACCTCACAGTACTTTGAGCTTCTTTCTAGACGTTCAACCTCTTTGCAAACAAGATCATTATGATCTTTCTGGGAATTCAACTCCTTAATAATATCTTTCAGTTTTAATTCCAGTTGAGATTTATCCCTCTCTAGCAACTGGGTCAAAGTGTGAAACAGACATAAAGGTCAAAGAATGTCAACATTAACTCTTAGAAGGAGATTAGTGGAATAATATTAAAAAGGATAAACAAAAAAAAGAAAATGTACCTCACACCTAGCAATTAAAGATCTTTTTGTTTCCTCAAAGCTATTTTGACATTCTCTGAGATTATTCTCCAATCTTAATATGCTATCTGCTTTAGATTTCTGTTGCCTATCTACCTCCTTGGTGAGTATATCAACTTGATTCTCAAGCTGGCGACACAAGCTCTCGTAGTCAAATTCTTCTTTCAGTTTTACAAAATTTACAACTTTCATGGCCTGCTCAAGCAGCATGTATTAGGAATAACAATAATGACACAATTTCAAAATTTAAATACTTCAACTTGTGTGTATGTATTTGGAGAACATGAAGTGAGAAGCATATAAGTAGAGGTGGTAAGATGTGAGTCAGGAGGGTAGGGTCATGGGCCAACAAGTGTTTAGGCTAAAAAAAGTAACCACGATTGTAAACACATCTTTTTCACTGTTTATAAATAACTAGTGTGTTAACTATATGTTTCACAATAATAATCTGGATCTTTTCCTTTAGGAGGTTGTATGTAATAAAAATAGACTTTGGTTTAACTTTCAACATGTTTGACCAGTTCTATTCATTTGACATGTTCCTTTATTACCTGTTTCTATATTAATTTGACCCGTTTGAGATAGAACATATCCAAAATTAACCAATTCATAAGCAAATATAATCCCACTTGGAAATATAACTTACTCGTTGTCCAAACATTATGGTGCTTGAAGTTTCTGTATAATGTCGAGAAGATGGGCCAATTGTTACTATCAGAGAGGTCCTTGCAGAGCCTGCACAGTTTAGTAAATTAAGTTGAAAGAAGTGAATACACAAGGAAAAAAGCGAATACAAAATTCACTACTCTTGGCTAAGGTTGGATCTCAATTAGATGTTAAGATGACTGCTATTTTTACGAATTCATATATTTGAGTAATTAAAAGCAGAATATGACCTAGTTACCTCCAAACGAGTCACGGAGCAACCTTGTTAGCTTAGAATCTCTGGTGGGTATATGAGGGCTATTTTCAGCCAATGCATTTATACACTTTCCAAGGGAAGTAAGAGAGAGATTGATGAATTTTGTCTCTTCAACCAAGTGACCTTCACATCCTGCAGTGTGTGTAGAAAATCCAAGGGGCTAACATGCTTATGCATGGTAAGGAAATGAAGGTGTTGTATTTATACACACTACTACTAATATTCATTTGATCATTACTTGTTGTTTGATGTTAATACTCTAGATAGATAGATAGATTGCAACATACCAGATTTGTCTAGGCGCTCGGAACCTGCGAGATCAACTATAAGTAGTTTGCTTTTTCGAACAGTTGGAATCACATGGCCACCGGATAACACATTTCTATCATCTTTCCCTTGAAAAGAAGAGTCGTTTCCTTGTTTATCATTATTAACAGATCTTGTAAAAGATACCTGTTGAATATGAACAAGACAAGATGATCATGATATGTTAATTTGTTAGTGGATCCCATTCCCATATATAGGTTAAGAAGGGGGGGTTGCGTACCATAAGAATTGCATGGCTACGAGAAGATTCAGTGTTCATTTTTGTGTTTGCTGCATGTCGATTTGCTTCTCCAATTTGCAGCAGATGCAAAAACTGGTCAATATTCTGAATATTGACTAGTGTTGCAGCAGGTACAGAGACTTGGCCGTCGTCAAGAATTGGGATGTTGAGTTTTTCTGGTGCAAGTAGATCTTGAAGAGACTCCATGTAAATCTGTAAGAAGAATGAATGATGTTTAAATGGTTGAAGATTAATGCATGAAATTATATTAATATATACCTGGAGATAGGAGATTTGAATGGTATCAGAGGGTATGGAGGCGGCAGAAATGATGTCCTCCAAAGCCCTGACCATGATTCCTCTCTCTGATGCATCATCGTTGCCCAACTTCCCAAGCGTGTAAGTTTTGCCGGTTCCTGTTTGACCGTAAGCCATGATTGTTCCATTATACCCATTGACCACGCCCTGCACAAACTAAAGTTTCTCCATCAGAATTGAATGATCATATCATATATATATAAGTAACAATTAGCTTCATCATTTACAAATTGCTAGTAATGAGAAATGATACCGGCCTCAACTACAGGTCTTGCTACGGCGTCGTAGACTCGCTTTTGAGAAGCGGATTGTGGGAAGACTTGATCAAATCTGTAAGACTCACAAGTCCAGTTGTTTTTGTGGAGCTTCAACTTGTTAAGCTGATTGAGGTGGAATGGAACATGTATGTTATATGTTATGTTAAATAAAAAGAAAAGAAAAGAAAAGAAACGAAGGGACTAATGAGGTGGTGGTAGACCTCTGGTTGAAGGTGTACGCAGTCGGAAAAATCGCATCTGCGACAAGGTCGTGGGTGTTTTTAGGTCTGAGCCTAACAGCAACTCTAACTCTGGCAGATTCTGAGGGCATCATTCATTTAGTTAATAATAATAATGTATGTTAATGTAGTAGATGCAGGCCAGCTGGCAATTAAAGAAAGTACCTGCAGAGTGGTTGTGGGGAGGGCATGAGCCTGGAGGGTGAGAATGTTCTGGCAGATCTAGAATGAAGAAGCTAATTAATGTGTGCAGTAGTGATGTGTGTTCTTCAGCTACGTAGTTTGACCCTGGTCATGTTAGATTAGTTAGTGAGAGAGTTGTTGCTTGTTGAGAAGCGTATGCTATTGGATCGTACAATCCTACGATGACTAGAGAAACATCATGCAGGTATCTATAACGATGACACATAGCAGAGATGCAAACATGCAAAAAGCCCATAGCTATCGTAAGAGCAGGCAATGATGCTAGAAAGACGGCTGCTGTGCAGTTCTAGAGGAATTGGTAGTTTAGTTGTTGTTGAGCAGTAGCTTATGCGCCATTGGATAATAGTTACTTATTGGGTCCTCGATGATAATTATAAATCAATCGGGGCTACACAGAGAGACACAAATCAAATCAAATCAAAGCATATATACATACATACATACATGCAATGCAATTATGCAAACCCCTTAGTCTGAGTTAACTTTACTTTACTTGTGTTAGAGGCCGGCACGATGATAAGAATAATAATACTAGTGTGTGCACTGCACATTGCACAACCACCCCCCAATCACCACTTTAATTGTTTTAATAATAATAATAAGATCGAATAACTAAAACAAATACATACAAGACCACCCTTCATTCAACTCCCGCCGGCCGCTGCTCCATTTGTCACATTCTATATATTACTCAATCATTCCTTCATTCTCACCTCTTCCCAACACTACAAACTTCAATTCACACCTTTTATTTATATATCAGTATTATTACTCTCAATCACTTTTTTTCATTTTATTTTCACGCACCAATCAATTTATTATAACCAACTCAAATGCATTATACTCATCCCTATATATATATATATATATATATATATATATATATATATATACCCTCATTATATATAATACTAATTATCAAGTGCTTTGTCCATTATGAGTTGTATTTTAGGTTTAATAGGTTGTACTTATTTTTGTTTCTTTTAATTTTTTACTTTTAACCCAATACTTTTACTTCTTTTACAACTAAACCCCTACAATTCTTCAATTTCAACTTTGGTTGAATATACTTTTCACATTTTACAAATTTTTCGTTTTACGTTTCGGTTTAAATTTTACGATTTAACACGCCGCAATGTGCGCGTGTGGTTCAACGTTTTTACGCCTATTTTTTCCCGTTCAACGTGCGTTTCTAGATCGACTTAGTTGGTGTTAATATTCTACGATTACGTGTGGGGTTTAACGTTTTTACTTCTACTTTTCATTTGGTTTTATTTTTTCCTTTTCTATTTATTTTTTAATACAAGTTTTTTCGGTGTTGTTGGTTAAATGATGGTGTGTAATTGATGCTACTTGACATGATTTTACGCCCCTGCTGCAACGTGAGGGCTTATTTCTAGTTCCATCTAATTACAACTTTTAATTAACACATTTTCCATTTTCAAAATTAAAAAAAAAACAAACCAAATTAAATTAAATTATTGTTATATACGTACAATTATTTATGACAATAATGGAAGGGCATGTGATGGCGAGACTCTACCTCCCCCGCACATGGTTGCCTTCCCACCCTCTCCTCTCATTCACATCAACTGCTAAAAACTTAAATATCATATAATCTTTTTTTATCTTACTGTTTTTTTTAATAAAAGGCACGTCAAACTTGTATCCACAAGTGGATTACTTAATTAATTCTATAAAACATTCTTCAACTGACTTGACTTTTTTGATAAATATACAAATATTATACCCATAATTTTAAGTTAATTAGGACAACTATGGAAATTGTACAATATAATATCTTTACATATTCGTAATTAGGTAAAAACATTCAAATAACAAATGTTTTAAATTTACACAACATAAAAACTAATTTTAACCATCAGTGTTTAAAACTAGATGTATACATCATTAGTTTGCTTATTTATTTATTGTGTTCTTGAGTTCAAATTCCTTGGCTTGGACATGGCATTTAATCCATGTTGCTATACATGCATCTAGAGAGAAGTATGTTCAATGAAATACTTTCTTAAATACAAGCAGTCCAATAATAATTAGAGTGAAGCAATGGGCTTGGGGTCCTAAAAAAACATAGGGCCCCCAATTTTTAAAAATTCATAAATATTTTATATACATGGGTCATTAATATTAACTACTTTGGGCCATTAATATTCATTATTTTAGTGGATTTCATTTATTTTGTGTTAAAAGGATTTAAATGTTATATGAATTTTATTCCAAGGATTCTTGAAAATGATATGCATCTTAATTTTTCAATATCTAATGTACATATTGGTTTTTATAGAGTTTTAATGTCAAATGGTTTGAAACTAGATATAACAATGATATTCTAAAATACCAGTAACTTTTTTTTTCTTCATATGTTATATATATTTGATATCTTACTAACACTTAAAAACTAGAACAACAAAATGTACCACAATTTTTACAAAAGAATGGGTAATATTGACAAAAGCATGTTACCATTTGTTTTAATAGTTATGACTCCAGTTTAGGATGAAAGCAAAAAATATAAATATATATTTTATACAAATTTTTTTTACAAAAAGACTCCAATTATAACATTCGCTTCAGGCCCCCAAAAAGATTGAGCCAGCCCTGCTTAGATGTATTACCACATGCCCAAGGGTTATGCCCAAGGGTTAGGCCCTTTTGGTTATCACCTTATTTCAGTCAATTTTAGTTGACTACTTTTGTTGACTTTTTCAACTTCCACCTCTTAGTTTAAACGTTTATATCATTAATGTACGGTATTATTTTTATACAAGTTACGCCATAATTGAGCGATTTTTTTATTTTTAAAACAAGTACGGTATCGTTATATAAATAATATCATCACGTTTTTAACTCATATGATTTCTGCTCGTCATTTTGTCTTTAGTACATTTCATTATGTCTTTTCTTTTGTTTTGTGTATTTTCGAACCTTGTTGTGTTGTTTAATATGACAAATTCTAAACAATTATAATAGTGAATTGTCATTGTTGCGTACTTCTCTTATGTATAACACAATGACAAAATAACAACTAATTGATTTAATACATTAAAAACAATGATAAAATAACAGAAAACGATATAAAACATAATAATAAAAATATCTAATTATGTTTTTCTGGTTATCATTGTGTTTTTTGAACACTATCAGTTTTAAAAAATAAATTTGTGAAATAATATTATCGTGTACTTTTAATTGTAAAACACTGATAAAATAACAACAAATGTATGTAATATATAAAATCAATGATAATAATATAATGAAATGATCTACAATGTATAACATAATGATGAATACATATAACAAATGATAATATATGGCACAATGACCTAACTTATTTGAGATAGTGATCAAAATGTCTGCCCCTTCACAATAGAATGATACACATCAAATTCAATTTTTTTTTGAATCATTTTAGATTAAATACCATTTTATTATAACCATTTTATGTTAATTTTATAAAAATGAGCTATAAAATATTAAATAAAATAGTACTTACATATTCTGATATATAAAAAAATATGAAGACCAACATAGTTTCTATTATATTTGTATCTTCAAATCATAACAACGTATATTTCTTTATATGAATCAAAACTTTTATGATTATTAATACTTAAAAAAGTAGGCTATAGATTTATAATTGTAAAAGAACAAACAACAAATATCAAAATTACCAAATTAAACTATTAAAGTCAACAATTACCAGGGAAATGTTTACGCCTGCTCCTGCAAACCTGAGAACTCCAACTTCTTGTTATATGCATAATTCAGTGGCATCTGTATGTATATTACCTATTAGTTTTAGTAAACCCGTGACTAAATAAAATAAAAAATTATTAATTATAAAATAATATTATTAAATAAGATATGATTAAAATAATGTATAAGTACGTACTATAAAAATGAAACAAAGATCTCAAATTTTTAATATTTTGTTTTTTCCAAAAAAAATTATACCTTTTTTTTTCAAAATAAACGTTTAAAAATATTATTTTAAAAACTTTCTTATTATAACTTGATTTTTATTATTTTTTGTTTATAAAAATTTTACTTTTTAAAAACATCAATTATAAAATATTCGTATTTTAAAAAAGTTTGACTTTTTATAAAAATTTCTTATTTTATGAAAATTTGTTTCTTTACAAATTATATTAATAAAAAAATCTTTTTTAATTCATTAATAAACTATTTTAATTAAAAATACTAAATACTATTATAGTAATTAATGTGATTATTTAATATATCAGAGAAGCGAGAAGCGATTCATTAATAAACTATTTTAATTAAAAAAAACTAAATATCATTATAGTAATTAATGTGATTATTAAATACTATTATAGTAATTAATGTGATTATTTAATATATCAAGAAGCGAGAAGCGATAGAATTTTGATGAAGAGAAATGTAGTGGTGGCACATGTCTTTCTTAGTTACACTTTAATTAAAGTAGAAAGATTTGTAAGAGTATTAAGAACCCATTCCCCATTTTTATTCATATAATTACACTAAAAATCACTAGTTATTCTCTCTACTTTTCAATTAAGATATTATTGAAATTACCTATGAGTAAGAACTTCGATTAGCAGATAAAACATTCTTATTATTTTTAACACTTTAGCTTTAAAATTTTATTGCTTTGGAAAAAAAATCATTTTTATCAATATCTTCTTGTTTAAAAACTCAGCTTTGTTTTGTTAAAACTGCTTTTATATAAAACATTTATTTTTTAAAAGATTGATTTTAAAAATATTTTCTTTTTTAAAAGAGTTTTGTTGTTTTAAAAAAAATCACAGTTTTAGACAATTTTGATTTTAAAAAAATATATTTTTTATCAAAATATTTAGTTTTAATTTAATAAAAAGTTATCTTTTAAAAAAAATTATAGATTTAATAATATAGAGAGAGAAAGAGAAAAATCTAGAAATTAATTATTTTTTAAATGGAATAAATAGTCTTGATAAAAATAAACGAAAAAATTATTGTGAGAATGCCACGTGTCATAAAATGTAAAACATTATTAGAACAAACTTATTTTAGTTTAAAATTTTGCGAACTCAATTTTGCTCAAAAGTTTAAATGTTTATAAAAGCCCGATCTTTGTCACTATAAATGCTGGATTCCAAAACGATTCTTTCTACTCTAATAAAAGGGTAAATAATGGTGCTACGTGTCAGCACTATATTCATTATTATCAAAATTTATCCGATTCTCTCTCTTATTAAATAACTACATTAATTACTTATAATATATTATTTATTTTTACATTATAATTAGTTTTTTAGTAAATTAAAAAAGAGATTTTTTATTAAGGTTATTTATATAGAAAATAGTTTTTTATAAATTTTTTTTCTAAAAGTCAAACTATTCTGGTAATATTTTAAAAATTGGTTTTTCGAAAGTAAATTTTTTATAAAACAAAATAATTAAAATACGAAGTTATAGTACGAACATTTTTAATAATGAAAATTTTTTAAAATGTTATTTTGAAACAATATGTTTAATTTATCTTTGAAGAAAACAAAAAAATTAAAAAGTTATTATTGTTTTATTACTTACAAATATTACTCATACGTAATTCCAATGATATCATGTCTTAGTATATCGTTTTATAACTAATAATTTTTATTTTATTTAATATTTTATTTATTCAACTCGCGTAATACACGAGTTTACTAAAGTTAGTTGTATTATAATAAGACTGATCTTCCCCAAGAGCTCACATCAACGATGATCTTCAAAGACATTCTTCGCGGATTGATTAGATGAGATTCCTACATTATTATATTTTATATAAAATTATACCATTATATAACAAGTTTTTTTGTTGTATAAATCACAGAAAGTGTCTTATTTTTATTTTGATTTCATACTATTACATATAGGTAGTATTATTACTTTTTTTTCTTTTTGATGTACTGCATTTAAGTAGTATTATATCATATATAGAATAAAAATAAAAAATCAAATCCAATGAAATCATTCAAATAAACTACTAAACACCTTCAAAGTATTGTATAGACACTTTCGGTTTTAACGTCATTAATAAAAATAGATTAGTTACGACGCATGAGTTGCGGAAGGTTTTGATTTGTTTGGGAGTAGAGCACACCATCGGAGAACCGTAACATGATTTCTATGATGAATTTGAGGTGGTTATGATGAAAGGATCCAATTCAATGGATGTTTTGTGATTAGTACTTACAAAATATATTAAATATTATTTACTACATATAATATTGTAGTAAGATGATACTACAGTTTTGTAGTATAAAATCAGTTCAACACGATACTCTATTTGTTTTTTTAACATAGAAATATTATATTCAATATATTTAAAGATAAAACAATTTTTGATTTTATGATACAAATAATTTTAGAAAAATAATAATGTATGAAAAGTTATGATAGTTTAAAAGAAACTTACGAGGGGTTCTTGAGTATATAAATTGAAATGAGTTCTCAATGGATTTTCTCACTATATAATTTAAAAGTCATCAACGAAAGTTTATATAGAATCTGTAATCTATATCCAGTTCTTGCAATTTACTGCTTCATCGATAAGCACAAACCAACTTATAGATAAATTCCTTTCCACTTTACAAGCTAAATACCATTACGAATGAAACTAGATACCGTATAATTTTTGTGTAAATCAATAAGACGTACGTACTAAACCTTGACATACATGGTTTAATTTGTTATATATATAATATTGTGAGCATACATAGTTGGGCTTTAATTCTGCATGCATGCAGTAGATGCAAGCACAGGGCGCTTATGGTTTAGGTGCGGTAGTAGTGGAACATATGCCGGTTGAGCTAAGAGTTTGGTAGTTTATATATCGGCTAGGACCGGAACTGTGTCGAAGCCCTTTAGGCAAGCAACCATCCACATGACCTTGATTATTTGCCCCACTTGCTTTAGGCTTGTACATCACATATCCTTTTTCCTCCAACGGCCTCATGGCGCCAACACCACAACCGAATATGGTGTTGCTGGTGGCTGGAGGAGATAAGACTCGGAGGAGAAGCATTGCTACTGCTACCATCATCAAGGTAGTGATCGTTAATATTAGTCTAGGCATCTCGTACGTACGTGTTTGAAGTTGGCAAATTAATTAAGGATCAATTGTTGTTAAATAGGGTGGTAACCAGCTCATAGCTTACCAAGCAAAAGTGTAAAATCTCACTCGTGATTCTTTTTAATGTGTCCGAAGTTTCTTAGTCAATTAAACCAACTCTTCCTCTTTCCTTATCTCCCACACACACACTCTCTCTCGATCGATCGATATATATATATATATACATATTAAAAAATAAGTTTAGTTAAATTAACAGAAAAAGAAAGAAACCAAATAGATCGTTTATATATGAAACACGTACTGAATCAAACATTTAAAAAACTGATAGGTTTACAAGTCTTTATAGAAAAAGCCTCTTAATTGGGAGTAGGCCGGAAACATGTAGGACCATGCATAGATGCGTATTTTTTGAATGCTAGGCTAGAAAATATCTATGTATGATAGGAATCAACAATTTAACAAATTGAACGCTCATCGATAGGCTTTATAGAAAATGTTTTGTTTTTCAAATCAAAAAGCAGTAACATTATTTAAACTAAATATAACGATAACGTCTTCCTAAAGTAAAGAAATTGACAAACCATTTTAAAAAAAATACGTGTATCATGAGAGCTTCTAGCTAGTTCGAATCTTACTACAAAAGGAACCGGCCGGGTCGATCACCCAACCTTCATGACCCCCAACCGGGTCACCGGTCAACACTGCGTTAACCAGAATCCGTGATGGAGGATATTTATTTTTATTTATTTACTTAATTTAGCTGGATGAGTTTAAAAGTCAAGTCAACCATGGCATCTTAACAAGGGCATCTGTCAAACTATGATTGGGACACGTATTCCAACCTAAAAGCTAGTGCTGGATTTTATAGTTGAGCTGGTAGAATTAAGTGTTTGCCACGTGGAAGATCCAGTCCAACAACTATATAGGTATGTAGTCTGCAGATAAAATGAGCATATCTCAACCACCTCATACGCAAAACTTGTGAAATTAATGACTCATCCATCTAAGTAACATCAACAAATATTAATAATTGCACTGCATTAAACTCTTAAGCCTTTTGATAAATAATTTAATTTCATATTTTATAATCTTGATTAACTTGTCACATATTTTCAGTCAAGCTTATATTTTGCTCTAATTGAATAAACTTAATTAGAAAGTTTCTAATATAAACGAAGAAACTACTTAATAATCTTAACATGCTTGGATGTTTTGTCTAGTTTCGGTTCCTGTATATTTTAAGAACTTGAGTTTTAGAATTAAAGCTTTACACAAGACGAGCTCGAGCTTCACAATTAACACTCTAAACGAGCTGAGCGCGGACAAAAAATCAAGCTCTCTTATGGCAAAGCAAGCTCAACAAAAGCCTTTACATACCCATGCTTAGCACGGCTTATTTACATCCTAATTTTACAGTCATAGTAACATTCAACTAATCAAGTATTTAACCAAATAATCAACTAATAAATCAAATAATCTAATATATCAATCTACTAATTAATAATCTTATAATTAATGTATCAAATAATCAACTAATAAAATAATTGACTTAATTATCCAAGCTAATTGTTTTATATTTGTTACTTATTTTATGGGGTCAATGATATAAAGGTTGGTCTCAAAATTCTTACCGGTCATGTAGAATAAGTATAAGATGATACTATATGAGTTTGAGGGTTCTATTTATACCACTAGTGATTTCACATTACGTGTGCAAAGATTTTCTGGTGGAGTAAATACTGCTAGTGATCACCCCCCGATGTTGCCTAACCTGAGGAAACCTATGATCAAACATATGTGTCTGGATTCTCTTATGCAGAGAATTCAACCCTATTTTGTGTAAGGACTTTCAAGCGAAGTAAGAACTATTTGTCGATATAGCTGACATTGGTTTCATGAAGTTGCCTAAGTGTTATGGTTAGGTCTCTCCCTTAGTATCACTGATGAGGTATGTCTTTCTTGAAGTCCTTTTATCTAAGGATGAGACTTAGTTTTTAGTAGGACTTTTAATAAGCAGACGAGGTTGTTTTTGTTGGAATTTTGGATACAAAATAATTATATTTATATATTTGTTATATAAATAATTATTTATTTATTGGTTTAAGTTCTCGTTGAACTATACCGTGTCCAAACTGAAGCTAAGATGAATTAGATATCGATGCTCGAAGTTGAGTGGTCGAAATGAAGAAAGTAAAACTTGGGTGATTATTGTAGGAAATTTTGTAATTTCTTGCATAATGCTAATAAAGCTATGTATTGATTAACATGGATGTTTTATGTTGACCAAGTCTTTTAATAAATATTATGAATGTCTTTTATGGATCATAATTTTATTAAAATTGGTATTCAACTTGTCATGAATAAAATGAGAGTTTTAATTTGGTCTCATAAAACATTTCATAAATTAAATGAGAGTTTTGGCTGTGAATCATAAAACTCACATTAATATGAACTTATTAGCATGAGTATATAAACAAACTCATGATGATGAAAAGTGAGAAGAAGAAATATATTTTCTTTAGTATCCAAGTTTTATAGAAATTTAGAGAGCAGCACTCTCTAGATTGTTCTTCATACACCATCATCTTTAATCTTGTTCCATATAACTTCATAACACATATACTTTACCCGGTGATCTCTTGGGCCGAGGCACTCTCCGGCAGTACATACTGCTTTGGCTGTTGTACCCTGGGAGACAGACGTGTTGTCTTGAGTAGAGACGCGAAATCTGTTTTAAGGGACCCGTGTCTAACACGATCCTCAGCCACAACCGTCAATCTTTTGTTTGTTATTTGTTGTAGTCAAGGGGTATAGTTGAAGATTCAAACGTGATGAAGACTCGTGTCAAGAATTTTATGTGAAGACTCGTTAGAGTATATACTAAAGACGTTTCTTCGAATCAAGTTTGGTACAAAAATATTGTTTATATTTAATTTTTTTTGTCGTATTTGTAGACTTATTATACTAAAATATTTCTCATGGCTAACGAGAGTATCGTTAGAATTATTATTTTTTAATATAAAAATGAACCTATTTCCTACAATCTTAAAACAGATTTCGAGATTGGATTTTAAAAACCTATTACTATTTTTTGGGTTCACGAAACGTTAAAGAAAATATTAGTTGAGATTTTTGTTGAAAATCAAAATTTTTTTTGGGAAATAACATAGTACAATACCATGTTTGGATTTTATTAAAGATTGGAGTACAATCTAAAATCTAAAATAAAGAGTTACCAAACAAATACCTTGATTCTATCATATGTTAAAATATTTTGTAAATGTTTAACAATCTAACGTTTGTGTTAGAGATGGTTTAATTACTAAAAACCATTAAAAAATCATGGGTTTATAGTTTCAAAACTATTCATGATTACAATGATTTAAGCAAAATCAAATTTTGTTTTAGAAAGAAATTAAAGCTAGTGTTTTGCAACAACAAAAAGAGAAATAGTCTTTCTTATATGAGACGAGAAGCTTACAAACGATTTTGTAATCGTTTAGTTCTAACGAGCGTGTTAGAAGCGGGTTTATTGTATATAAACCGATAAGCTTAAAAACAATGTTTTTGTAGTTGTTTATTTCTAACAAGCGTGTTCGAACCGGATTATATTTTATATATAAAAAAAACGATTTATGTAATCGTTTATTTCTAACGAGTAAGTTAGAACTAGATTTATTTTATATAAATCGGAAAGTTTTTAAAACGATCTTTGTATTCGTTTATTTCTAATGTACGGGTTAGAAGTGGTTATTTATAACCAATAAGCTTAAAATGATATTTGTGATCATTTATTTTCTAATGAGCGTGTTAGAAAACGGTTTATGTAATAAGAACCGTAATATTTAAAATGATTGTTGTAATCATTTGTTAGAAACGGTTTATGTGTATAAACTAAAATGTGTCTAAAAACGTTCATTCTGTAATAAATGTGTTAAAACGATTTATTCTACAAATCGAAAAATGTTACATAATTTTTTTTGAAAAAAAAAACGGTTTGTAATTGTTTGTATTCTAACGAGCGTGTTGAGATATTATTTACACTATAAAAACATTTTGTAGTTTATGGTTTTGACTATTGTGATCAAGAGATAAAATAAAAATGATATATTTTTAAAAATTGCAAAGCTAGGAAATGTTATGAATAAATAAAATATGTGTTTTGCAATCTAAAATGATTAGCTACTCATGTGAGAAATAGCGCGTCTCAAATCACATAATATTCTCGATGAAATTATTCGGAAAAAAACAACATGTTTTGAATGAATAAAACATGTGTTTTGCAATCTAAAATGATTAGCTACTTATGTGAGAAGTAACGCGTCTCAAATCATATAATAGTCTCGATGAGATTATTCGAAAAAAAAAACAACTCGAGGTTGTTGTGAATAGAAATAATTATTCAAATACAACTACTTATGAATAAGATAGTGTATACATAACGTTTTTTTTTCTTCGGTTTTGACTATTTAAATTAGAGTTTCAAGATAAGATGAGAAACTTGATCGTATGAGTGCATAAAGTATATTGAGGGAGTACCTCAAGACATGCCATATAATCGATATCATTGCTAATGATGAAAGTGTTATAGCTAATAACACTTTGAGATTTGATGTCTAGATGTAACTTTTATCCGTTTAAATTATTATTAAAAAGTGTTTTACACTTTACGTTTCATTTTCGGTTGTATTATTATTTGTGTTCAATATCTTAAGATAACACATGTAATATTTACAACGAAATAAATTAATTTCTATTATGACTTTCAAAATGATTTTGAAGGAAATAATTTAAATGGAAATATATAACTTTAAACAGATAGTGCAATAAGAGATTTGCATAGAAAACAACTTGAGAGTTGTTGAATTGTTTAAGTGTCGAAGATGAGATATCAAATGTCATACAATATCATGAGATAGAAAATATGATAAGTGTATCATGAGATCGAAAATATGATAAGTGTATTGAGATAAAATACACAAGTATGAGATATACCGATAAACTTCATTTGAAATTATCATAAAGATTCACAAGTATGGATAAATCTACATATGAAAGCAATATATGTTATCTTTAATGAATTTTGCTAAATTCATTTTGAAAGATCTAAATGTTGATGCGTCTACCATCTTAATGTTGTTAAAGTTATGTGGAGGATTTATCTTTCATTTGGGAAAGTATCCTTGTTATACATAGCTTAAAGGGACAACAATACATGTGTGCCAATAACTCTAGGCAAAATTTATGAATTACATATTATTTAGTGTCAATGTGTTTGACTCAATCTTAATGTAATATTGATTGTAGACGAGTTTCATTTATCTTGTTAATGATAAATGTGTTCACCAAAGTGAATTGAATCAAGACTTATTACTAAGTCTTTATAAGTCAAAGGGAAGATAGTGCCCTTTGCACTTCGCACACTCGCATTGTTGTGCTTGAAAGTCGGTTGAGTAGTTTTGAAAGATGCTACTGAGATCTTGGTCTTAACTCAATGCCAACTACTGAAGTGTGTGTATGCTATATTGGTACCGAGCTTGCCTTTGAGTTGCTACCAACCTATTGTGGTAATGTCGAGTTCCGGTAGTTACTACCGACTGATTGCTGTTGAGTTGGTGCTGAGGCGACTACCGGGTCCAGCGTTATGACTGGTAACTTGCTTGTGGATGAGAGGTTTAAAGGAAAACGAGTTATGTTCCTAAACCGAACGATGACGAATAAGTCTCATGATTTGTCTATAACAAGATATGGATATGGACAAGGGATAATGCGTTATTCCTTAAAGCTGTGTAGGATCAGAGATGATGCACACTTTGTCAGAATGCTAAAGTACTAAAGCCTAGCCTAGACTATATCAATTATGATGCTCTAAGGAGGTCAAAGTTGAAATAGGATATTCATTCGGTTCAAGGAGGTTGATATAACCTATGGAAAACTTAACTAACTAGATAATGTTATCTAGTATACAAAGCTTTTGAGGAAGACTCAGTTTCTAGGTTTTACGATAGCAAACCTCACTTTGAAATCAAATTGCAAGAAATGTGGGGGAGATGCCATTTTAGAAACAACCCTTTAGGGTATGTAGAAATGGTTTTGTGAGAAATTTTCTCAAACATATTGAGAAAGGGAGAACCTTTCATTACCTTATATGGATGTTATCTAATAACACTTGAATGTGGGGGTTTCTTGCATTTGAAAATAAAATGTTAGCAATATGGATTTTGACAATCCAAAGACAATGCAAACACATGATCTAGTGTAGTACACAAAGGTCATAAGAAGTCTATGATAGACTCAAATTCTAATTGCCTAGATTTAGAATCTTGATAGATGTCTACTACCAAAGACATAAAAGAGTGTATTCGTCTTGAAATAAGAATTGTATTCTTCAAAAACACTTAGAAGTTTCACAAAAGACATTATTAACTTACGAGTTAAGAACACATCATGAAAACTTATCTCGATTGAAGTTATCTATACCGACTTGACAAAGTGATAGATAATAGTTTTGGATCCAAACAACCAGTGTGTTGAAACGAGATGAGATAGAGAGGAATTGGACTAAAGCCAGTAGAAAAAAGGGGAATATGAGGGAAACCTAACCTAGTTGACTGGAGATCCCAAGATCTAGGTTCAATAGGACAACTTAATCATATGACCAACGGAGTCACTACAGGGTAGTAACCTAAAACAAAAAGGGAGTGACGAACTTCCTAGTCCATTCACTCTGGGGGGTACCCCGAACCAGTGACCAAAGAAAGGTTAAGCATATTCAGGTTAAATGATTGTTAGAATTAATATAACCATAATGCTTTTAATGATTCATGGAATCACCTATGTTAGAGAGAAGTGGGGTCGCTTCGAATGGATTTGTGGGGTGGCGCAAATCCTAGAGCTCTCGTAGAACCAGGATAGTGATCCATGACCATAACGGACACGACAATGAGGGGATGTGCCCGACTAGGGAGAGTCTTGTGTGAATGTATATTGTCGTCTACACAAAAAGGGGTCTGTTCAAAGACATCGCGTCTACACACCACCAGTAGGCTAAATATGCTTCACAAAGGAAGGTTCAATGGGAACACCAACCTATCCTGCAAGACTCAATTGTCGAGTTTTCATTGGGAATTTTGTGTGTTTTGATCTATCTCCATTCATGTGGGGGATTGTTGGAATTTTGGATAATAATTATATTTATATATTTGTTATATAAATAATTATTTATTTATTGGTTTAAGTTCTCGTTGAACTATACCATGTCCAAACTGAAGCTAAGATGAATTAGATATCGATGCTCAAAGTTGAGTGGTCGAAATGAAGAAAGTAAAACTTGGGTGATTATTGTAGGAAATTTTGTAATTTCTTGCATAATGCTAATAAAGCCATGTATTGATTAACATGGATGTTTTATGTTGACCAAGTCTTTTAATAAATATTATGAATGTCTATTATGGATCATAATTTTATTAAAATTGGTATTCAACTTGTCATGAATAAAATGAGAGTTTTAATTTGGTCTCATAAAACATTTCATAAATCAAATGGGAGTTTTGGTTGTGAATCATAAAACTCACATTAATATGAACTTATTAGCATGAGTATATAAACAAACTCATGATGATGAAAAGTGAGAAGAAGAAATATATTTCTTTAGTATCCAAGTTTTATAGAAATTTAAAGAGCAGCACTCTCTAGATTGTTTTTCATACACCATCATCTTTAATCTTGTTCCATATAACTTCATAACATATATACTTTACCCGGTGATCTCTTGGGCCGAGGCACTCTCCGGCAGTACATACTGCTTTGGCTGTTGTACCCTGGGAGACATACGCGTTGTCTTGAGTAGAGACGCGAAATCTGTTTTAAGGGACCCGTGTCTAACATGATCCTCAGCCACAACCGTCAATCTTTTGTTTGTTATTTGTTGTAGTCAAGGGTATAGTTGAAGATTCAAACGTGATGAAGACTCGTGTCAAGAATTTTATGTGAAGACTCGTTGAAGTATATACTAAAGACGTTTGATCGAATCAAGTTTGGTACAAAAATATTGTTTATATTTTTTTTGTCGTATTTGTAGACTTATTGTACTAAAATATTTCTCATGGCTAACGAGAGTATCGTTAGAATTATTATTTTTTAATATAAAAATGAACCTATTTCCTACAGTTTTCTCTTGCGACTTATGAATAATAGGTGGGGCTTTGTGACATCCGTCACCTTAAGGTCCGTCAATTAACGTGATTGTCCGTTAACTACTCTTTGATCGATCATTCCTCATCCTTATTTAACTCTTTATGTGGATATCCTGTGTGCCTTATCATCGTTGTGCGTGTGTATTCGTTATAATCATATGTAAACCTTAAAAACTTTCAAAACTTTATCAGCATAACCGCCAAATATATCATTTTTATAAATAATTAACGTCACCAAATAAAACCATTTCTTAAGTCATAATATCATTAAATGCATTTTTATAATTAATATAATTAACCTAATAAAGTCGTTTTTCAACCGAACCAAATTTGGGAAACTCGGGGGTTAAGTGCAGGGACTAAACTTGTAATTTTACAAACTTGGGCTGGGTATATAAACCCCTTTACCAGCCCTAATCCCCCATTTTCATCATCTTCTTCATCTCTTCACTCTCTACACACACATCTTCTTCATTCTAGCACCAAAACCGACCCGCTTAGGCTCGTTTTCGTCGTCTAGACTTCATCTACAGCCTAGTTCACTCATTTCTAGCAGGTAGACGACTTGGGTTGTCTCTTTTCTTGCCTTTTTACGGATGTCCAAAACTAGGGTTTCGGGTGTTCGGGTCCAACCCGAACACATGAGGTTGTGTGGGTGCGTGTGTGGTCTTTCTGCTTTTGTTTCATGTTTGTGTATGTTTGTAGAGTGTTTCTGGAAGTCCTTGTGGTGTAAAACTCGCGTTTAGAGCAGCTCGGGGGCTGCTCAGCCCGACCACAGTCGCGATTCTGCTGTCCAGGCGACTGGGTCTGTCATGCGATTGAGCCGTGCGACTGTGTGAGTCGTGCGACTGAACCATGCGTCTGAGTCAATCATGCGACTGAGTTGTACGAATAGGCATGTCGTGCGACTGAGTCGTGCGACTGTGTGTTTGTATGCGATTGAGTCATGCGTGCAAATGAAGGTATGCGATTGAGTCATGCGTATGAATGATTGTGTGCGATTGAGTCAGGTGACCAACTGAGTGTATGCGATTGTGCGTGATTCGCACGACTGGAGTCCAATCGCACGAATGAAGGTTCAGTCGTACGAAAGTAGCTAATTCGCACGATTGAAGGTTGATTCGTGCTTATGGAGGTTGAGTCGTGCGATTGGGTGTTGTGTGGTACGACTGAATGCCAGTCATACGAATGAAGGCTTAATCGTACGAATGAAGCTGATTCGCACGATTGAGGGTTGATTCGTGCGTATGGAGGTTGAGTCGTGCGTCTGGTCTTGTCGTGCGACTGTAGTTGTTGTGTTTGATTTCCTCCTTGTGCGTGGTGTGAGTATGACGTGTGATGTTGAGGTAACATTAACACAATAGCCATTGTTCGGCCACAAAGATTAAAGTCAACGCTAAAAAGGGCACCAATACTATTCAAAACAAATTAAACTAACGTTTTACAACTATCAACCGACTTATAACCATTGACATTTATCTAATACTTTCTCAATAACAATGAAACTTTTACTTAAACATCATCATCAATGGCGACAATGTCTTGTACTTGGATCTACATAGGGTCTAGTACGTGTGTCTGTTTGTGTTTGTTACACGCGACCCAGCCGATACAACCCGAACCGACCGAACATTATTACGCGCTTATTTCATATCTTTAATGCTTAACAATAACTGTCAATAGGTGTTTGACTGTTCATTTGCATTCAACGTTTGGATACACTGATCATACATACTTACCACTTAACAAGTGAGTTTCGTGGCCCCTTTTTACGCTTATACAATATTTCAATCATTTACAACTTGGGGAAAAGTATGCTTAACCATTTTCAATGCTGTACAACTTATTTACATTTTACATACAAGAAATCAACGTGATACTGTGTTGCAAGTACTTATCTGATACATGCTTGGGTCTGCTGTGTGGTTCTATCTTTGCAACTATTTAATTCCAGTGTGGGAACCGACGGTTAGGTATTGGTAGTACTACTGGGTTGACACCCCCACCCTCGTTCGATGGTATACTAGTTGGTACCATCAGTGGCCCCAGGAACGGGCCCTTGGGTGAATATATGCCGACAATTTCTTTGTGTACGTCGCTAGGTTTGGTTGCAAAGCTCATGTCATGTGATTTTACTTGTGTATATAACTGTATTCACGGTATTCCATTACGCTTACTTTATACAGCATCACTTACATTTTATTACTTAAACCTGCGAGCTCACCAACAATTATATTGACCGTTTTGAGCATATCTTTTCAGGTGATCATGCAAGTCCAGGAATCTAGGTGTGCTGCCTTAGTGGAGACCCTAGGATGCATTTTTGGGACTTAACATATTTTGATAAACAATCTTTATGAACAATGTTGATATGTGTAAACAATTATAATCTTTTGAAACTTGTTCCCGGGTTGTGGGAATTTACATTACAAATTCATCTTATTTGGTTATGTGAATCATTATCATGTTTATGCTTATGGCTATGTTGTCGTGAACATTGACTAAACACGACACAAGTCCCCTTGTTGTCGGGTGTCGTCATGACACGCTTGTCATCATTTATTATATTGCACCTCAATCGCTTACCATGTGTTATTACATAATACTTGTTCCATTACATTACAAAAGCATCATAAATATGGATGTCATCCAAAGAGCTGAGTAGCCGCCCCGTGCCATCCTCAGCAACATTACCTGCCAACTGGAAACACATAAAAGTCAGCATTGCTGAGTGAGTTCTAATTTTATAATATAAAACATACTTTACTTCCTTTTAAACCATCCGTTAATTTCGTACGCGATCACACAACATACATACGTACAGATAATATAATTATTATATTCCATTACGTTCGTTACATTCTTCCATTCATTAGTCATCGCACGATACTTTATCATTCGCTTCATTCGTCATGACTTCTTTTCTTACGTTCGTTCATATCACACATATCGCACGTTCGCACATTTCGCACATTCGTATCTTCGTACCCATCATACATATCGCACAAATCGCACAAATGGAGTGGTCGCTAGGACAGACTCCCCCTGTGTGTGTGAACTCTTAGGGGTTTAGCCAAATCGCACGCTGTCTCATGGGCTAGCCAAAATCGCACGCTACATAGTGTAAGGCCCCGTTCCCGGAACGCTTAAAGTTGGTCATTCATCGCACATAAAACATATATTTACATTTGTACTTTATAAACATCGCAGCGGAACATTAAAATAAGCTTTCATTTCTTTATAAATGCTTTTGCAAGCTAATACAACATTCATTACAAAATAGTTTGTTCGCATTACAATACAAAAACATTAATCAAAAGAATGCCATCCCAAAAAGAGCCGAGTAGCCTCGCGGTGCCATCCTCAGCAAACATTACCTGCCAACTGGAAAACATATAAAAAGTCAGCGTTGCTGAGTGAGTTCTAGTTTTATTATAAAACATACTTTACTTTTAGATAAAACCATTCGTTACTTTTGCATGACCACCCATCATACGTACGCATAGATAATATCATTATTATCTTCTTCATTCATTCATTCATTCATTCGTTCGTTCCATATAACTTTACTTGCGCATCGGACATCATCAGTACCAATACCATGTGCTACACCCCGTTCAGTCTTAGCTACCGGGCCGAAGTCAATAAATGAACAGCTAAACGTATGCCACGGTACTAGGGATAACCGATCAGTCATAGCTACTGGGCCGAAGTCAATAAATGAACAGCTAAACGTATGCCACAGTACTAGGGGTAAGCGGTAGAGGTTCTACATTAATGGTCAATCACAAAGAAGGATCCGTTATCCGATGCATGCAAGACGTTTCATTTCTTACCACTTTACGTTACATAATACTTCATTTCATTCATCATAATACGTAAAGCCATAGGAAAGATAATATACATCATACTAAGGAACATTACATGCATCAGCATGACATCATACAGGGCAACATCATACATACATAACATGCATCATGCATAAACATGCAACATCATCATCACTATGCCCTACATGTTTTCTAAGGCCATAACAGTCATTTTACATGCTCTTACGAGAACCTTTACGTCAAAACTTACATATGTACTTTCCCCCGAAAGCCAGAAGTCTAACCACCCTTTTCTTCGGGTGCAACAGCTCTATTCGTGCGTATGGACACCCTTCAGTCGCATGGCCTTCATGCGACTGAACATCATGCGATTGGACTCAAGCGGATGAACATCTATGCGAGTGGACATCCAGTTGTGCGTATGAACCTCATGCGGATGGAGCTAATGCGAATGAGCACCTATGCGACTGATCTAATGTGAATGAACTCATGCGACTAAACACTTATGCGACTGGACCCTCAGTCGTATGACTCCCCATGCGACTGGACTCCCAATCGTGCGACTGAAACCTTAGTCGTACGATTGAACCCTCAATCGTGCGAATGAATCCCAATCGTGCGAATGACCCTCAATCGCCTCTCAATCGGCCGTATGGCCTCCATTCGGTCGCCTAGCCCTAGCTGATGCAGAATGGAGTTCATCCCGAACCCAATCTGCCATTTTCGGCCTCCAAGCTCATCCAAACCCATTCTAAGCCTAAATTAACCATCCTAGACCTTAGGAATGCATACCATAACACCATACAAGCACACACAAGCCCGGAAACATACACAAAACGCATCATACACATCACACCCAAATGGGTCTAATACATACTCACACCAAAAACGGGTTTTAATATTTTCCAGCCCCAAAATCGGTTGAAAACAAGTAAAAGTGGGGTCCTAGAACTCACACAAACGAGCACAACGACAAGGGCTTTGATTTGGCTTGCTACACAACGAGTTTGGCCACCCGAATCACCCGAACCGACCCTTTTTCTCTTTTTCTTCTCCTTTCTCTCTTCTCCTCTCTTGAAAGCTGAAATGTGGGGGTGTGTGGGGAGAGTGGGCTGCCCTCTCCCTACTAATATCACCATATTTCCAACTTTTCTTCGTTGACGAGTTTGGTCCCCCGACTTTGGACTTTATTTCTTCTTCTTCCTTCTTCGGCTTCAAAATAATAAATTTCCGGGTGTTACAGATTAGGAAGTTTTTGTGACGAATACAACACCAAGTTTTAGATCATTACGAGAGTCTTCTTGACGAAAACGAGAAATATTTCTAAGACACTTTTGGATTAGATGTGAATTCATAGGAGCTTCTCAAGCAAATAACTTCGACATGGTTCTTAGATGATCGATTCTTGTTTACTATGTCATTGAGGTTTCAAAGTTACATTAGTTTAAAATTGATACGAGGATCGTGTTTGTTAAGATTAATGGTTCAGTTCAGAATAAGAGTATGAGGTTTTAGAATAAGTGCGGGTTTGAGGGAAAGACATTCAGAATGATTATTAAAAGTCGATATGAGAATTGGATAATGAGTTTTAAGATCCAAGAAGACAAGATCAATGATAATACGATAACAATAAGATGTTTCAAGTGTAACATTCGGTTTACTAACCAAAGCAATACGTTGACTTATCAAAGTATTAGGTCAACTACAACCTTAATGAAGACATGCGTACTATAAGCGGACACTCACCACAAGGGTTCCCAGGTAAGGTAAACGGATCCATCGGTTAATTTGGATTTATATGAATACCTTGCCTAGACAGAACACCTCGAGATACAGGCATCACGCTCTTCCAGCATTACATGTTTCAAGTTATAGGACATAGACTTTGACAAGACTTGAAAACCACAAATAACGATTCAAAGCTCATTTTGAAAACCATTTGAATTAGGCACACAATGCCTTAGAATATGATTTAAGATTCGTGTGTGCATTGATAAGATTCAAAGTATAAGAAGGATCACATAAGGCATATAATCACATAATCAAGTATAAACATATAAGACACATATAATTATATCTAAGCATATAAAATATATGTGAGGACTCATGTGTACGGGTACTTAGTTATAGTATAGGTCATTCCATTTCTAATAACCTAATTCCCCATAACCATGGCTCTGATACCAATCTGTCACACCCCTACCGACGGTGGAATCATCGGGGCGGACGAATGTGAAACGATTGTTCATAGCTCATGAAATTAAATAAGTTGAAATAATAATAATTACTATTTTTCATTGAATAATACTAGACAATTAAGTCATTACAATACAACAAAGATATAAACAACAACATAAGATATTTAATTAAACTAAGTCCAAGTTCTATATGAGCAAGAAGAGTTCCTCAAGTAGCAGTCCTGAAACATGTTAAAAATAAAGGGTCAACTTTGAAAGTTGGTGAGTTTACATGGGTTAAACATATATATATATATATATATATATATATATATATATATATATATATATATATATATATATATATATATATATCATATATATATATCTATATATATAGATATATATATATATATATATATATCTATATATTTTATATATATATATATATATGTATATATAAATATTTACAAGTAGCAATTCATGTCAATGGTTATGAATTATGCAAGTTTATAGAACAAATATAGCTACAATCGAACTTTGACCAAGAATAAGTTTATAAGTTTATAACGATTAGCTAAGTGTACTTGGTTCCCATGATGAACAAACATACGTCATCAGGAGCCGGCAATACATCGTCTTTAGCACCAAATAGGCTTGTCAGGCCCATAGATCTATGACGTCGCCAGGCTAGCAATAGTTAATGATTGTCAAAATAATATGTATCTCATATAATACTCACAATAATACAAATAACAATGACAAAAAGTAAAGATGAATTGCATGTGCGTTCACAAGTATCAAAAGTTTACAAGTGTAAGTTTATAAGGTTAACATGTTTCACCACAAAAGGTGTGAATAAAGTAAAAAGGGGCATGGAGAACTCACATTGTATAATAATGGTTGTAGAGTACATAAGGAAGCTTAAATGCTCAAGAGTCAAATGTGATGTCCTAAATGATAAAAAAAACAATAACTTGAGGTCGGAATTCATTACAAGAAGTTAGGACGTTTAGAGAATGTCAAAAAAACGAAAGGTAGATTGGAAAAGGATTATTATACCAATTTTAGATTCTGGACAGAATGTTTGGTGTTTGATCAGTTTTTAAAATAGCAAACAGTTTCATAAAATTATAAAACTTTACAGTTGACTAGTTCAGAGTCTTCCGGACAACTTTTTTTCAGAAACATTTTTATAAAAAAATCCATAAATAGGACAAAACAGCAGCAGAAGACAGAAGGTGCTGAAATGCGCACTTATCTTGTGAAGGCTATTGTTGAGTTGTCCAATTGAGTTTCTAGACGTATAAACTATCGTTAAAAAGGTAATTCAATGATCTTAATATTTGAGTCTGATTTTACTCAGATTTAGTTTGTTATGTCCAAGTTATGGTCAGTTGAAGTCAGACTATATTCTGCCAAAATTATAGTAAGGCACTTATGTGCACTTTTAAAATTGTTAAAGCATGAAACGGGTTAGAACAAATTTATTATGTCGATATGTGGTATACTAGACTTCATTTGAGTTTTAGAAAAATATTCCAAGACTTCGGCAAAATCATCACTTAGAGAAATAATCTTGTGGAATAACCGAATGCGACGGCATAGCCGTCCATATGCAAACGGGATTCTTTGTTTACGTTAGTGTGTTGTTAGCTTGATTTAGGAATGTTAGTGATTGTTATAAGGTTAGTGCATATTAGAAGGTTAATGATCAAATGATAATGATTGAAATTTAAAAGAGATTTAGTAGAAGAAATAATAAAATTAAGAACATAAAGTCATGAGAATAATTGGATGTTAGGATGATTAAAACAATATAGAAATGCATAATATAAAAGCAATATAAGGTTACCTTAGTATTAGAAACTTCTTGAAATTACTTGTAAAAGAAAAGTCTTGAATTTGTTCAAAACCAAAGGATTAAAGAAAGGTTTGTTAGAGAGATTTTTAGAGAATGAGCAAATGAAAAGTGAGGCCTAAAGCTTGCTTTTATAGTTGAGGTTAAGAGGGGGTTATGAATGGTGTTAATGGTGAGTTACAAGTCTTTCAAAAGGGGGTTATGATTGGAATTTGAAATAAATAAAAATTAAATTAATTAATTAAATAAAAGAATAATTACAATTTAAACTCTAATTTCATTTAAAAATCTAATTTTAATTTAACAACTTTTTTTATTAAATCTTTGTAGACTTTATAAATCTCATAAGAACTTGTAATTTGATTATTTATTTTAATTGAATATTTAAAATCTTATAAATATTAATAACCTTTAATTTTTATTTATAAATTATAAAAATTATTATAAGTTGTTTAAATGATTTAATATATGGAAATAGAATAAAACAATTGTCAATATTGGTTAAATTATACATTTAACGTCTTTGATTCATTAAAATTATTAAAAAATAATTTAATAATGGAAGTTCAAAATGGGTTTCGGTTTGGGTTTTAACTTGGAAAATGGCGGATGTTACATTTGAACCCTACATTATAACAAGTATATTATGATCAACTATCTATTTCGCAATTGAAATTAAGACATATAGAAGATAGGATAGTCGTGATTGAGGTGAGAGTCGATTTTGAAGTGATGATGTTGTTATAACCCAATTGATGTTTACTGAAGCCTTAGAGTATGATAATGAGTAGAATCCTTCAATCAATTTCGATTGAAAATAACTAGAAGACAATGTTGTCGTAAGTCGTGATGTATACAAGGATTGAATTCGATGTGAGTGTGTGTTGCATGTGAAACTGAGTGTTCGAATAGATTAAAGGAATCAAGTGAGGTGTTTTCCTTCTGGTAGATTGATCCAATTGTAACAGTTTCAAATAATTTGAGTTATGGGATTTTGGAGTTTTGGAATTGGTTTGAAGGAAATTATATGATTTTAAGCGCAATTACGTTGAGGTTTGAATTTATGAACATTGTAATTTATCTGTCTTGATTAATTTGACTGTGAATCGAGGTGAAACAGATTCAACTTTGAACAAAGGTTTTTGGTTTTGATTGGGACGACTATAACAGACGTATACTCGAATTGAAATAATGAGTATTGGGTTCAAAACTGATATGATGATAATGAAAGCTTGCCTGATTGAATTATTTTGGTCGAATTTTAAGTGTTTGAAACTGCCGGAATGGGGCGAGCTTGTTTAAATAAATTACTATTTGGTCCATGAGATTATAATAGTTACTTTTATGTCTAAAACATTTTAATTAAATTTTAAAATTACATTTTACACCCACAACTTTAATAAAACCCTAATGTTAAAACTAAATCAATTTTTAAATAAAAACTTTATAAGTTTTGTAAACATTTTCAATTTAATTATTTATTTTAATTAAATCATTAAAATCTCATAATTAATAATAAAATTCAATAAACAATAAAGATTTATTTTATTAATTATAAAATTACTGTAAATTGAATAGATGTCATATTTATTGGATTTGAAACACTAAAATAAATAAAAATGATTAACTAATAACTCTCATTACATATTTTACATAATTGACCCAAATATATATGGTTTTATAATTTAAAAATGGATCAAATGTTACATACACACATATATATTATTTATATAATTATTTTTTAGTATTATTCACATGATAAAAGTATTAGGTATAGAATGATATTGTCAATATTAATTAAACTATTTATCATATTGTTTTAGGTATAGCATGGTATTGTCAAAACTTATATTAGCATAGTTATAATATCTATACTAGCATAGTTATATTATTATAACAATAATAGTTATATTAACAATATTAATAGTAATATTAATAATGAAAATAGTTTTAATTATCATTTTAATACCTACAATAATACGTTTAAGATAGGTAATAACTATATCAAAAGGATTATTACAATTTTTTTGGAAATGATTTTTGAACGGTATTAAAACTTTTTATCAATTATTACTTTTATCAATTAATAATATTATTTTTGATAATTTGTTATCACATTTTTGTATATATTTCATTTCTTTGCCTCATATATATATTTATAATAAATATATAATAATTACATATCAATTAAGTATTATAGTTTTAAAGCTTAAACATGTATCTATAATTTACACACACACACACACACACACACATATATATATATATATATATATATATATATATATATATATATATATATATATATATATATATATATATATATATATATATATATATATATATATATATATATAGATGGTGATTCCTGTGGTGAAATCTTCAAATCATCAATTTAGGTATCTACAAAGCTCATAAGCAATATCCAAAACTAGTCAAAAATGATGGTGATTGGTGATTGAATCCAACTGAACCTTTTGTGATCGTAATGTCTTAGGAATTTCTTTATGATTGCTATACAAAAAAGGAAAAGAATATCAATTAGTCAAACATAAAAAATAACCAGGGAGATAACCAAGGAAACTAGAATAAAATAAAATAACTAACAATATATAAAAAGTTAAAATTACATAATTAACCTTTTTGCTAATTGGCTAGAAGTGGTTTTCTTGGTTTTCTAATAACTTAATGGTTTTCTTAGGATCCATCCCCTATATATATACATACATATAGGAGAGAGACCAGACAGGAGAGATATAAGAGAGCGATTAGAGATAGAGAGAGAGAGAGGAGAGGAGAGAGATGAGATAGATATATAGATATATATATAATATATATATATATATATATATATATATATATATATATATATATATATATATATATATATATATATATATATACTGTCACACCCTCAAATTCCACGTGCGGGGTTTTACCGAGAGGCGTGTGACAAACCAGGATCTCAGACACGGTCATATCAAACGACACTATATGGACTTGAATAAACGTTTGAACTTTAAATCAGAGTAGTCATAAACGAAATAAACATCAGTGCGGAAGCATAAAACTGAAATGAATAACAGTGCGGAAGCGAATAACGAAATGTAAACAATACTGAAAGTTATAAGTGCTAAGTCAAAACAAAATGTTCAATGCAAGTAAATATGTTTGATGATGCATGTCCTGAGTGCGTTCCTTAATCGTGCATCATAAGCTTAAGCGTTCCTGTTACCTGAGAAAACATGCTAAAGTGTGTCAACATAAAGTTGGTGAGTTCACAGGTTTTATCACAGATAAAAATGTTTGTAATTGTTTGAATGGTAAAGTAATTAAAGCATATCGATAGGTAGCTAGCCTATAAACAAGTTACTTAACGTTTCGAACCGAGGCTGACTGTTTGTATGTTCGTTGCCTTCCCGTCACGTCTCACTAGACAATGACAAATGTTAGGTCAATAACGCACCCGTTTGACCTCCAATCAAGCTAGCGCGACTAGCCCGGGCGGGGTTTGTCAAACCCAGTAGTACTACTCAGAATTACCTCGCTACACATTACTAACGGTTCGAGAATGTAAGGACTTTTCAAGAATGTTACACGTAACGCTAACAGTAACAGGCGATATCAATAATACTAAAAACCATTTGTAAATACGTTGCATGTTTTTCCCCCCAAAAAGGAAAGAAAGTAAAATAGGAGCCGTGAAGACTCACCTTAGAGTGTGTAACGAATGTTAAGACAGATGTTGTCAGCTAACCGGGACCTAGCGAATATAGATTCGTGAGTGTGTATCAAAGAAAATATTCAAGCCGAACATGCTTGCCCCCCCTCGTCTAACATTATACCGATGTACCCGATGGCAACATTCATTAGGTGATAATATGTTGAAACATACGTATATATAAATGGTTCACGCGAAATTTTCAGGATGTGTGTTTATTGGATTTAATACAAGCTTCCAACTCAATGATACTATGAAAGTTTTCAACCCGTCAAAAATATGTTATTATATGTACTTCTTTTGACAATTGATTTCTGCTCTTAATTTTATAAATCTTTTAAAATGATTTATATAAACGATTAACAAATAATGAAATCAACATAACAAAGAGTTAGTCATACATTTGATCAAAAAACATATACATGCCACCTGTGCCCCATTTATCATATTTTAATTATCCAAAATTGTTTGGAGATTACACATGCCATCCATCCATGCATAAACCATGTTTTAATACATAAACCCACTGTTTCCATACCAATGTACATGCATACACACGATATATATATAATCTCAATGCATACGTAATATCATAAATGGCACAACGCAGTTCACATAATCCATGCGCAATTTACACACACACCATGCACACAAACAGAAGACATGTATATATATACCAAGCAGCGCACACACATATATACTTCGCAGAACATACACTCACACATACATATACACGCAGCACATACGCACACATATATATACACGCAGCACACGTATGTAACCGATTAACGTAACCCGTATCGACCCCAGCGAAACCATCGAGAACGCAAACTACACAGGTCGAAGAAAAAACGAAAGAAATAAAAACGATACGGGGTAGAGACATACCGATCAAGAACGTACGAATAGACGAGTAATCACGATTCGCTACAAGAGTTGCCGGAATCACAATGGTCGAACAAGATTGGGAGGAAAGTGTGGTGAGGAGGAGGCTGCCGTCAAAGAGAAGATTTTTTTTTTCTAGGGTTATGTTGTGTTTTGGTGAATGATCGAGAGGAGAAAGCTTTCGGTTGTTTTATATTTCTCAATGTAAGAAATTTTTACAATGGTACCCTCAAGTTCTCCTAACTTGCACCTTGATTATTTGAGTTTAATTAGTTTTAGTTAGTTTTAGGTTGGGTTAAAACTAACTAATCATATTAATAATCATGATAATAATAATGACGATTAATAATAATAATATTGATGATAGTAATAATAATAATAATAATAAGTATAATTTACATTCATTAAAATTTATTTAGTATGAATTTAGGTTACAGAATCGACGTTAATCTGAAAATACGAAGTGTCACATTATCCCCTTGTTGAAGAAATTTTCGTCCCGAAAATTAGAAAATCGCGTTTAAATGGAACGTCAAGCTCGCTCATGATAGGGTTTCTGAGATTTCTAAAATAGACCCAAAATAAAGAATGTAAGGTTTCGCGAGAGTTGTGACATCATCCCCTTGTTGAAGGAAATTTCGTCTTGAAATTTGAAGAAAAGATATCTTCAGAATGAATACCTTAAAGAGTGGACGCATGATCTTTGAACAGTTGTGGGTACTTCTTCTTCATCTGGTCCTCGCGTTCCCAAGTAAACTCTGGTCCACGCTTTGAGTTCCAACGGACTTTGACAATAGGAATACGACTATGCTTAAGAGTTTTGACCTCTCGGTCCATAACTTCCACCGGTTCCTCAATGAAACGTAGTTGTTCATCCACATGTATCTCGTCTAACGGAACGACGAGAGTCTCGTCTGCAAGGCATTTCCTCAGGTTTGAGACATGGAACACATCGTGTACTCCACTGAGTTCTTCGGGTAGGTTCAGCTGATAGGCTACAGGGCCAACCCGTTTGACAATCTCAAACGGTCCCACGTATCTAGGGCTTAGTTTTCCACGTTTCCCGAAACGAATCACACCCTTCCAAGGTGACACTTTCAAAAGTACCTTGTCACTAATTTGAAATTCCAACGGTCGGCGACGTTTGTCAGCATAACTCTTCTGTCGGTCACGTGCTGCTGCCATGCGGTTACGGATTTGTACTATCTTCTCAGTCGTTTCATGCACAAGTTCAGGACCGGTAAGTTGGCTTTCTCCAACTTCCGCCCAACAAATAGGTGATCGGCACTTACGCCCATACAATGCCTCGAATGGAGCAGCTTTGATCGATGTGTGATAACTGTTATTGTAAGAAAACTCAACCAACGGTAAGTGAGTTTCCCAACTGCTGCCGAAATCAATCACGCAAGCGCGTAACATGTCTTCCAAAGTCTGAATCGTACGCTCACTCTGGCCATCTGTTTGGGGATGATATGCAGTACTCATGTCTAGCCGTGTACCCAATGCTCGTTGTAATGATTGCCAGAAATGTGAGGTAAATCGAGCGTCACGATCGGAGATGATAGAAATTGGCACACCGTGCCGAGAGACTATTTCTCTGAGGTAAATACGTGTTAACTTCTCCATTCTATCAGTCTCTCTGATTGGTAAGAAGTGTGCGGATTTCGTCAATCGATCTACAATTACCCAAATGGTATCGCATCCGCTAGGTGTTCGTGGCAGCTTCGTGATGATGTCCATAGATATCTGCTCCCACTTCCATACTGGAATTTTTGGTTGTTGTAGTAAACCAGACGGTCGTTGATACTCCACCTTAACCTTAGAACAGGTTAAGCATCTGCTTACGTAAGTGGCAATGTCAGCTTTCATGTTTGGCCACCAGTAAAGGACTTTTAGGTCGTGATACATCTTGTCTGAACCCGGATGAATAGAATACCGTGACTTGTGAGTTTCGTCCATTACCAGCTCTCGTAGGTCTCCATACAAGGAACCCATATTCGGTCCATAAAGTAGCGGATTCCGTCCGATTTGGTTTCTAGTTGTTTCTCCGTGCCTCTTAGTGATTCAGCTTTCAGGTTCTCGTCTTTCAAAGCTTCAAGTTGTGCATTACGTATTTGGTCGGGGTAATCCAGTGTGAATGGTGAGTTGTAATGCTCGAACTCGCTTCGGCTTAGGTGTTTCCTTTCGACTTAAAGCGTCAGCTACTACATTAGCCTTACCCGGATGATACTTGATCGCACAATCATAGTCATTCAACAACTCGACCCAGCGACGTTGTCTCATATTCAACTCCTTCTGCTCAAAAATATGTGAAGACTCTTGTGATCGGTATAAATGGTGCATTGGTACCGTACAAGTAATGTCTCCATATCTTGAGTGCGAACACAACGGCTCCCAACTCTAAGTCGTGTGTCGTGTAGTTTTCTCATGAACTTTTAGCTGACGGGAGGCATATGCGATGACCTTCTCGCGTTGCATTAGCACACAACCAAGACCTTGGATAGATGCATCACAATATACCACAAAATCATCTGTTCCCTCAGGTAGGGATAGTATCGGTGCCGTACAAAGCTTTTGTTTTAGGAATTGAAATGCTGACTCCTGTTTGTCACCCAACTGTACACTGTGCCTTTATGAGTTAATGCTGTAAGTGGTTGAGCGACCTTCGCAAATCCTTCAATGAACCGTCGGTAGTACCCAGCCAACCCAAGAAACTGTCGTACCTCAGTTGGAGTCTTAGGCGTAGCCCAGTTCCTGATGGCTTCTATTTTGCCGGATCAACATGTATGCCCTTCTCATTGACCACATGGCCCAAGAATTGGACTTCCCGAATCCAGAAGTCACACTTCGAAAACTTGGCATACAGTTTCTCTTGTTTAAGTAATTCCAAAATCAATCGAAGATGTTCCTCATGCTCCTCCTTGTTCTTTGAATATATCAAGATATCATCGATAAAAACAATGACAAACTTGTCCAGGTAGGGTTTGCACACGCGGTTCATAAGATCCATGAACACCGCTGGTGCATTGGTCAACCCAAAAGGCATAACCAAAAACTCGTAGTGGCCGTAACGAGTTCTAAATGCTGTCTTTGATATGTCCTCCTCTCGGACTCTCAGTTGATGATATCCGGATCTCAAATCTATCTTGGAATAAAAGCTCGACCCTTGAAGTTGATCGAACAGATCATCGATACGGGGAAGAGGGATAACGGTTCTTAACCGTCACTTTGTTTAGTTCACGGTAATCAATACACATGCGAAAAGTCCCATCCTTTTTCTTGACAAAAGGACTGGGGCTCCCCATGGTGATGAGCTAGGTCTGATAAACCCTTTATCCAAGAGTTCTTGTAGTTGAGTAGACAGTTCTTCCAGTTCTTTTGGAGCTAGTCTATACGGTGCTCTTGCAATAGGTGTGGCTCCAGGCGTCAAATCAATCTGGAACTCGACCTGACGATGCGGTGGAAGACCAGGTAAGTCTCCAGGGAAAACCTCAGGAAAGTCACGAACAATAGGGATATCCTCGATCTTCTTTTCTTCGATAGTTTTCTGTGATCATAGCTAAAATAGCGGTATGGCCTTTACGTAAGCATTTCTGGGCTTTCATGTACGATATGATGCCAGAGACTACACCACCTTTCTCGCCCTGAAAATAAGATTTCACCACTAGGAAGTGGTACACGAACGACCTTTTCCCGACAAATAATCTCAGCTTGGTTCTTAGATAACCAGTCCATGCCGACTACCACATCAAAACTACCAAGTGTAACAGGCATGAGGTCTATATCTAACTTGTGTCCCGATAGTTCTAGTTTACATCCTTTGAGAATATGTGTTGCCTCAATCATTTTACCATCAGCTAGTTCTACGTGTGTAACTAGGTTCTATTTCGGTTGACGTTACATCTAGAAGTTTGCTAAACTTGGCAGATATAAAACTCCTATCAGCACCGGCATCAAATAATACAGAAGTAAAAGAGTCGTTCAGAGGAAACGTACCGGTAACTACGTTTTGATCATTCCTTGCCTCACTAGACCCAATCACGAAAGCTCGACCTTTAGCGCCATTCCCATAGTTGTTGTTTCCATTATTCCCCCTGTTTCCATTCTTTAGTTTTGGGCAATCCTTCCTATAGTGACCCTCTTTACCACACTCAAAACAGCCTCTAGTCACTTCACCCTGTCGTTGTTGTTGATAAGGTTGTTGCCTGGTCATCAGTTCACCCCTACAGTCTTTAGCAGCATGGCCCATTCTTCCACACCTTTGACAACGAAAACGATCACACTGGCCATGATGATGATGATGAAAGTTACATTTGTTGCACTTTGGATACTTGCCACATAATTACTTGCTCCCTGACTATTGTTGTTGTTGTTCTGATTATTATGGTGAAGCTTCTGGAAGAGTCAAACTTTCTGACTTGTGTTGCTGGGTGGGTGTTGTTCGAGTTTGAGGACTTGCTGGTGGTATTATCCCATTTTCTTTTATAGTCAGATGAACCAGATGTAGTACTACGTTTAGGCAGAGTGCCCTGCGCCACTGCCTGATCAGTGAGCCTGTGAGCTAGCCGGATAGCATGCTGAATAGTCTCAGGGTCCGCAGCTATGACACTAGCTTGAATCTGAGGAGCTAAACCATCAATATACCTCTCTATCCTTTTGTAGTCTGGGTCTACCATCTGAGGACATAAAGCAGCCAACTCGTGCGAACGAGTCGTATATTCCTCAATGTTGGAGCCAACCATTTTAAGATTCCAGAATTCACTTTCCAGCTTCTGGACTTCATTCCTCGGGCAGTACTCATCTTTCATTAAAGTCTTGAAATCATCCCATGGTAGATTATTAGCAGCCTCAAGTCCTAACGTCTGGACTTGTGAGTTCCACCAAGTTAATGCTGGTCCTTCTAATGTGCCAGAGGCATACTTGACACGATTTCCCACAGGACAATTGCACATGGCGAAAACCGACTCAAGTTTCTCCAGCCAGCGTAGCAATGTGACAGCACCCTCAGAACCACTGAAAGAGTGAGGCTTGCAGTCCATAAACATCTTGAAGGTGCAGACTGCTGGGCCTCCTTGATTCAGATTCTGGTTGTTCTGGTTCTGATTGCGGGTCTGCTCATAAGCTGCAAGCGCGTCAGCTACACGCTCATTGATGATGGCATCCAATTCAGCTTGAGTCATGTTGATGTTTCCCCGTCCACTCGGGCGTCCAGGTCTTCTTCCAGACATGATTCTTCAATTCACAATACACAATTGTTACTAATCGAATAGTAATTATTGATAAAAATAAATTATAGGAACACAACGTATTTAAATCAAATAATCATAATTCGATATATCTTTGTGTTGGATGGAAATTAATCCGGCGATCTGAGTTAAAATATTTCCCTTTGAAGCTCTAAGTGTCTGCATATCTCAGCCTGATCCCCTGATAGACTTCGAATCCCTGGTGTTGTCCCACGTTTTCTGTTCAGACTAGTGAAGATGATAGGGCATGTTGGAAATAGATACAAGTACAATAGAGTTGGAAGAGTAATGTGCGTTGTTCTCCTTGTTCGTCGTCGTTAGGTTTGTCATGTGTGTTAGAAAAGAGTTTCGTGTTCCGAAGTGGTAATGTTAGGTTCAAGTCGTCGTTGCTTCAACTCCGGGAGTGAAGAAACAAGTGTGGATGTTGGAAGTAAGCGAGCGGGACTCTCCGCCCTTCTGTTAGCCGAGGATGATACAAGTGACATGGATACCGGGATGATGTTATGATTGTTCGGTAATGTAATGTTAGCATGCCGGGAGAATGTTCGTACAACAGTTATAATATGTAGAGTGTCCGTGCAATACTAGTGTTATGTCTAAGGCTATAGTCTAGATGCAAATGCAATCCTAGTTCTCTATAACCAGTGGCTCTGATACCAATCTGTCACACCCTCAAATTCCACGTGCGGGGTTTTACCGCGAGGCGTGTGACAAACCAGGATCTCAGACACGGTCATATCAAACGACACTATATGGACTTGAATAAACGTTTGAACTTTAAATCAGAGTAGTCATAAACGAAATAAACATCAGTGCGGAAGCATAAAACTGAAATGAATAACAGTGCGGAAGCGAATAACGAAATGTAAACAATACTGAAAGTTATAAGTGCTAAGTCAAAACAAAATGTTCAATGCAAGTAAATATGTTTGATGATGCATGTCCTGAGTGCGTTCCTTAATCGTGCATCATAAGCTTAAGCAACCTGTTACCTGAGAAAAACATGCTAAAGTGTGTCAACATAAAGTTGGTGAGTTCACAGGTTTTATCACAGATAAAAATGTTTGTAATTGTTTGAATGGTAAAGTAATTAAAGCATATCGATAGGTAGCTAGCCTATAAACAAGTTACTTAACGTTTCGAACCAAGGCTGACTGTTTGTATGTTCGTATGTTCGTTGCCTTCCCGTCACGTCTCACTAGACAATGACAAATGTTAGGTCAATAACGCACCCGTTTGACCTCCAATCAAGCTAGCGCGACTAGCCCGGGCGGGGTTTGTCAAACCCAGTAGTACTACTCAGAATTACCTCGCTACACATTACTAACGGTTCGAGAATGTAAGGACTTTTCAAGAATGTTTGCACTAACGTAACAGGCGATATCAATAATACTAAAACCATTTGTAAATACGTTTGCATGTTTTCTCCCCCAAAAAGGAAAGAAAGTAAAATAGGAGCCGTGAAGACTCACCTTAGAGTGTGTAACGAATGTTAAGACAGATGTTGTCAGCTAACCGGGACCTAGCGAATATAGATTCGTGAGTGTGTATCAAAGAAAATATTCAAGCCGAACATGCTTGCCCCCCTCGTCTAACATTATACGAATGTACCCGATGGCAACATTCATTAGGTGATAATGTTGAAACATACGTATATATAAATGGTTCACGCGAAATTTTCAGGATGTGTGTTTATTGGATTTAATACAAGCTTCCAACTCAATGATACTATGAAAGTTTTCAACCCGTCAAAAATATGTTATTATATGTACTTCTTTTGACAATATGGTTTCTGCTCTTAATTTTATAAATCTTTTAAAATGATTTATATAAACGATTAACAAATAATGAAATCAACATAACAAAGAGTTAGTCATACATTTGATCAAAAAACATATACATGCCACCTGTGCCCCATTTATCATATTTTAATTATCCAAAATTGTTTGGAGATTACACATGCCATCCATCCATGCATAAACCATGTTTTAATACATAAACCCACTGTTTCCATACCAATGTACATGCATACACACGATATATATATATAATCTCAATGCATACGTAATATCATAAATGGCACAACGCAGTTCACATAATCCATGCGCAATTTACACACACACCATGCACACAAACAGAAGACATGTATATAATACCAAGCAGCGCACAAACATATATACTTCGCAGAACATACACTCACACATACATATACACGCAGCACATACGCACACATATATATACACGCAGCACACGTATGTAACCGATTAACGTAACCCGTATCGAACCCCAGCAAAACCATAACCGAGAACGAAAAACGATTACACGGGGTCAGAGAACATACCGATCAAGAACGTACGGATAGACGAGTAATCACGATTCGCTACGCGAGTTGCCGGAATCACAATGGTCGAACAAGATTGGGAGGAAAGTGTGGTGAGGAGGAGGCTGCCGTCAAAGGGAAGATTTTTTTTTTAGGGTTATGTTGTGTTTTGGTGAATGATCGAGAGGAGAAAGCTTTCGGTTGTTTTATATTTCTCAATGTAAGAAATTTTCACAATGGTACCCTCAAGTTCTCCTAACTTGCACCTTTGATTATTTGAGTTTAATTAGTTTTAGGTTGGGTTAAAACTAACTAATCATATTAATAATCATGATAATAATAATGACGATTAATAATAATAATATTGATGATAGTAATAATAATAATAATAAGTATAATTTACATTCATTAAAATTATTTAGTATGAATTTAGGTTACAGAAACGACGTTAATCTGAAAATACGAAGTGTCACATATAGATATATAGAATAGATATCTATAGATATTATAGAAGATATATATATATATATATATCTATATATATTATATATATATATATATATTATAGTATATATATAATATATATATATATATATATATATATATATATATATTCAAAACAATAGTATCAATATAATAATAATATTTTACCATTTATTAAAATGCATGTTTATAATTTCTACTTGACGTCATAAGCTATGTAAAAATATTTGTTATCTCGATTGAATTTACATATTTGTGTATAATGGTTACACGTCGAGTTAAACTTTTTAATAATAATTGATGTGTTATGAATATTTCATTCAAAATAACGGTTATAATTACCATTCTTGATTCGTAATATTTTTACTTATTAGTTATATGGTGTGACAATCCCTGTTTTTGGGCCTGAATTTTTTTTAGAAACCTTATTGGCCACACTTTGACACCAAACCCGGTCGAGGAGGCCATTGGGCCCAATAGCTTTGGGCTTAAGCCCACACCAATACACTCATCCAAATGGGCTTGGGCCCATCGAACCTTAACTGGGCCATTAGGCCACATCACTTAATGGACATCGACCCGCATAACCAATATGGGCTAATGGGCCATCATTTGATTATAGGGCATGTTAAACCAACAATATGAGCCTCGGGCCTGGTATCTTATAAAACGAGAATTTACTAAATGAACATTGATTTAAAAATTAAGCACGTGGAAACTCTAACAAATATTAAAATTCTAAAACCATTAACCCTGGTTCGCGGGAGCAAAACAGTTAAGCTAGACCATAACAACTAATACCACTTAAGATCACTAACAAAACTTAACCAACATAACCTTTTAAATTATATAATATGAGTCATTAAATTAAATAATAAACTATGATCTCCTAAGTTTAAAATCATATAGATATATAAACTATTAAATATTAAAAGGCTTGAAATTTTATAAAAACATGACATCCTCTTGCAACAATTAACTTAAATAATAATAACAACAATAATAGTAAAAACTCATAGACGCATAATTAACTAACATAGGAACTTTATGTCAAAATCAAATTCACAATGGTAATCCTACAAAACTTTACATTAAACTAGTTGATCATCTAGTAAAATAAAAGTTATCATAATATTGTTACTAAATAAAATAGCTCATACACACATGAATATATACATACATACGTACGGGTGCATGCACCCGACACACACACTCACCCAATACACACACCCGTATACACACACACATATATATATATATATATACATATATATATATATATATATATATACATATATACATATATAATACATATATACATATATATATACATATATACATATATATACATATATCATATATATATATATACATGTATACATACATATATATATACATATACATACATATATAATATATATACATATATATATAATATATGTATATATATAGGTATATATATATATATGTATATATATATATATATATGTATACATATATATATATACATATATATATATATATATATATATATATATATATATATATATATCTATATATATATATATATATATATATATATGTATAAGTCGAGACACACACACACACATATATCAGCCTACACATGGTTATTTCAAACCAGTATCTCCACTTTTATTTCAAACCACAACTCCCACAAAACACTCTTCACTCTCTCTTGGTTAGTCTTCTACTCTCTTGCACTCATTAAACATCACGACTCCAGCCTTTTGAAGTCAAGAAACAACCTAAACTAAAGCTCCATCAAACCCAACAAGTCAAGGTAGATATCACTTGAACACACACACACTTGTACATCATCAAGCTCTACATTCCATTTTTTTCGTACATGGGCCTGGCCTAATCTCTTCTTTTGAATAGCATTCTCTTGTCATCTCAAGGTCTCACTTTTGTCCTTGAACCCCTCTCGATCACTCAAGCATCAAGGTAACTTGTTACTACCCGAAAATGCGTAAAACATCGAGTTTCATCACGTTAGTGACACAACTAATCCCATGAAACCCCAACTTCATATGACACATTAAAACACCTCATTTCTCAATAACTAAAAGATACTAAAACTTTTTCAAAACTTTATTTGACCTCAAGCACGGATTTGGTAAGTTTAACACACACGAAAACCCGGTTTTCACAAAAATATGAAAATATATTATATGAGTCTAAAAATTTTAATCAAAATATTTTTGAAAGTTTAATGAGGTCATCTCAGGTTACAAACAAAGTTTTATGAATTAAACTATAAAAGAAGTATTTTTGAGGAAAAATAAAAGAAAATATAAATGGGACCTAAGTTTTATGAATTAAGGGGTTATATAGAATATATTTATGTAATAAAATAATTGGGAAGGGGACAAATCAGCTTAAAATGCTTAGTAATTTAATACCGAGACTTAACGAGACTAGCCGAGCTAGGTAACGAAAATGGTGAACTGTGAAATTTTGGTTATATAAAAATTCAAGTAGACTTATCATATTGACAAAATCCTATAAAATATGTTTCATAATTTTTAGAATTTATTTCATTGGTAAACAAAAATACTAAAGATATTCACTTTAAAATAAAGAAAATTGCTAAAAACGTGCTTACACTTTAAAATAAAGAAAATTGCTAAAAACGTGCTTAAGAGAAATATTAGAGAAAATTAAGAACTTAAGAATGATTATAAGTATATTAAAGCCATATATGACAAAAAATGATCAAAATCAACCAAAACCCGAAAACCTGTTAAAACCCGAACCAATAACATTTAAATCCCAAAACCAACACAACAAGTTAATGACCCAAATTTCCGGTAACTAATAGTTTAATAAAGGCCAAGTTAAGTTATAAACTAAAATGTATAAATATTAGAGTATCTTAGAAGATTTTGCAAAATTTATTATTTATACTAAATAACTAACGATTTAATAATTAGAAAATCATAAAATATATAAATAACCCATAATCTATTGAAATTGATGATTTTCCAGTAGAATGTAACTTACAACTTAATCACAAATAATATTTTAATAAAAACCAAAGATTTATTCTTACAATACAAAAATACCCGAAAAACGATACGGTACATGTTTAAGAACACGATAAGATCTCATAAATCCTATGGCCATACCCTTAACACCCCAGAGACCAATTATTATTTAAAAAATTATAATTAAGGCAAAAATCACCATATTGACCATTCAATGACCTCAAATAAGAAAGCCTGTAAATGTAACTCCATAAAACACTTAAACCGAAAAAAAGCTCTTGACGTTAAAAAAGATCAAATAACATAAAAACCAACTTATTGCAGTAGTATTATCCACTAAAAACTATAAAAGCCATTATAAGTAATTATAGTGCAAAATCCCAAACTTTAGGGTCAAAAATGTAAATCTAACAAAGTTGAGGGACTAATCTTGCCAACTATTGAAACCTTGCTGTTTTAGGACTATATCACACCTATAAGAACAATAATAATAATAACTTATAAGATAATAACCTAACATTAAGCAACCAAAGATACTAGCCCAAAACTCAAAGACCTAAAATAAGATTACACACACGTAACATAACACACCAAGCTAAGTAAAACAAACACAAAACAAGAAGGTTGGGCTTAATTGATCACTTAGCAACATACTAATTCATTTGAAATAAACATAGGAGCCCTCCCGGTCGGTAGCATCCAAACTTTTCAAGCAACCACGTGATCAACCACAAGTGAATCTCATGAACGTCCTTTTTACTTTAAAACTTTTAGGGTGAAATACATACTCGTTGGTTATTATTTTATGGTGCAATACTACCTACTCTTGGTTATTATTTTACGTAACATAACACACCAAGCTAAGTAAAACAAACACAAAACAAGAGGGTTGGGCTTAATTAATCACTTAGCAACACACTAATTCATTTGAAATAAACATAGGAGCCCTCCCGGTCGGTAGCATCCAAGCTTTTCAAGCAACCACGTGATCAACCACAGGTGAGTCTCATGAACGTCCTTTTTACTTTAAAACTTTTAGGGTGAAATACATACTCGTTGGTTATTATTTTATGGTGCAATACTACCTGCTCTTGTCCCCGAACATAGCACAATCATTAACTCCATTAGGAGTCGCGTGATTTATGGATAGTTGGATACTATTATTTGGGGAATCTCTCGTACACAATGGGGCCTTTATGCAGGAAAACCCTTCATTGAGATTTAATAATCGTTGTGTCACAAATTAGTGCCAATTAACTGTGCTTAGCATGGTATATTTAAACCTAACCATCTAGTAGTAACGGGTTAGGGGATATTTTAGCACTCACGCGAGAAAGTCCGGGTCATGTTTGATTGTGATACATTCTATTGTGCACCTTGGATATTATATTATGGTTATTGTCGTTATCAAATTTATTGAATATTATATTTTTCATGAAAGGTAACATGTCTTAAAGTCATAAGCTTACCAACATTATGTTGACGTATTTCGGGTGTGTATTTTAGGTGAATATAAAATGACAGGTGTCAAAAGGATAGCCACCGCCCTATCCACCTTATCATCTATGAACAATTAAATTACTGTGTTTTATTCGGATATTTAGACAAATTTAACAAATGGATATTTTAAATGATGTAATGATTAAGTTTGGATGTGTTTATTTCCGTTGCATTGTGATAATATCAGTCCGTCACGACCAGACCCAGTCAATGGGGTCTGACAAATGGTGTTTACGAAGCTAACTTATTTTAGTAGTAATTATTTCAAAATTCATTCAATATCTCTTAGTGTTTAATGGTTCATATTTAGCATTAGTGCTCAATAGATTATATGTAAAACCCACACATGAATTATAAATAACAGATTATATGTAACACACACTTGTACTCAACTCGATTCCATCATGTTCATAACGTTTTGCTCGTTAACCATGTTTGACCAATAGTTAACCAACTTTGACCCACACCCTGAACCGCCGCGATATTATCATTAAAATCTCCGCACCTCCAACTCACCACGACCATCACCATCGCAACCCTCAACCACACATCAACTGCCAACGCACCACCATCGTCAACACCCATTGCAACCGACAACCATCCCTACAATAGTCAACAGGCACAACTACAACCATCACAGACCACCATCGCCACCGCCATCACCAACACAACTGCCATCTCTTCTGTCATACCCCATCATAACCGGTAGGAGCCTAAACCACCACCATCACCTTACACCACCATCACAATTAATAACCACCAACCACACTGATAGCCAACAACCCATCAAAACCGATAACCACAACCACCACCACCTTCAAGATCGAGAACCACCATCGCAGCCACTATCAAGAACCCACTAAACCGCCATCATCGTCACTGACTTACCACCTTCACAACCATCATCACAATCAGCAACCATTACCATCACAATAGCTGATAACCACCCTCAAGCACATGCGTTTATCATCCTGAAACCCCTAGAACTGTCACCACCTACATAGCCCCCTCCTTCGTGGCTTTTTTTGTGCTAGTTGTGTCGCGAATCGCAAGAAACTAACACCACCATCGTGTTTGGGATGAAGAGAGTAGTTGAGAGTATAAATATCTTATATAGGTGGGCCAAATACGAGGGGGTTGTTTTTTTGAACGACAGATTGGATTACTTACTGTTTACATGCCACCCGACCATCTCCACTACTCAAATACAAAATTTGTAATGTGTCAGTTCATACTATCAAATAGTATTTTTGTACTTTAGCTATTCTCTTGTCCTTGTATGTAATTTCTCATTCTTTGTATACTCTTTGTGTTACTTTGTCTTGTATAAATATATGTCTCTTCACTCTTGTAACTTAAGAGTGAGACTTATCACATGGTATAGAGCCATTAAGTTAAGTTATTTCTCTTCACCTTCAACTTCCTTTTCCCTTTCCCTCCCCCCCCCCTCAACCGCCGGCTATCTCATGGCCTCCCCCTCATCCTCCTCGGCTACCTCTGATGCTCCCCTCCCCCTTAACACCCTTGTCCACCTTCTCACTATCAAACTCTCCTCAACCAACTATATTTTATGGAAGAATCAAATTACCCCCATCCTCACTTATCAAAATCTGCTTCATCATGTTGATGGCACTGGTATTGCCCCCTCGCCAACCCTCCTTGAATCTAACAAGTTGATTCCCAATCCCGCATCCTCCTCTTGGATTGCTGAAGATCGGCGCACTGTCATCATCCTTCAAGCTTCGCTCACTAAAGAGCTTGTCTCCCTCATTGTTGGCCTCAACTCTGCTCGTGAGATATGGCTTGCCCTCGAGAATGATTATAGCGACACTTCCATTGAACGTGTTCACAATCTTCGTGCCCAACTTCGACAATCCACCAAAGATGACAAATCCGTTGCCGAGTTTGGACGTTCCTTCAAGTCCCTTTGTAACCAGTTGGCAACTATCGGTCACCATGTTCCCGAAACTAATCAAGTTCATTGGTTTCTCTATGGCCTCGGACCATCCTTCGAGACCTTCTCCACCTCTGTTCGTGCATCTCGATCGCAACCGTCGTTCAACGATCTTTTGGCCAGGGCCGAGAGCCATGAACTCTTCACTCGTTCTCTCCATAGCCCTTCAACACCCACTGTTGCATTCACGGCTCAAGCTCGTCACCCTCTCCTCATCCCGCGGGCGCTCACATCGGTTTGCTAGTGGTTCTGGAACTACTGGCGGGAGGGGCCGCGGCCGCCGTCCTCCTCACTGCCAACTCTGTAGAACAACCGGTCATTATGCCAACACTTGTCCCAGTCTTTCCTCTTTTGCATCCAAGAATGCTCCTCTAGATGATCAGTTGGCCCATGCATTCCACGCCCAGTGTCATGTCTCCTCCTCTAGACCCGACTGGTACGTTGACTCCGGGGCCTCTGATCATATGGCCTCCTCTTTCGACTCGGTCTCCAACCCCATGACTCCCTTAGGTAACCCATCAGTTACCTTTGGCAATGGTACATCTCTCCCCATCACTCATCGAGGCACCTCTAAACTTTCTAATTCTCTTATATTACGTGATGTCCTTGTCGTCCCTCACATAACCAAAAATCTTTTGTTTGTGAGTAAACTCACACAAGACACCAACATTGATGTTATCTTTTCTGATCGTGGTGTTCTTTTTCAGGACCGCCTAACCAAAACAGTTCTAGCCCGAGGAAGTCATGAAGATGGGCTTTATGTTCTACATCCGGGGGAAAATTAAGCCTTTATGGTTACTACCTCTCCAAAGGCATCATATGAAACATGGCATTCTCGTTTAGGTCATGTTAGTTTTGACACTATTGTTCTACTTCAAAAACTTGGTTTATTATCTTTAACTTCTGTGTTACCTAAACCTAGTTTGTGTTCTCCATGTCAAATGGCTAAATCTCACAAGTTACCATTTGTTGATAATGTTAAAAGAGCCTTGAAACCACTTGATCTTGTCCACTATGACCTATGGGGACCATCCCCTGTCATGTCCACTGACGGCTACCGTTACTATGCCATTTTCATCGATGATCACTCGCGGTTCTCATGGCTTTACCCTTTAAAAACTAAAACAGCCTTTTATGATGCTCTTGTGATTTATACTAACTTTGTGCAAACACAATTCAATTGCAAAATCAAAACCTTTCAAAGTGACGGAGGAACCGAGTTTACAAACAAACGTGTGCAAAGTTTCTTTGCATAAAATGGCACGTTTCATCGTTTCTCATGCCCATACACGCCATAACAGAATGGGCGTGCGGAACGCAAACATCGACACATTGTTGAGATGGGCCTCTCCATGCTCTACTCGGCTAATCTACGATCGCAGTTTTGGGTTGATGCCTTCTCCACCGCGGTTTACACCATAAATCGCTTGCCCACGAAAATACTCAAAGGACAATCCTCGTTTGCAATTTTATACAACACACTGCCAGATTATAATTCATTTCGTACTTTTGGGTGTTGTGTTTACCCATGCCTTCGTGATTACTCCCCTCACAAATGTACACCTCGCAACATTCCATGTCTATTTCTTGGCTATAGCTCCAAGCATAAAGGTTTTCGTTGCCTTGACCCCACCACGTCCCGGATTTATGTCACTCGACATGCCCAATTTGATGAAAATGTTTTTACTTTCTCACCCACTCCTCATCATCAAAGAAGCTTTCCTTCCACTCCCGTCATCTTTCATGCCAAACACCCACAACCCTCACACCCGTCCCCACATCAATCCCTCTCAAATCCGCTACCCAACATACCACCACCAAAACCCTACCACCTTTGCATGGAACCACCTACCTCAGTTCCGCCACCTGCTTCAGCCATCGACACCCCACCTTCCGCTTCGTCATCTACTTCGGTTCCCTCACCTACTGCCCCTTCCCCACACTCTACTCCTCCTGTTGAGACTAGCCCCATCGAGGCCCAAACATCACCCTCCCTGGAACCGAACCCTCCCCACATCCATTCCCCACCACAAACATCACCCGACACTCCACCGATCCCCCCTCCACCCCCACCCACTCACCCGATGATCACACGTGCCAAGGCCGGCATATTTAAACCACGTCATCGTGCAGACCTCTCACAGGTTCATGATCATCCCCTTCATCGTGCCTTATTCACCACAACCACCCCAACATCCGCCTCTCTTGCTGCCGAAGATCCGAAGTGGCTTGCGGCCATGCAGCATGAACTTTCTGCTCTTCACAACAATAGCACCTGGTCCTTAGTTCTAGACCCAAAGATCAAAACATTGTCAGCTCTAAATGGCTATTTCGCATCAAGTATAGGTTTGATGGTTCTATCGATCGTTACAAAGCACGTCTTGTTGCTCGTGGCTTTACTTAAATGTCGGGTTTCGACTACTCCCACACTTTTAGCCCCGTAGTTAAGGCCACAACTGTTCGAATTGTACTCACCTTGGCCACTCTTAATAAATGGACACTTCACCAATTGGATGTTAATAATGCTTTTTTGCATGGCCACCTTAATGAGTGTATCTATATGGAACAACCGCCTGGTTTTGTTAACCCCCAATTTCCCAATCATGTGTGTAAAATAAACAAGGCGTTGTATGGCCTCAAGCAGGCGTCGCGGATGTGGTTTCATCGCCTAAGTACCTTCTTGGTTGACAATGGTTTTACTTGTAGCCGAGCGGATACATCTCTATTCATCTTCAAAAAGGGGGCATGTATCATGTACTTATTGGTTTACGTGGATGATATTATACTCACTGGCAATCAAGAAAATGTTCTCAAGCGATTCATACATCGATTGCACATCACTTTTGCCATTAAATACTTGGGGAATCTCAATTACTTTCTTGGGCTAGATATCACTCACACCTCCAATGGGTTATTCTTGAACCAATCCAAGTATGCCACCAAAATTTTGGAGCGTGCTAACATGTTGGAGGCAAAACCGGCCACCACCCCTCTTGCCACATCTGTGAACTTAACTAGTGTAGGCGAACCTTATGACAATAAAACCCACTATCGCTCTCTTGTTGGGGCCCTTCAGTACCTTACCATAATTAGGCCTGACCTCTCCTATGCGGTCAACCAGGTTAGTCAATTCTTGAATAATCCTACTGTAAAGCCCCGTTCCCGGGACGCTTACAGTTGGATCCTTATCGCACATAAAACATATAATTACATTTTTGCATTTCATAAAGCATCGCAGCAGAAACATTTAAAAATGACATTTCATTTCATTATAAAAGCTTTTGCCAAATAATACATCGTTAACCAGTTACAAAATACATTGTTGCATTACATCACAAAAGCCTTATGTAAATGGATGCCATCCAAAAGAGCTGAGTAGCCGCCCTATGACATCCTCAGCAACCATTACCTGCCAACTGGGAACACATAAAAGTCAGTGTTGCTGAGTGAGTTCTAGTTTTATAATAAAACATACTTTACTTTCATTAAAAACCGTTCGTTACTTTTGCATGATCACACATCATACGTACACATAGATAACATCATTATTATCTTCATCATTCATTCATACTTTAACTTTTACATTCTTTCATCATTACATCTTTTCCTTTCCATCAAACCATAAACCTTACCCTTCTGTTCATGGTACTGGACCTAGGCCTATCATAGACCTTCTATAACTGTGCACCGCACCTCGTGGTCACAGTACCTAAGGTAAAGTTTAGGTGTACCATTGCCATATGCAATACCTTTCTGTTCATGGTTCTGGACCTAGGCCTATCATAGACCTTCTATAACGGTGCACCACACCTCGTGGTCACAGTACCTAAGGTATGCAACAATGGTTCTATACAGATGGTCAATCGCAAAGAAAGAGCCCCCCCGTGTGCATCCCCCCGGGGTAGCGAACCCACACACCGTTGGGCTAACACCTTTTAATGGCGTGTCCCGACACACAAGGCTTGCAAGAAATTCTTTACTTTCATCATTTATTTATGCATGCATTCATCATGTTCCTCTTTCATCATCTTTCGCTTTACGTTACATAATACTTTCAATTCATTCATTAACATAACAAGCAAAGCCACAGGAAAGATAAACATTCAACATAATCAGGAACATCAACATATACAGTCATCAGCATTATACAGGGCAACATCATACATACATAACCTACATCATACATAAATATGCAACATCATCATCATCATGCCCAACATACCCTCTAAGGTCTCAACAGTCATCTTACATGAACTTACGGGAATTTCCATATCAAAACTTACATCTGCACTTTCCCCCGAAAGTCGGTAATTAAACTACACATTTCCCCGGGTACAATAACCCTACTTGGTTGTATGGACACCCTTCAGTCGCATGGCCTCCAGGCGACTAAACATCATGCGAATGGACCCATGCGGATGAACACCTTTGCGGATGAACACCCAGGCGAATGTACACCCATGCGAATGACCTCATGCGGATGGACTCAATGCGGATGAGTCCTATGCGATTGGAGCTAATGCGAATCGATCTCATGCGGATGAACACCTATGCGAATGAGCACCTATGCGACTGGGCCCTCAGTCGTATGACTCCCCATGCGACTGGCCCCCAATCGTACGAATGAATCCTCAATCGTGTGAATGAACCTCAATCGCACCTCAATCGGCCGTATGGCCTCCATGCGGTCGCATAGCCCTAGCTGATGCAGAATGAAGTTCATCCCGAACCCAATCTGCCATTTTCGACCTCCAAGCTCATCCAAACCCAATCTAAGCCTAAATCAACCATCCTAAACCTTAGGGATGCATACCACAACACCCTTCAAGCACACACAAGCCCAGAAACAAACCCCACACGCATCACACGCAAACACATACAAATGGGTCAAACACACACACATACAAAATAGATTTTCTATGTGTTCTAGCCCCAAAATCATTTGAAAACATGTAAAAGATGGGTCCTAGAACTCACACAAACGACCACAACGAGAAGAGCTACGAATCAACACGCTACACTTCGATTTTGCACTCTTGAATCCACCCGAACCGACTTTTCTCCATTTTTCTTTCTTCTTTCTCTCTATTGCTGAAAATATGGGTGTGGGGAGAGGGTAATGGCTACCCTCTCCTTTCAAATATCACCACATACCCAACTTTCTCTCGTTGGCGAGTTTGGTCTCCCAACTTTGGACTTTATTTCTTTTTTTTCTTCATTCGTCGGTTTCAAAATAAATAACCGGATGTTACACCTACCACTTTGCATTACCAGGAGGTCAAGCGCATCCTGTGGTATGTTAAAGGCACCTTAGACTTTGGCTTATCATTCTCTCACCCTTCCTCAGCCGGTATTGTGGGATTCTCCGATGCTGATTGGGCTCGTTGCCTTGAAACTCGACGATCTACCTATGGATATTCCACCTTTCTTGGCAACAATCTTGTGTCTTGGAGCGCGAAAAAGCAACCCACTGTTTCTCGCTCCAGCTGTGAGTCTGAGTACCGTGCCATGGCCAACACTGCTGCTAAAATTGTTTAGATTACTCATCTTCTGCAAGAACTCAATGCCTTGCCTCCAGGAAGACCTACTCTCTTATGTGACAACCACAGTGCCTTGTTTCTTACCCAAAATCCCGTTTCTTACAAACGGGCCAAACACATTGATCTAGACTATCACTTTGTATGGGAACTCGTTGCCTCTGGGAAACTACATACAAAGTTTATTCCTACCAAGCTCCAAGTGGCTGACATTTTCATAAAAAGTCTCCCTCGTCCTCAATTTGAGTACCTCCGTGCTCTCCTTCGGCTTGGGCCGCCACCGTCTCGCTTGACGGGGGATATCAAATAGTATTTTTGTACTATAGCTATTGTCTTGTCCTTGTATGTAATTTCTCATTCTTTGTATACTCTTTGTGTAACTTTGTCGTGTATAAATATATGTCTCTTCACTCTTGTAACTTAAGAGTGAGACTTATCACACATACCACGTTTGAACTTGTCTCAAGTTGCTTTTTAAAATTTATTTTATGACGAGAATAGTTATTAAGCGTTATAGATATTCCAAGATTATTTATTTCGTCAGGTTTAAAATTTATCTGATAGTTTAACGTGTTAGGACACGTTAATATCTCAGATTTGATGCATTTAGCGTGTCGAACGTTGATAATATGATTTTAATATTAATAATATATGTATTTAAGTGTCATGTTATTTTTCAAGCTTAGAATTACCGAATTTGGTTTCTAATAAACCTAAATATCTTAATGGGTCTTATTGGGCCTTACGTATTCGATTTGGGCTTTTGTTATAACATCAAAGGCTTTTTGAATATGTCGAATTTCAGGGTTGTCACACCGGTCAATGGTGTAATGTATCAAACAAACAAAGATTTTAAGTTGGAACTCAATTAGAAGGTATCTTTTAAGAGGCCAGGGTGGGTACGTATGGCAAATAAGACCTAATAGGATGTATGGTATGGTAGATAAAATCTTACGGAGTTAGTCTCATGGCTTTTCAAGGTCAAGAAATAAAAAAGCTGTCATGTTGTTAAATGATAGCAGTGGTGGACAATATGCTATTAATAATTAAGGAATTTGAAGACGGATAAGTTAGAATAAAAGTAGATGATTAATAAGTATGACGGAGTCCATCATATCCACAAGAAAGGACGATGATTAGGTTTGGAAATGTGACGATTCGGGTCATTTTTCATTTTAATATTTTAGACATATCGTAATGAATGGGCATTCTTTAGTAAAAAATCTGTATGAATAAAATGACTACCTATTAAGCTGATTTGTTTTTACATGGAGACCGACACAAAGTAGAATTCCAGCTTTAACTATTTTTTAAAAAAATATTTTAAGGTTCAGTCGATTTCATGTCAATTCTTTGCGTCAGGGGTGTCACATATGTAAATTATACTTTTATGGGATGTGTTTATGCAAGTGAAGTTTGAAAAAGGATTTCACGATTATGTGAATTCGATTTCAAATTTTCAACAACAAGAAGTTTCATCAGATTGCTAACGACTTGGCTTAGAGTTAAGCCTCGATTCAAAAAACTAAATTGTTTTTTTTTCATTTTCTATTCCACGATGAGGTTCATGTGGAAATTGTGAAATGGATTGGTAATTAACAAGGTTAGATGGTCTTTAGAAATGGTTAAAGATGAAATCGAAACACGGTTTTTCTCGTGGGTCACGGTTAGACAAGAAAATCTCACAATGGTTGATCATGTTAGCGAAAATCTCAATTGGAATTGGTTCTAGCTAACTTTACAATTCAAAATCAGATTTTAAAACTAAAGAAACTTTAAGAAAAAACTATACATGTCAACCTAACACATTCTAGCTCACATAAAAATTCATTTGACCCTAACCCATCGTATTAATTAATCCGCTATTTTTTTCATCTTTACTGGACATTAAAGTTAACTAATTTCTCCTGGAACAAATAACTAGATAAATAATATAACCATCGTATGTCGTTTTTAGATGTTATTTTTAGTTTCTCACAAGTCTTTTTTTACTTAAAATAACATTCTAGTATAAGTTTAGCTAAGTAATAAGCTATAGAAGCACTATGTTAGTTTAATCAGCTTGAAAAACAAGTACGAATATGCCTTAACCTTTTTTTCGAACGACAATCAAAATTTCATTTAAAAACTACAATTACATGCTAGAAGCAAATGTGTGATAATCCAAGGTAATCTATCTATGCGAAAATTAAAGAAATTGAAATTACACCAAATTAAGCAATCTAAAGAGTGTAGTTTTGCATGGCTTTAAGCGTTTGCTTGATATACTCCGACACCTACATTCGAAGGAATTGGGGATTTATCATTGTAAACTTATCGTTTCTAGCTCTTTAAATAAGTCAACACGTTCTTAAGTAGATTGCTGGAATAAGCATCTTGTGTAGCGGAGGTTTTGCCAATGACTTTGAATGCCAAGGAATTAATATGTCTTACTAACCAATGTTTTCAAAACTGGATTGAACGTCGAACCGGACGTCTGACTGGCCCTGTGGTCGGACTGGCTTTTTATTTTATTAGAATTCCCTATATTACATCATAGTCTGGTGCTCTGGAACAGAGCATCTGACCGGTCGGACCGGATTTAAGAACCGGATGACGTCATAATTATATATATATATATAATATGATATTATATATATAGTTATATATATTTCAATATAAGTAATTTATGTGTGTATTTTATAGTTATATATAAAACTTAACAATAATCTTATATCCAATATATTAATTTTGTCAACCTCCCATTTTTAGTTTTTAACCATTAAAATAAAAAAAAACTAAAAAAAATTTCAAAATCCGGACCGACAACCGGTCCGGTTCTTAATCTGACCATCGATTGAGACGAACCGGTCGGTTGAACCCATCCCAAACGAACTAATGTAAACCGGTTTAGCCACCATCTGATTCCCGATCGGGCCGATTGGACCGACCGGTCCGATCCGGTATTCAAAATATTGCTTAGAACCTGAAGGGTCAAAATTTAAAAGGCCCATGTCATTATAGAAATCATGTGATGAGGATGAAATTACATGTGCAAGTTAGGATAGTACATTGACAAGATAAATGGTGAGTACACGTATCAAACAACCAAATTCAAATATATATTATATTATGATATAAATATAATTTTATAATTATTGTATATTGAGTTAGGTGTAAGATTATAATAGAAAGAGTATTTAATTTAAAAAATATAAAATAAAATTACGGATTTAACAAGTGTCGTTCTATTGTTTTAAAGAGAAGGAAATTTTGATCATGTTGGTGACAAATACGCTACCTCATTGTGTCTTATACGTTATTGTGTCAAATATCAGTTCATTGTGTCATATATTTACATCAATCGTCATACGTATTGATCATTATGTTTTACGTTTTAGATAAATTTATGTTATTTTTTATTGTGTCTATAGATTATATAAACTTGTTATCTATCATTGTGTTGTACAATTAGAAGTATACAATGATATACTTTCACCAATGTATATTTTAAAACCTATAGTGTTGAAAATAACTCAATATCTTATCTTTGTTATTGTTTTTATAGATTATATATATTTATTATTATCTATTATTGTGTTTTACAATAAAAAAATTATTATTTTTATATAAAAATATTGTACTCGTTTTAGTGACAAAAAATGCTCATTATTGGTGTAATTTAAAAAAAATATTCTCGTACATAAAATGTTACGGATGTTTAAGAAAAATAAAGAAATATGCAAAAAGTAACAAAAAATGGTTTAACGGCTATCTCTAATATACTTCTCTAATAATTTTTTTCTTATAATTTAATCTCAATTATTAATTAAGAAGATTGATGGTTGAAATTATTTCGTACACTTTTTAATTTAATGTTCTTTTTATTTGAATGTTTCCCTTGAGTTAGTTCGTCAGATAATTTGTTTCCTCGACAAATATAATGACAGTAGTTATACAACAATGACAACTAATTTTGTATGCATACGTTATTCTAGTATACTTGTTTATAAGGTGTAATAAATCTACGCTAGAATGCAACCGAAACTTGAATAGACACACTCAGTTACTCAAGTGCATAACCTTAGGGTATTAGGCTAATACGTCTCTTAAAAAAAACTCATACGTCAATCCGTCATCATTAGTCCCAATCCTAGGACTACCCTCATGAGAAAATCCACCTTAAGTGAAAAAAACCCCTAGACTACCTAAAACCCCTATCATATTATTTTTATCACAGATGGAACTTTAACTTAAAATATTTCATTTGGATGATGGATCTCTAAGACTGTTCCCAACACTACAACCCATCATTCCCACAAACAGTCCTAATCAGCATGCCACATCAGTTTTCCACTCACTTTCACCCATCCTTCCCACAAACACTTTTTACCCCCAACACTATCCTTCCCACAAACACCTTTATTTTTCCACCTCATATTTTCTTTATTAATTTACTTTAAATAAAGATATTTAAATTATTGTAAATATATTTAATTAAAATAAAATAAAAAAAACAACGTAAAACAATAAAATAAAAACGACGATACAAAATTAATAGATAGAAACAATAATAAAGTGAAGTGTTGTAGTGTTTGTGGTGTACATTGTGGTATTTATACAAACTAAAAAAACTAGCCGTTAGAAATAAAAAAATTCATTAATTAACTAAAATTACATTAAAATAGAAAATTAAAATAATACAACATTAAACTAAAACCACAACATAAATTAAACTAAAATTGTTACTTGCGACGAGGCATTCTATATTTCTCTCTTATCTCGTTACACAATTCTTCATTCGGCACGCTGGAATGAATCCATATGACTTGTGTCAATGAAAAGGATCTTCTTCTCTTCCAACTCAATGAATTTATCAATTTTTTTTATCAAAATGTTGGATAGCTTTCTTCTTTGCCTTTGTCGTCTCGGCCAAGTCTTCAATGAGACTTAGTCTCTTTGCTTCGTAAGCAAGTGAAGAAGAAGAAGTCATGCCTTTACCCTTTATTTTGGCCAGCTTCTTTGCCTTGTCTCTCCCCATTGGACGTGTTGGAGGTTCCTCTTGACACTATTCTTCTAGATGTTCTTCCTCTTGATCTTCTTGTTGCATTGCAAGAACATCATCATCATTATTATCATCATCAAGTGACACCCCCCACTCTTGAGTTGATTCGCGAGTATTGCCAAAGTTGGCATCTGAAGCAGAAGAGGCATACCCCCCTGTGCTGCTTGTCTTTGTTCTTTTGGAAGCTTGATGATCATACACTTTTTGTGACATCTCGTAAATTTAATAACTTAGAAGTTATCTTTATTAAATCTTACAAGGGGTCTTTTATGCCATTTTGAAACTTCGGGGTTGTTATATTTAATAATTAATTTGGTGATTAATAAATTAATATAATAATCATAACATTATAACTGATATAATGTTTGCTTATTATTATAAATATTTAAAGTGGTGATAATCTTGAATAAAATAATCACTATTAATATTATTATAATAATGACACTAATAATAATAATAATATTAGTGATAATATTATAATAACAATAATAATAATAACAACAAGATTAATAATAATAATCATAATAAGTGTTAACCTTTGAAATAAATAATATAAGTTCTATTGTTTTAAAACTTGTATTTAGCTAGTTTCAGCATAAAATAATATCTTTTTATACTTCAGGGTTAAAGTGTAAATTATTTACAACTAATACAAAACTTTAAAACTCAAACAAACCCTTAGAAACTTCAGGGACCAAATGTGAATTTCCCAAAACCAACCCACCATTCCTTTCGTCGGCCTCTCCTTCCCGGCCAAACTCCGGCCATCGCTCCGGCGATGGTCAAAACCCCCAAAATAGTCGATTTAATTGAAAGTAAACCAAACATTAACAACGATACATCAGTTTCGAACATGGTATCGGTTTTAATTGGATTAAATCGGTTGATTAATGTGATGCACCCGAAACCGAAACATCAATTCAAACGTTAACTCGTTCTTGGTGTAACCGATCAAATCATTGCTAATTAACATGGGGCTAATGCACTTATCGATCTTTCTAAGCTTCCTGAGACATCAATTTCAATCTAAACAAACCCACACACCACCGTTGATCACCATCACCATTCGAGACCTGCAACTCAATGGGGATCCATGTTCGAAGCTTTAAAAAACCAAATGGAGGAGGGCATTCACTTATCAACATCAACCAAAACTTCCTGCAAAGTTAATTTGTTTAAGAACCTCGTTTGCACCTTGAATCAACCATCACCTCTTGCGGCTCGTTCTTAAACTTAAGATCACCAAATCGAACTCAATAATGTAAGTTTCATACATCTTTGAACTCGGTTTTACATGGGAAATCAAAGCCCTAACGTTAATTTCATTAACAACTTCGAATTGAGGTTCAATTTGATCGGATCTGGTTCTAGGGTTTTTAGAAATTGGGGGTTCTGTTTGTTTTGGTTTATATAATATGCGAATGAGTGTTTACCAGGCCTAGGCGACCCAGCCTACTGGTAAACTCTCTTCCTGTGAACCCTGAGGTCCCGGGTTCGAACCCGGGCACCTCCTTCTATTTTGTTTTATTTTTTTTAAAGCCTTTTAATTACAAATAAAATTACAGAAAAATTATAAATAATATAAAAATCATTTTTAATAATTAATATAATAATTTTTAGACACTAAAATATTTTCTGCAAATTTTCCTAATTTAAATATATTCATATATATATATATATATATATATATATATATATATATATATATATATATATATATATATATAAACATATATATTTATATATATATTTAGTTATTTCTTATAAAATGATGGTTCTAATTAATAAATTATCATTGATCCAAACGTTACTTTTAAAATCATGATTGTTTATTTAAATCTTTATATTTAGACTTTATTAGTTGTTACAAACGGTTTTCTTTTAAATTAATTAAATATTTGTTTATATATGGTTGGACTTAAAATATTTATGAACACTTAATTCTTTAAAGAATTAAATTTATAAATACTTAAAATGTTTAGGAATATTATTATAAAACATATTATAGTTAATTAATATTTTGTTATTAATCAAAATGCTATTTTTTGCTATTTTTAGATAATTAAAAAGACTTAATTGTATATTGAACCTCATCATTATTATAATAATTAATTTCATTTTTAAATACTTAAATACATATATAATTCTTCTAATGGGTTTAAAATGAGAATAAGTATTCTATAAATTTAGTTACTTGTCAAAACTCCTTAAAACTATCAAAACCCTAATTATTGGTAGAACGTTAAACTTATTATTAACTTTAATTTACCTTGTAAATTATATATTTAGGTGCTTGTAATGGATACTTTGGATTTATCTTTTGGATCTTACTTTAATCTTTTACATCATCTTGTAATGCCTACATTCAAGTGAGTTTTCCTTGTCCCCTTTTTTACTTTATTTCACACTATTTTGGGGTGAAACATGATACTTATACATCATACACTTATAAACGTTTGAGACTTGTAAATCACATGCAATTCAACTTATTATTTGTCATGGTTATTTGTGTATTGTAAGTGTTTATATGAGATACATGGTTTGTTTACAATCATTAACTATTGCTAGCCTGGCGACGTCTTAGATCTTTGGGCCTGACAAGCCTATTTGGTGCTAAAGTCGAGGTATTGCCGACTCCTAGGGGCCGTACGCTTGTGCACTAGGGAACCAAATACACTTAGCCAATCTTTTATACTTGTAATCAAGTCGAGGTTTGGTTGTAACGATATGTGTTCTATAACCTTACTAGCTTATAACCTATGACATGAATTGCTACTTGTAACCATTTTCATATTATGTATGAAAACCTTGGAAACTCACCAACTATTTATAGTTGACCTTTTATTTTTATCATGTTTCAGGAAAACCACCAAGTTTGAAGTGAACTTATGTTGCTGGCATATTCTAGGATTTGGACCTAGTTAATAACAAAATGATTATGATTGTTATTTCATGTTGAAACTTATTTCATTATTGAGACTTATGCTTGTAATGTAATTTTGAAACTTATGTATAATATATTTGGATTTAATAATAGCGTTATGTGGCTGTGAACAATCTTAACCCTCACATCTCGACGTTTCCGCCGTCAAGGTTGGGGTGTGACAGATTGGTATCAGAGCCCATAACTATAGGGATTTAGGTTATTAGAAATGGTGACCTAGACTATAGTTGCATGAACCTCATAGAAAGATCCTTATACCTTGTGCTTACATGTTGTTTGCATGCTACATAATGCTATGCCTTTTGTGCAACTTGATGCCTTAGCATAGGATTGCCTTATGTATGCTTAAACTTAGTTACTTGTCTCCCTAAACTTAACTTTGACTCTTTGACCCTCCCCGACAAATGAACTTCCTAAACTTATTCTCAACGACATGTGGGAATCTATACTTATCGTCGTGGGTTCAATTCCTTAGACTCTATGTCTAATCTATGAAAATCTCATCAAGGTTTTGATTTCATAAACCAAAGAAATTGTTGTGGACACATAGACACCTGTATTCTGGATTTCCTGGCAAAAGGCCTTCGGGCTAAGGCAAGCATATCGTATAAATCTCATTGCGAGACCAGTCATGCTTACCTGAGGATTTCTGGGATGAGTGATAAACTATGGTCAACATACACAAGTCTCTAAGGCAAATGGGTCAATTTACCTTGACCTGTCAACGATTCCAAATGGTAATGCGTTACCAAATGGAACCATCCTCTTTGTATCTTAAAAATCCTTGATTTTCTTGAACTGGTTTATCACCAAAGTTTCAATATCTCCTCATTTTAACATATATAATGTTCCTGTTAATATTGAACCCATTCTACATTTCAACTCCTACATTTTAAACATTGCTACACGATGGGCGTTTCATGTATCTATTTCTATACCTTGACCAACGTGTGCATGACTCTTAATATATCCAAAGATATTAGGAATCTAAACTGAATGGCCTTCAAAAATTTAAACCGTTACTTATGGTTCTCAAGTCTTCTTAAGGATGTGTCCCATAGCTAAGAACATGAAATGCTGTAGGTGGAATTCCTACATCTCGGGATACCTTGTCTAGACAAACTGTAAATGGTGATTTGACACGATCATTGAATCCATTTACATGACTCGAAAACCCTTGAGATGAATGATCACTTATAAGTACGCGGTGTTTTCAATAAGGCTATGGTTGACCACATATCTTGAGAAGTTCATGTATTTCTTTCAATTGTGAATCAAATGTTCACATCTCGTCGTGTTTTGAATCACTCTTGTCATTGGTTTGTCTTTCTGATTTAAAATCATTCAAGATTTGAACACCATCATAACTAATTCTGTTACCCCCATACACCCAACCTCGAACTTTGACCTTAAACTTTGTAAGCATGATTTCCCTTTTGTTACATTAATGTAACTTGAAATTTTTCTGAATTTTTAATGGATACTCTCTTCCTTTTTTGTTTAGTCAAACTCCGTACCGTCTGCACCGTGAGAGATGCAAGTGTTTGAGAGTCAACCTATGACTAAGAACACCCGTATCTCCTAAATGATTCTACTAACTCATCAAAACAGGGGTGATTCCCTTACTTTGATGATTCTCTATTCGTTTCGATAAATGGTTCCCAATTGTGATTTATAAAATGTCATCCTCTGGATCGGGGTGATTTCCTTATCCCGAGGATTGACTTCAGTTATTTTCTTTAGAATGACATTTCACAAATGACATGATCTCACCAAAATAGGATTGAAACCCGTACTTTGGTGACAAATGTCACTCTTCGATTGTTTTCTTGCTATTATCATCAAGATAGGCGTGAATTCCATACCTTGATGATAAGATCATCTTTATGAATTGTATTTGTTCAAATGAGACGACTTCATCAAAGTAAGAGTGAATTCTGGATTTTGATGAAGAAGTTCATTTTGTTATATTCTGTTTTTGTAAAACTTCACCGTTAAGATAGGAGTGATTTCCCTTACCTTAATGGTGAGTTACCTCGTTTTGTTTCTGTGGATCCTCAACAAGGAGTTGGGATCAAACTTTTGATCGGTAAGTTAGTGGTCATACCTTGGGAATACACCATCAAGTTAAGAGTAAAAACCACACCTTGATGACTATTCTCATTCTTGATCATCAACTTACCAAGGTTTTAATCAAGTGACAAGAAACATGTAGTAACTTGAAGGGTGAACCAACGTTAGTGTTTGGACCTATCAAGCCAAAGCATGATTTCTGAACCTGAAAGGAGACCCAATCACTCTAGGTTGATTTTGAATCCGAGCTTGGAGCATTTAAATTCTTAAACTGATTTCTTTCCCTTTATCCTTATGTTTTGATTTGATCTAGCTACATCGAACCATTTATTCCCTACTTATCAACTTTCATTTTGAGTTATCATCAACGCATGATTGTGTGATGGTAGTCTTCTTAAATAATCTTTCTACTAAATAAAGACATTATCAACTTGTGGTTATGTCTTTTGGGTTTGATGAACTACGTATGCAAACTATACTTGGAAACTTGGTATCTTGCAAAACATGTTTACAAATACTTTTCTTAATGTTTGCGTCATTCCTTGAATCGCTTTTGAACCTTTAACCTTAAAAATCAATGAAATTTTATCTTGGTTTTGAACAACAAGACTCGTTATTATCCTCATTGCGATGTGGATATAATGGTTCATAAAATTCTGTAAGTTGTAGTCATATGTGTGGCATAAAGGAAAAGACGTAACTTGGTATGTATCCAAGTGTTTTACCTTCACATATGAGAAGACCTAACATTCGTGATCCTATGGATCTCCTGTTTAACTTTTCATTCACTAAGTGTCTCTTGTCTTAGCTGTCATGATGACAATTGGTGCATTATAGACCAATTGACTAATCCCATATTGACTCATGTGAGATAATGAGTCAATAAATTGACTTGTATCTAACTCAAGAATTCGTATACCGTGGTATGACGTTAAAACATCGATCGTTATTTTGGATGACCGGTTCCTTTTCTGCTTTTAATAATGTTCCCAACCATCGTTGTGAACTTGTTTCAAAATCTTCGCATATCGTATAATTCTTAGACCAATGATTGGTCAAAGGAGAGATACATATTCTCAAGATATGCGTTAAGATCGTTTCATATGGTGACGTTTGGGATTCTTAAATCCTGACGGTTAACCTTTCTTATAAATTGTTGGTCTTTTATTGATTTCTAAACACCATTATATTCTAGAAGTTGTGACTTATAAATCTAAGGTACCACGGTAACTCGTCATCGTTTTCCAACGTTTCATCTCAAAACGTCTCACGTTTATTATGCTGAGAATCTTGTAAGATTCCATAAGGTGAAGCGTTCCACCTGTAATCAAACGTCAAACACTGTTCGTTGAACACTTACCTTTCATTATAAATCCTTTGTTTCTCCTAAGTTCATTTTAATTTCGGGACGAAATTCTTTTAAGTTGGGGAGACTGTGACATCTCGTAAATTTTAATAACTTAGAAGTTATCTTTGTTAAATCTTACAAGGGGTCTTTTATGCCATTTTGAAACTTCGGGGTTGTTATATTTAATAATTAATTTGGTGATTAATAAATTAATATAATAATCATAACATTATAACTGATATAATGTTTGCTTATTATTATAAATATTTAAAGTGGTGATAATCTTGAATAAAATATCACTATTAATATTATATAATAATGACACTAATAATAATAATATTAGTGATAATAATATTAATAACAATAATAATAATAACAACAATAATAATAATAATCATAATAAGTGTTAACCTTTGAAATAAATAATATAAGTTCTATTGTTTTAAAACTTGTATTTAGCTAGTTTCAGCATATAAATATATCTTTTTATACTTCAGGGTTAAAAGTGTAAATTATTTACATAATACAAAACTTTAAAACTCAAACAATAACCCTTAGAAACTTCAGGGACCAAATGTGAAATTTCCCAAAACCAACCCACCATTCCTTTCGTCGGCCTCTCCTTCCGGCCAAACTCCGGCCATCGCTCCGGCGATGGTCAAAACCCCCAAATATAGTCGATTTAATTGAAAGTAAACCAAACATTAACAACGATACATCAGTTTCGAACATGGTATCGGTTTTAATTGGATTAAATCGGTTGATTAATGTGATGCACCCGAAACCGAAACATCAATTCAAACGTTAACTCGTTCTTGGTGTAACCGATCAAATCATTGCTAATTAACATGGGGCTAATGCACTTATCGATCTTTCTAGCTTCCTGAGACATCAATTTCAATCTAAACAACCCACACACCACCGTTGATCACCATCACCATTCGAGACCTGCAACTCAATGGGGATCCATGTTCGAAGCTTTAAAAAACCAAATTGGAGGAGGGCATTCACTTATCAACATCAACCAAAACTTCCTGCAAAGTTAATTGTTTAAGAACCTCGTTTGCACCTTGAATCAACCATCACCTCTTGCGGCTCGTTCTTAAACTTAAGATCACCAAATCGAACTCAATAATGTAAGTTTCATACATCTTTGAACTCGGTTTTACATGGGAAATCAAAGCCCTAACGTTAATTTCATTAACAACTTCGAATTGAGGTTCAATTTGATCGGATTTGGTTCTAGGGTTTTTAGAAATTGGGGGTTCTGTTTGTTTTGGTTTATATAATATGCGAATGAGTGTTTACCAGGCCTAGGCGACCCAGCCTACTGGTAAACTCTCTTCCTGTGAACCCTGAGGTCCCGGGTTCGAACCCGGGCACCTCCTTCTATTTTGTTTTATTTTTTTTAAAGCCTTTTAATTACAAATAAATTACAGAAAAATTATAAATAATATAAAATCATTTTTAATAATTAATGTAATAATTTTTAGACACTAAAATATTTTCTGCAATTTTTCTAATTTAAATATTTCATATATATATATATATATATATATATATATAAACATATATATTAATATATATATTTAGTTATTTCTTATAAATGATGGTTCTAATTAATAAATTATCATTGATCCAAACGTTACTTTTAAAATCATGATTGTTTATTTAAATCTTTATATTTAGACTTTATTAGTGTTACAAAAGGTTTTCTTTTAAATTAATTAAATATTTGTTTATATATGGTTGGACTTAAAAATATTTATGAACACTTAATTCTTTAAAGAATTAAATTTATAAATACTTAAAATGTTTAGGAATATTATTATAAAACATATTATAGCTAATTAATATTTTGTTATTAATCAAAATGCTATTTTCTTGCTATTTTTAGATAATTAAAAAGACTTAATTGTATATTGAACCTCATCATTATTATAATAATTAATTTCATTTTTAAATTACTTAAATACATATATAATTCTTCTAATGGGTTTAAAATGAGAATAAGTATTCTATAAATTTAGTTACTTGTCAAAACTCCTTAAAACTATCAAAACCCTAATTATTGGTAGAACGTTAAACTTATTATTAACTTTAATCTTTACCTTGTAAATTATATATTTAGGTGCTTGTAATGGATACTTTGGATTTATCTTTTGGATCTTACTTTAATCTTTTACATCATCTTGTAATGCCTACATTCAAGTGAGTTTTCCTTGTCCCCTTTTTTACTTTATTTCACACTATTTTGGGGTGAAACATGATACTAATACATCATACACTTATAAACGTTTGAGACTTGTAAATCACATGCAATTCAACTTATTATTTGTCATGGTTATTTGTGTATTGTAAGTGTTTATATGAGATACATGGTTTGTTTACAATCATTAACTATTGCTAGCCTGGCGACGTCTTAGATCTTTGGGCCTGACAAGCCTATTTGGTGCTAAAGTCGAGGTATTGCCGACTCCTAGGGGCCGTACGCTTGTGCACTAGGGAACCAAATACACTTAGCCAATCTCTTATACTTGTAATCAAGTCGAGGTTTGGTTGTAACGATATGTGTTCTATAACCTTACTAGCTTATAACCTATGACATGAATTGCTACTTGTAACCATTTTCATATTATGTATGAAAACCTTGGAAACTCACCAACTATTTATAGTTGACCTTTTATTTTTATCATGTTTCAGGAAAACCCCCAAGTTTGAAGTGAACTTATGTTGCTGGCATATTCTAGGATTTGGACCTAGTTAATAAACAAAATGATTATGATTGTTATTTCATGTTGAAACTTATTTCATTATTGAGACTTATGCTTGTAATGTAATTTTGAAACTTATGTATAATATATTTGGATTTAATAATAGCGTTATGTGGCTGTGAACAATCTTAACCCTCACATCTCGACGTTTCCGCCGTCAAGGTTGGGGTGTGACACTTTTGTAGGCTCAAAGTACTTTGGAATGTCTTTAACTATCCTCCACACATGCTCATATGTGAAGGCAGCATTATTATTGTTCGTATAATCATATTTTGCTTGAGTTATATATTGGTCTTCTGACCAACCATTTTTGTATTGTGATTTGATACGAACATAAGATGCATTAAAGTGAGCAACTTTTTCTTTGATCATATGCCAATGACTTTTAAGATTGTGAGCATTTCTTGGAATTTGAGGGTTCCCAGCATTGTAATGCTGTTCTATCATCCCCCAATATGCTTGTTGGTTTTGACCGTTGGCAATTATTGGGTCTTCAGAAATGGCTACATAAGCCTTAGCCAACAAGACTTCGTCATCAGCTGCCCACTTGATACGAACAGACTTCTCAGCTTTTTCTTTTCCTTTTCCTTTCCCTTTCTTTTTTGTTGGTGCATTTTTGGGTGACGAAGGTGCTTTATCAATTAGTTGTTCATTATGTGATTGTGATTGCGTTTGTTGCACTTTTTGAAGCTCTTTATGTTTAAGTCATGCTTGATATTGTTGATAGTCTTCCAACGAAGACTGAGATTGTTGAAGATATGGGAATCCCCCGACTTGTGGAAATTGGGAGAAGGCAGGTTATTGAACATATGGGAATGCCCCAGGTTGTTGAACTTGTGGGAATCCCCTAGATTGTTAAAGATGTGGGAATCCCCCGGGTTGTGGGAATTGAGAGAACCCAGGGTGTTGGTTTTGGGAGAACCCGAGTTGCTGATGTGGGTATTTTTCATTGGTTTCATCGTTTAACATTTGTGTGAAAGAGAATGGAGCTCTTGGATCCATTGAGAACTGAATTTTGAATTGTGTTTAGAAGAGAGTTATAATGTTTGAAAGATGATGAAGTGTGATTTGTGAAAAACTCTCAAGTGAAGACCACATATTTATAATAGGTAAACTAGCCGTTATGAATAAAACAAAAAATCTAGCCGTTATGAATAAAACAAAAAAACTAGCCGTTATTAATAAAACAAAAAAACTAACCGTTATGAATAAACAAAAAAAATAGCCGTTATAAATAAAACATAAAAACTGGCCGTTATGAATAAAACAAAAAACTAGCCGTTATGAATAAAACAAAAAAACTAGCCATTATGAAACAAAACAAAAAAAATTTACCAAGCCATTATGAATGTAAAAAATATTTAAAATATATTAATATTATAAATGTTAAAAAAATTTAAAATATTATACTTAAATTATTATCTAATTACTTCAATACTAGAAATGTAAAAAAAATTAAAATATATTTTTATTTAATTAACTCATTTTAATTAAAACTTTATATTTAAATTATTATATTAATTAAAAGATTTTTAAATATAATTAAAAACATTTAATTAAAAAAATTTAAATTAATTATATATGGTGGTGGGGCCCACCACCCCCATCTCTCTCCCGCCCTTCCGGACGGACACCCCACCCACAGGCGGGACTCCCCATCGCCGCCCTTCCGGCGGGCGCAGTCCACGTCGGCGACGGGCGCGGCCGCGGGCGCGCGATGGGGACAGTCTAACAACTTATCCTTGTCAATTTTTTTCAAATTCAATACACACTTGAAAGGTTTAAATCAAAATTGATAAAATCTATACATCTTATATTCTAAAGAATTCTATATTTTGGGTGCGAACACATGAACAAAATTTGTTATTTTCTTTCCTTGAAAGCTAGAAAAATTTTAAAGTAGTGCAGTCAGATGCTATAACAAATAAGGCTATACCAACAACACCTATACTAATAATACATATAACAATGACATGGTCGCTAGTACAGATGACCCGACGACATGTCGTTGGTATAATGTGTTTGCTTTTTATGACTGGTCAAAGTCTACGATGACACGTCGTCAACATAGACTTGGCGGGATGAGCAAAAAACTGAACGGGTCTTCTAAAACATATCTCGACAAAGTGTTGTCGGTATAGTAAAAACTTTTTTAATGATTTTATATTCTTCTGATCCAAAAGACAAACAAAATAAATAGAGGTAGCTTTACCCTGTGTCGACGACATGTCATCGGTACACGGTATTTATATTTCTTCAATTTTTGTTTATTTATAACCGTAAAAAAGGTCGTCCTGTACTGACGACATGTCACCAGGACATGTATTTTTTTTAATTAAATGACACGTTCTTTTCTTAGACCCTATAGTGATGATATTAGTTAGTATTGTTATAATTAAACCTTAAATGGTTATCTATATATTTTACAGTAGTTATGCTATTGAATTTCTACTAAAATTCTCAATATGTTTAATGCATGAACGAATTCAAGAGGAGTATGCAAGATCCTTTAGCCGATTGGTGGTGACTCATCTGACGTTGATGAGATTTAGTGTCTTGAACGTGCCTGAAGTTAAAGACGTAAACACATATGTGGTGTTGGTTGTGTTATGAGACGTCACACCCCTGATTTTTCGAGCACATAACCCATCCTAACGGAAGAAGAAAATTCACAACTTAAACAACAACAAGAAAGTCAGCAAAGTCTGTTACTTGACACATTTAGCGACGATTTGTCATCCCAATAGAGTGATCTGTACTGACGACATGTTTCCTAATGACATTTTAGAGTTATTATAACGACTCTGTGCCTACAACACCGACGGAATGTAGTGTGAAAACTTATATATGTACACTAAAGGGGTCTAGAAACTTATTTATCAAAATAAGTGTTTTGCTTTATTTCTTTTTTAAGTAATGTATTTTCTTTGTGGGCGTTACATTTTTATTTTTAAAGATAAATTTAAAAGTTAATATAAAATTTATAATATGTATAGAAACCGAATGAATTTGATGTCAGGGAGCAAACATATAATGAGATCCAAATAAGTAAAAACTTTACATCCGCTTTACATATATCAACATATGGTACCAAACATGATAAAAACATATTATTTGCCTAAATTTATATTAAGAGAAGATGATAACTAAATGAGAATAAGTAAAGTTACATTGATATGTTATAGAGTATATTACAAATTGTGTTCTTTATTAATATATAAAATGTATGGTACGTTCTTTAGTTTTTATCTGATATTGGTCAAATAATTAGTTAAAATTAATATTTGCTAATAACGAATAGTTTGAATTATTAAAATCTAAATTTTTTATTTGTTTGATTAAAACCAAATGATCAAAATTTAATTGTTAGGAATCAAGAAATCTAAGATAGGATTCTATGGAAGAGATTTTGTTCAAGTAAGGTGGTGGTACCTAAATTTAACTTTTGTCGTATATACTTACTATTAGCTAAAAAAGAGGTCAGATATATATAGAAATAGTGTTTTATAATTCAAAGTTAAATTATGTAGTTTAGTCACTTATAACTCATAGAAATCGAATAACATTAAATTTAATCGTGTTAATCATAGAGTTTGAAAAGTTTCAAAAACAATATACAGTGAAACATTACCATTGTACTATTTTATGCATTATATATACCCAATCTAATATTTGAACAACCATGTGTTCATTTTGTAGCTTATAATCACAGTTATTATTATTATTATTATTAAAAACTCCTCTCTCTCTCTCTCTCTCTCTATCTCGATTCAGATCTGGCAGAAGATTTTCTCACTAAAAAACCGGCGGGTAAAGCTGCCAGAGTTTAACTGCATGCATATATGTTAAGACTACAACAACGTATACTAGCTACCTAAGCTAGGTACGTATCTCTGAATCTAGGTTCGATTTCAATTCCATCAGCCCGATAAAAACTAGGTATGTATCTCCATCTCCATCTCCAACACGAGCGTTAATTAAAACCAAATCTTTAATTTATGATCGGGTCAGTATCGTATATAACGAATATATATATTTTGATGTTAGGTTTGGATTAATTAAGCTGCAGGAATGAAGAACCAGGAATCTGATTATATATTTGTTGCTGAGGGTGAAAACTATCATGATGGGAATGAAGAAAACTTTTTCGATGCCGATGGAAATGAAGATAACATTGAATCTTTGAAATATGTTGATGATATAGATGATCATGACCCTCACTCTCAAACCACCCAACCTGATTCTTTAGACCCTTCATGGCCTCAAAGTTACAGGTACGTAAGTACGTACGTACAATGGATAAATGTCGTTTTAGCTAGGAACTGAAAGTAAGATTGTGAGTATGCATATGCTAACTGATCATGCTTTATTTATCTTCGATCTTTTTCTTGTTTCATGTTATAGGAGGTCAATGGATCTTTTAGCATCTCAAACTCTCAACTTTCTGGGTTCTCCTAGATTATCACCAGTAGCTGCTGCTTCACCCCTTTCTTCATCACCTAGTAATAGGAGGATACCAATTAATACAACTTTGGACAAACCTCTCTTGTCGTACTCTGCGGCTACAGACAACCAACAGCATGATACTCCTGAAACCACCTCACTTCTTCCTCAGCGCACATCTTCTACTACAAAAAACCTGTCACAAACCATTAGAAAGAGCTCCTTCACTCAAGCTGTGGTTAATGGTATATATGTGTGTGTGTATATAGATCGATTTGTTATCTCAAACATTTTATATATATAATGATTTCTGGTGCGTAGGGGTGAATCTTCTTTGTGGAGTGGGACTTCTTTCTACTTCTTATGCAGTGAAACAAGGAGGATGGATGGGTTTGTCTGTGTTGTTCATATTTTGTGTTCTTTCATTCTACACCGGTCTCCTTCTTCGTTGCTGTTTGGATAGTCGCCCTGGTCTTAACACTTACCCTGATATTGGTGAGGCTGCCTTTGGCAAAGCCGGACGTCTTGTCATCTCTGTAAGTTAACTTTTACGTCTACGTTGTGTTTTTTATCCAAGCTTGAATGCTTATATTATATGCTAAGGATAATATAACTATATTCCTGAATGACCAGTTAACCTTTGTTGAGAGATTAAACACAAATCAGTTAGAGTAATCAGCTTGAATACACTGTTGCACGCACTCCACTTGATATCGGTTATGAGGAAGAAAGATAGAGACATAAAATGACCATGCATACACTCTAAAATGACAGAGATAAGGTAGTTATACCCTTACACCACGACAATTACATAGGTTAGTTATTGGCGGTTAGTTTTGGCACCAATAATTGTCGCTTATCTACTTGACCCGTATTTACCCATATCGACCCGTACTAATGTACAAATTAATTACATGGATTACATAATACACATACACATATATATCCTAACTTATCTACATGCTAAACTTAGTTCCAACAATCTCCCCCTTGAATTTTGCTCCTTGATATGAACTCTTCACATCTTGACTTGTTTCTTGGTGGTAAATCTGCATCATTCCAATGCTTCTACTCCTTTGCAAATGTAGTGTTGCTAGATTCACCAATCTTCATCTTCAGTTTTCCTCCTTTGAATTTAAGATGATACCATTCTATCATCTCAAGATACCTTAAATAGACAACCTTAATCGTCTTCTCCATGTGACTTTTTTCTTCAATCGTCATTAGTTCCTTTTTGTAACCCAATTGTGATGTGACTTCTGCCCATAAGTTCTCTTTGTTAACTTTGTTTCATCCACCCATTTTTTGTACTATAGGTTCATATGGCTAATTCGATGACCATATATATATATCCCTAGGTGGTATTGGTTAGCTTTATTAAAGTGATTTCATAATGTATTCTTCTCTTGATCATCTTTTGAAACTGCAGCGTTAACGGTCGATTGTTTCCCTAGATTCTTTAAACTTGTTTTGTTTGTTGGGCACATGTAGGGAGGATGATTTGCACCTTTGCACTTCTATCAATTTACAATCCTTACCTGTTTCTTGTTTTCAACTATTGTCGTATTGACACAACATGTGTTTCCATCAACTTTGATTTCAAATACTTGTTTTACCAACTGATTTATACTAAGAATATCCCTTGTTGATGTAGGCACATAGTAGACAAATTCTACCATATTTGTTTGCCCACGATTGCATATTTCAACATCTCCTATTCAGCTAAAAGATTCCTTAGTGTACCCATTTGAACACCCCTTTATACCGAATGAGTTCAACAACTTCTTGAATAAAACCTTGTTGCCTGTTGCATGTTGCTTGCGGGTGAGACTAGGATACCAGATTTGTTGCCCAAGATCTCAATGAACACACAAATGAATCACAATTTGATCAACACACTTGAACTTCAAATTTTGATAACAAACTATCACAATCGACTTCTTCAATTGTTTATAGACACACATATATATACATATTTTGGTAGTTTCTAACTTAGGACATGATGCAGTCGGAAACAGAGAGATAGATAATTGAACCTGTTGATTCAACAAGAATACCAGGAACAATCCTTCCAATTATCGTTGATTCACAAAGAATACCGATAATCAGGGTTATCACTAACACACACAGTGATAGAGAGAAAAACAGATTTTTATCAAACTTCAATAATAAATTCTCCCATCTCTTACAATCATATAAAGAAACAAAACCAAATTCGAATGGGCCACAAAACATAAACGGGCCGAAAACTGGGCCAAGAGCAAAGTCCAACAAGATGTAAAAATAAGACAAAAATTGAAATAACTCCTAAAATAAGCCGTTTAAATGTGAATTTCCCACAGGTCTTAGAATAATGCTCTGATGCCATGTTGAGGGGTTAAACACAAATTAATTGAGAAATAATCTTGAATACACCATGGGATGCACTTCACTTGATATCAATTATGAGGAAGAAAGATAATAACATAAAATGATCATGCATACATACTAAAATGATAGAGATAAGGTACTTATACCTCACGACAGTTACATAGTTTATTTGTTGGCGGTTAGTTTTCGCGCCAATAACTGTTTTTTATTGACCCATATTTACCCATATCGACCCATACTAATGCACACACTAATTATACAGACTACATAATACACATACACATATTTGTACTAACTTATTTGCATGCTAAACTTAGTTCAAACAACCTTGAGTCTTTTGTTGTTCTAAATTACAGGTATGCGTAGGAGTTAACATTAACATGACTAGCTAGCTAGTTGTTAATTTATTAATTCTTGTTTGTTCTTGGGTGCAGATAATTTTGTACGTGGAGTTGTATGTAAGTATACATATCTGATCACACGTACATCATGCAATGTATTGCATAGTTAAAGGGTCTTTAATTAGCTTAACTATATATGGTTTTCACCGAATATTCATCATATATATATTGCAGGCAGCATGCGTGGAATACATAATTTTGGAGAGTGATAACCTATCTTCTTTGTTTCCAAATGCACATCTAACTCTTGCAGGATATCATCTAAGTTCCCATTATATGTGTGCAATCATGGTCACTCTTGCTGTGCTTCCAACAGTTTGGCTTCGCAACATGAGTGTTCTCAGTTACATCTCTGGTTAGTGCAAAATATTATACAAACAAGTAGCTAGCCTGTAATTGACTTGATATTTGAGTACCAACCCCTTAATCTGTTATTGTTTTTGCATCTAATCCGGCCAGCTGGGGGAGTTTTTGTATCGATTATTTTGGTAATCTGTCTGTTTTGGGTCGGTTTGGTGGATAACGTCGGATTTCAAACTGAATCTACAAGAATGCTAAATCTCTCAACATTTCCGGTGGCGATTGGGCTCTATGGTTATTGTTATGCAGGGCATGCTGTTCTTCCTAGCATTTATACATCTATGGAAAAACGAAGTCAATTTCCTCTAGTCCTCTTAGCCAGGTATATATATACAATAACAACACTTATGTTTTTGTAGAATAAATACTTTTAAAATCTTATACATGTATGTTGCTGCAATCGTATTACTTCTTAAAACCTTATAATTATTGTGCGTGTACCTTGTTTTTTTGAAGCTTTGCTATATGTACTTTACTTTATGCTGGAGTTGCAATAATGGGATACATGATGTTTGGTGAATCAACAGAATCACAGTTCACTCTCAACCTGCCTTCGAACTTTCTTGCCTCCAAAATTGCAGTATGGGCTACGGTATGCTAACTAAATATGATTATTGTTTTTTGAAATTTCTTGATTTAGACTCATGTCTCTATCGTTTGTACTTCAATCTGTAGGTAATCAATCCATTTACCAAATATCCTTTTGCTTAATCAAGCCTTGTAAAGCTCTTTGCTCATTATAAAATGTTTCATTTTTCCGGAGATTCTACTAGGTAAGTTTTTTGTGTTGGGGGAGCAACCTCTCTATCATTATCATCCCGTGATAAAGGAAAGGTTTATGCTTATCTCACACTTCTATGTAAGATTTTACTAGATATGTTTGGTTGTTTGTCCGTACCACTAATTCAAAATGAAGTGAAAACATGATCCCAAAAGTCCAAAACCTTCTTGAAATTTAGCAAGTTCAGTCAACTGTGTTCTCTTTAACAAGAATCACATATGCTTTAACTATATCCCCCGTGGCTCTGAGTCTTGAGGAACTAATACCATCAAACCATTTGTGGTCTCACGTTTACTCCGTCCTCATTAGAACAACATTGGTGATCTCTACTTTGATTGTGGCCGTCTCCTTCCCCTTCTTTGGTAGGTTCTCACATGTGCTGGTATATCTAGCTAGCCACAACTTTAATTAGAACACATCATGTATATATAACTCTATGCCATTCACGATCTTTCCTTCTTACTACAGGGTTGGTAATGTCTTTGATAGGATCTTTACTCACAATGCTAGTGGTAAGTATATATTTGTCCCTCCCTCGCACACTAAACTTATTTGTCATCTCCAGCGTTTGTCCTTCTCATAACAACTACTTACGCACGAGTGTGAACTTCAAGCATGACATGAACTTAACATGAAATTTACAAATTTGGCATGTTTACTGGCTGGGTCTTGTACACCCAAATTTAAATGCTAAAAGAGAAATGAGTATCACATTGTATGGTTTAAAACTAATTTTCTATACACATTTGTATTTCTCTTTTACTGTAAATTTGCAACTTTGAAGCATTTGTATGTGAAAAATAAAATATTTTTTTTACAGGTTGAACGGATTGTATATTTATCAAACGACGATACATGTTTTGTTTGGGTTCATATAATTTTGTGTTCGATTTCGACCCACCAACCCACAAACAAGATCCATATAGCACCCTTAGAGCTATGCTTATCGGGAGAGTGGATTCAATCTAATAACTAAATTACCAATTCCACACCATTGTTAGTTGCACATTAGAAGACACAAAACTAACCCAATATATTTTTGTTGTTCCAGTCATTGATATTTCCTTGTGCTTGTTTTTTGCGCATCGTCAGAGGAAACATAACTCACTTTCAGGTATAAAATATACTCTCCTCAACTTCAACATGCCATAAAACAAACTGGTAGTTGAACTGCAAGGGTCATCAACCAATATTCATAAAAGTAAGTATTCTTACTCGTTCATCTTACTTGATTGGTAGGGATCACTTTGCGTATTAATCATCACAATCGGCATGGTCTCAGCAGTGGTTGGAACATACACAAGCTTATCTGAAATTATTCAACAGCTTTTATAGTCATGTTTTGACTTTTGATTCTTGTATTAGAATTTAGAACTTGTGTGTTGACAAGTTATCAAACTCTGACCGAGTATACTTTTTCCAGGTATTATTTATGTAATGGTTGTCGTGTAGTTCCATACCGGTTTACTGGATTCAAATCATCTTTCCTTTTTATCATCTACAAAAACGAGGCCTAAGTGGCGTTCTTGTTACTTCGATAGATGTGACAAAGCAATTTGTATATATAAAATGTCATGTTTCCGTTCATGATTATTTCTTTGTTTGGTCCTTGGTTTAAAGAAGCAAGAGGTGCTCTAATTAAGGTGTCTAGGTATTTACAACCACAATTAAGCTGTACAATCATTAAGCGTTTCTCTAATTAGAACCAGATAAGCTTTACTTAAAGCCACAAGTAGCATATATTATCAAAAGAGTGCTCAATTATGATTCAGATCATTCTTAAAGCAAAAAAGTGATATTAATTAGATCATTATAGAACCTTTATAAGCAGTGTAAAACTAATTTCTTGAGAAGATGGCAAAAAACACACATTGTTAATGCATGCAGCTAGACCATGACTCTCGTTTGCACCACTTTGTCTGATGGATTCCACCATCTGTATACAAGTCGATCTCTAGCTAGCTTCCTCGAGCATAAATAATCAAAACTCTTCATCTGCTGCTTCAGTTGCTGTATCTCACTCTCGCTCTCAGCCACAAGAAACACAACCAATAAAAAATGGCAGAATCTTTATTAATGTACGTGGATTCATGCACCCGGCCTGTATGTCTAGTCTACTGTCAACACAATTTCATAATACCCATTTGGCATTTGCCATACACCAACACATACTCGTCATTCTAAAACACTTACTCTTGTTTGCTGACAACAAAGTGAATGTTTGCCCATATCAGTTATCACTATACATGATCAAAGCTAGGCGGCGGCGAAGATCCAGGATTTGTTGGTTGAAAGTGAAAAGGGGCACGCACACAATCTTTCCAATCAAAATGGGTGTTCCGTTTACGCTTCTTTTAACATTCAATTTCAATCTCAATCTCATTGGTTTTAGTTTGGTTGTAAACATAAATCAAATCAATTAAATTATGTTCTATTTGATTGACTTTTTGTTCTATTTTTGTTCACCTAAAGTTATTAGATAAAAACACACATCATGACATAAGTAGGTTTAAGAATATGTGTAGTGATCGTTTAGTTAAAAATATCAAATAATGTCATGTAGATTGTAATCATTTCATTAAAGCCTCCATTAAATCAATTATAGTGGTTAACTAGTGTTTGAAGCCCCTATTGATGTAGTAATATAGGAAATATTAATGTATTTGGCGCCTGTTAATAGCTTAAAAGCCTAGGGGTTTGAAGCCTTTTACTATCTTGTAATGGTATTTATAGCACTATTTGTGTTCATGTCATCATGTTTGGCACCCCAAAATGTTACCAAGTCGAGTCTAATATATCAGATGTTTAACCCACAAACCATTCAATGTTGACAAATGGTCTTGAATTTACGCACCAAACAATTTCAACTAGCTTGTAAATACCAAGTGTCACAAAAATCCATATTTCCAACAAGTCTTACAAAAATCCATATTTAGAATCCATTAGAAACGATCTGTGTTTGTGAAACTTGTTAGTTTATTATCTATATATGCCAAAACATGATATACTGCATGAAAGCTTAGAATAATAACATATTATCTTATTAGATGACATTTATAAGTAGTTTGTATATGTGACCATTTGCAACCTGCTCACATTTAATTACTCCTTACGAGCTTAGGACTCCATGTCAAACAAAGCAACCACTTGTTGTCTCCGATTACAGGATCAACAAGCCTTCTCTTCAACCCCTCCTTTATTGACCTCTCACAATTGTCATCATCCGATGTCTTGAATGGTTTTTCTGGGCTCACCATATGATCGGCTTCCACAATCTGGTTCACCATATCCAGCACTTGGCTCATTCTTGGCCTCATTCTTGGTTGTTTAAGCAGGCACTTGTTAGCCACAGCAGCTAGCTTTTGTGCAGACTTGAGTGAATAGTTACCGGCGAGCCTAGGGTCTAAAATCAGTTGAAATTTTCTCAAGTCGTGAGAGATGTGTGGTCTTACCCAATCCAAAAGCTTCTGCTCGTGTTTTGGCCTGTTAAGATCCAACGGCTTCCTACCCGTTATAAGTTCATATAAGAACACCCCGTAGCTCCAAACGTCACTCTTGTACGTGAGGCGTCCTGTTTGGATGTATTCTGGAGCTGCATATCCAACTGTTCCAACGACCTGTTTAGATCAAGAAAAATTAATCCAGTTTTATCAAAGTAGCTGTATTATGGTCATTACAGAAAAATAAATCAGCAAGCAAAGTAAAGTACTGCTGTTGAGACATGGCTTAGCCCGTCCGAAGGGCCAAGCCTAGCCAATCCAAAATCTGAAAGCTTTGCGTTCCAATTCTCGTCCAACAGAATATTGGAAGATTTGAAATCTCTAAAGATTATCTGCACCATAACACAACAAATTAAATCCCATGACTAAAAACGTACATCAGTTTAGTTTGACCTTGATCAAGGGCACCTGGAATTCCATTTCTTCATGGAGGTAAGCGAGTCCTCGAGCGGCATCTTGTGCAATCCGCAGTCGTGTTGACCATGGAATAGGTGCTTGAGTCCTGCTAGATAAATGATCTTGGACACTTCTGTTTGGCATATATTCGTAGACAAGAAGACGTTGGATCCCTCTTTCGTCATCTTCAGCACAATATCCTATTAGTTTGACCAGGTTTGGGTGGTCAACAAACCCAAGAATATTCACTTCTGTTATCCATTCTTTGTGGCCCTGAGAAAAAGCCAAAAAAATACATATTCATAAACAGCCCGACACGATCATTTACACTGTATATGTTAGACCATAATTCTTGTTATCATAAGTATTATTATTATTATGTATTATTATTGTATAGCAAATACCCATGTAAACATTCATTTGTTAGTAATGCATCTTTAGATTTCAATCAATTCTCTCTCAAACAAACAGACCCCTGGGAGAGCCTTCGGTTCCAAGAATTCACGAAGAATACAACCCATAGATTTCATCCCTGTTTTACACATACAAACAGAGATACGAGTTTGGAACCAAAAATCAACAACTATGAGATTGTTTGTTGATTCAGATTTGATCATTATTGTTTCCACGGTTTCACAAAGAACAAGAGTGAAATCCTCGTCCCTGTTTCACGAAGTAAGAACAGAGACTAGCAGTGGAACGAATTCGATATCAAAAGAAGGGGATATCGATATACAGATCATTCCCGTCGCCAATAGATCAAGAAAGTGATCAATATCATCAATTGATTAAGAGGATCAATTGATTTTGGAATCCGGAACGGTTATTAAGAACCGATCCGGTGAGATCCCAATCAGACAAACAAAACAGAGACTCGTCTTTCCCGAACCCACTTCAATCAAAAGGAGAACGAATTAGTTTTGCGTTCTTAATCGATATTTGATACAGTGAGACGGATCTGAAACGATTTAATCAAAGGAAGATTTAATCAAAGGAAAATCAAAATCGAACAACCCCTTGTTCGACAAAGCGCTACGGATACGACAGGAATAAAAGGATTTGTTTTTGTCAATTTTGACTCTTAGAGAGTCAACAACCGTTTTTTGGAAGGAAGATTAATTTGGATTATTAAAAGAACTATTTTGGTTTTAGAATAAAAGTCAAAGACAGATTTTGACTTTCATTATTTTTGGAGGATTTCATTGGAATATTATTTTGGTGAATTTTTTAAAACAAAAGATTGATATTTTATAAAACAAAATATTAAGTTTTTGTTTATAAGAATAAATCAAATAAATATTAATTTTGATTTTTTTAAAAGAAAAAGAAAAGTCAAAATTAATTCAAGTTTGACAAAAGGAAAATCAAACAAGTTCCATTAAGCCTTGGGAAGTTCAAAGTACGTTGAATAATTGGGAAAAAGAAGAAGACACCGACAAAGTCCCCATCAAAACCCAAGATGACGAAAGACAATAAAGAAAGACGGTCAGTAAGGACACACTCTCTATTAGCCTCCAAACACCAATGTTAACATCTACAAATTACACGATTTGGTCTGTTCATGTAAAGGCAATTTTGAATGCCAATAACCATTTAGAAGCAATTGAACCACGAGAAGGTACAAAAGTAGATGACAAGAAAGATAGGACAACAATTGCCTATCTATTTCAAGCAATACCCGAAGATATGGTGATGCAAGTGGCATCTCATACTACAGCGAAAGATCTTTGGGAAGCCTTAAAGACAAGGCACGTTGGCATTGATAGAGTTCAAAAAGCTAGACTTCAATCATTGCGCACAGAATTCGAGATGCTTTCAATGAGAGAGACAGAGACTGTAGATCAGTTTGCCGGGAGATTAAGCGCAATAAATACAAAGTCAAAGAGCCTAGGAACAAAGATTGATGAAGCAACCATGGTACGTAAATTATTAGATTCAGTACCCGATAAGTTTTTGCAAATTATTACATCGATAGAGCAATATTTAGATATGGACACAATGACACTTGACGAAGCAATTGGAAGACTTAAAGCCTATGAGGAACGACTTAAGTCTAGAGAAGAGAAGAAATTAGGACCTACAGGTCAAGAGAAGCTGTTGTTTACAAGGTACGAGAAAAAGCCTTACAACAACCAAAAGAACTACAATCAGAATCGAGGTAAGCAGAACTTTAGAAAGTTCAACAACTACAACAAGAGTCAAAGATACGAGAAGAGAAGCTTTGACAAGAATGGCCAAGGAGATGAAAGAAGTGAGAAGAGTTTCACTAAGAAGCGTCAGTTTGACAGCAACCGACCTAGAAGAGATATGAGTAATGTAAAGTGTTACAATTGCAACGAACTAGGACATATCACAACCAAATGTCCTAAACCTCGAAGTAAGCAAGAAGAATCTCACCTTGTAATGGAGGATGAAGACCCTACATTACTTATGACTGTTGGTGAAGAGAAAGCAGTAGTTCTAGATGAAACGAAAGTCCTACCACAACGTTATCAAGGTGATAACAAGAAAGATGGTATATGGTATTTGGACAATGGAGCTAGCAATCACATGACAGGTGAACGCTCCTATTTTACAGAGTTAAATGAAAAAATAACAGGAAATGTCAAGTTTGGAGATGGATCATGTGTCAACATAAAAAGAAAAGGATCAATCTTATTGAAATGCAAGAATGGTGAACAGAAGTTAATCACCGACGTCTACTTCATTCCACACCTCCAAAGCAGCATCCTAAGCCTAGGGCAAATTACTAAAACTGGATGCAAGATTGTTATGAAAGATAAGTATCTTTGGATGTTTGATCCTCATGATTATTTATTAATGAAAGTCCCTAGACCAAAAAAATAGACTTTATAAAGTTAAGTTAAAAATAGTAAGTCCTATTTGTCTACAAGCAAGGATAGACACCCCAGCATGGTTATGGCATGCACATATGGGACATATCAACTTTGATTCGTTAAAGCATCTAAGTACTAAGGGTATGGCATGTGGACTACCGACAATAGACCATCCTACCCAGATTTGTGATGCATGTCTCGCGGGAAAGCAAAGTAGATTACCATTTCCCACTCAAGCAAAGTTTAGAGCCGAAGAACCTCTAGAACTAGTACATGCAGATTTATGTGGACCGATCTCACCCACATCCTTAGCTGGTAATAACTATTTCTTTTTACTAGTCGATGACTATTCAAGATATATGTGGATCTACATGCTTTAGTCAAAAGATCAAGTATATGATATTTTCAAGAAGTATAGAAACGGAGCTCAAACAGACTCAAGGCATAAACTCAAGACGTTGAGAACCGATCGTGGAGGTGCATTTACCTCAAATGCCTTAACTACGTACGGTAAAGATGAAGGAATCTTAAGACAACTCACAGCACCTTACACACCTCATCAAAATGGTGTAGTAGAACGAAGAAATCGTTCAGTGATGAGCATGACAAAAAGCATGTTAAAGACTATAAATGTACCACAAAACCTATGGCAGAAGCAACACGACAAGCAGTATACTTACTAAATCGTGTTCCAACCAAAGCACTAAAGAGAATTACACCATATGAAGCAGTAAAAGGTAAACCTCCTAGCTTAAAGCATATTAAAGTATTTGGATGCATAGCATACATGAAGGTACCGACACCTCATTTGAAGAAGCTAGATGATAGAAGCAAGAAGATGGTACATTTAGGAAACGAAAGTGAAACAAAAGCCTATAGATTATATGATCCAGAAGAAAACAAGATTTGCATTAGTAGAGATGTTTTATTTATTGAGAATGAATCATGGAATTGGGATACCTACTTAGAAGAAGTGAGTGATAATGGACCTACATGGAAAAATTTTGTAATCCGTGGAGATCAAGACAGTGGAAATAGTTAAGATCAAGATAGTGAAGATGAAGATACTCAAGATCACCATGAACAATGTTTGAAGATATGGTTACACCAATCTCAACTACAAGATCTCAAATAACAGTTCAAGAAATTCAAGAAACACCCGTAAGTGTTCAAGAAATTAATAGCTCACCAGATTCATTAAATAGACCAGTTCAAAGGCCAAGATCACTAAGCAACATCTATAATGAAACTAGACCTCTCGAACCAGAAGAATATGAACATTTATACCTAGCATATGATGAAGAACCTATCAACTATAATGAAGCAGCAGAATATCCTCAATGGATAAAAGCAATGGAAAGTGAGATAGACTCGATAAAAAAGAATAATACGTGGATACTCAAAACACTTCCTACAAATCAAAAGGCAATAGGTTTAAAATGGATTTTTAATGTCAAGAAAGATGCAAATGGAGAAATCACCACGCACAAGGCATGGTTAGTAGCAAAGGGTTATGTATAAAAAGAAGGTATAGACTATAATGAAGAATTTGCACCCGTTGCAAGAATGGAAATCATAAGATTACTAATAGTAATAGCAGCACAAGAAGGATGGCCAGAACATCATTTAGATGTAAAATTAGCATTCTTACATGGTGATTTAAAGGAAGACGTATATGTAACACAACCAGATGGGTTTGTGAAGAAAGGAAAGGAGAAACTAGTCTATAAGTTAAAGAAAGCTTTATATGGTTTAAAGCAAGCACCAAAAGCATGGAATTTTAGACTAGATAACACATTAAAGGAAATTGGATTTAAAAGATGTCCTCAAGAGCAAGCAGTTTACAAGAGAACTCTTAAGAACACTACTATAATAATTGGTGTTTATGTTGATGACATCATAGTGACAGGAAGTTCAATAAAGGACATAGCAAGTTTCAAAAAAGAAATGAAAGGCAAGTTTGAAATGAGTGACCTAGGGCCACTTACATACTATTTAGGTATTGAAGTATATCAAGAATCAGGAAAGATAAAGTTAAAGCAATCAACCTATACAAAGAAAGTCCTTAAAGAAGCAAGATTAGAAGATTGTAACCCAACAAAGTATGCAATGAAAGCAGGTTTAAAATTGACAAGAGAAGACAAAAGTAATTTAGTCAACGCAACAGAATATAGAAAGCTAATTGGATGTTTAAGATACCTCACGCATACAAGACCTGATATAACTTACGTAGTTGGATACGTAAGTAGATACATGGAGAAACCAAGATAAATTCACATGCAAGCAGTAAAGTATTTGATAAGATATATTAAAGGAACATTAAATTATGGAATAGAATACACCAAAGGAAGAAACAAATAAATCCTTGGATTTAGTGATAGCAGTTTTGGTGTAGACGTAGATGATGGAAAAGGAACAACATGAACTATATTTTACTACAATGAAGCACCTATTACATGGTCAAGTCACAAGCAGAATACAGTAGCACTATCATCGTGTGAATCAGAATTTATGGAAGCTACATCAGCAGCATGTCAAGCATTATGGTTACAAGGACTACTAAGTGAACTTGCAGGAGAAGAACCGAAGAAGATAGCACTAAAAGTTGATAACAAGTCAGCTAAACTACTCATGTAGAATCCAGTATTTCATAGAAGATCAAAGCATATCAACACAAGATATCATTTTATCAGAGAATGTATAGAGAATGAGCAAATTCAAGTGGAGCACATAAGTGGAGAAATGCAAAGAGCCGACATACTCACTAAAGCTTTACCAAGGATCAAGTTTATTGAAATGAGAAGCCTTATTGGAGTTAAAGACCTAGCAGAAGGAATCAAGAATTAAGGGAGGGGAGAATGTTAGACCATAATTCTTATTACTATTATGTATTATTATTGTATAGCATAAGTTAGTCGGTTAAGGGGTAGTTAGTTTACTTGCAACCCAAGAAACGTAAGGGTATAAATACCCATGTAAACATTCATTTGTTAGTAATGCATCTCTAGATTTCAATCAATTCTCTCTCAAACAAACAGACCCTTGGGATCTTCAATATATGAAGTCTAATTAAGGATCAATATATGTTCAAGCTAGGTGACACTAACCTGCAAGCCTCTTCTGCCAAGTTGTTTAACAGCAGCATCGATCTTTTTACCTGAAGTAGCATCTGCAGTTCTAAGAAGAGCCCGATACACACATCCAAAACCACCTTCTCCAATCATTAGGGAATGGCTGAAGTTCCTTGTGGCTGATTTGAGCTCAGCAAACGTGAATTCTCTGATATTATTAGTGTTGTTACTATTACGACTTGGCCGTCTTTGATTGAAACTTTTACAGAAAGAAGTCCTGGAGGAGGACTCGGTGCTAACATCAGAGCTGCTATCATGTGAAGTAAACTCAGAGCCCGATTTCCTCTCATCTTGACCATTTGATATGGAAGGAGAGGAATGTGCTGGGGTAGACTTTGCAGTCCTCGTGTCGTTATTGTTTCTTTCTCCATGGGACGACTGGGAGGAAGAAGAGAAGGAGAAACATCTCATGGCCTTCATTGCTTCAAGAATAACCATGGCATGGTCAGCAACATTCCTTAACCATGAAATTAAATAATACATGAAAAAATCAAGAATCACCTATTTTTATTTTTATAACAAATATATGTGTGTATATATTTAATCATACAATGCCAGCAATAAATCACTAGAACACATGCATCTTTAATATTCGATCTCTTCATATTGACTTTTGAATGTTCATGGCTTCCATCTCACGAGGCTTTTGGCTGTCAATGAATCATACCAATTAAAGCATGAATATTGTATCTCTTAAAAGGTGTTTTTTTAATAATTTTTTTTACATTAAAGTCAGTAAATTACTCTTGTTTTAAAAAACACATACACGTGAAAATGATTTTTTTAAAGGATTACATTAATTTACCCTTTCGATTTGATAAAATGGCGTTCCTAAGCCTTCAAATATATATGCCGACATGGAAAATGTTTTTCTATCATATAATTAGATGATATTCACCTGTTAGTGATATGCGTCTCTATTTAAACGGTTAAACTTGATGAAGTGGTGACATAGCCATAGCCTCTTCATACGTGATGATTATAGACGTTTTTGAAAATTTCACAAGTTTAACATAACAAATCAAATCATAATGAAAAACTTTTACTTAGAAATTAAATGAGAACATACATATGAATATATGATGTTTAATTTTTTGTTGTATAAAGCTTGAAAGAAACTGCAGGTAGAAAGTAGAGATCAGGAAATGAAAAGATAAAGTGAGAGCAGAAGATCAAATTTCCACCAAATTAGGATTCCAGAAATAAATAAATATATATATAGTTAAAACACACCAAATTAAATTTGATAATTAATTAAGAGTTTAGAATGGGCTGGGAGGATGAAGAAAAGAAAAGAGAAGAGAAGGATGAAGTACCATTAAATTGAAGGTAGTATTTGTTGAAGATGAATCGAAATGTTGGAAGTGAATTAAGGAGCGAGCTGAGAGAAGAATAAATTAAAATGGAATATATGGTGGAATGAATTTGATTAGCTCACCCAACTTTATCTCTTCTCATCTCATGTCCCCTAACCCTGGCATCAGAGAGATGGTGATGATGATGATGATGATGATACGAGTGTGTATGTATATATGGATGGAGTCGATTAGGCCCACTCGGGGGAGGGAAAGTCTTTGAAAGTGAGATTAAAGATGACAACTGTTAAAATGTTTGGTACTACTTGTATTAATATCGTGTGTTTATTATTATTTATTTGTCTTTTTAAATAACTTAGCAAGTGGAAAATAAGGTTAATTAACCTTTTAACACGTTTATGATACCATCGATTTACAAGCATTATAAGAAACATTACTTAGAGTAAAACGTAAGTTAAGTAAATGATAACTATTTTTTAAAAAAAAAATTTGGGAACAGAAGTAGATGATAACTATTCATTTTCTATAGTCTATAATTGTCTTGAACAAAACATAAATACCGACGGGTTCCATCACATCCGTAGATTTTACTTTTATTTACTTGGAGTGTTCGATTATAGTTTAAGTTAAAATAGGTCGTAATATCAAATTAATAATTTAAATTTCAATCGCATATCTTTCAGTTAGTAATCAGATAATTAATTTATAAAATATTTTACTGTATAAAATAATTTACATCATGAAATAGATTTTGTACACTTGTAGGAGACTTTATGGGTTTGTCATTGATGGGCCTCCCATGTTGAAATTTAGCACCCACACAAGCAACGCGTCTAAACATATAGCTCCCACGTTTGGGCATTTTTAATGATTGATCATGGGGGCATCAACCATAAATATTCTTGGCCAATTTCAAATTCTCATCTAGATTCCAAGTGTCTATTTTAATTTGCAACATCTACACAAATAATCAAACCTATATATCCACATCCTTGACTTTCAATATACTTTAATGGTGAAACACATAGTTAATTAGTTTGGCTATTTTTTTGAAATACACGTGTGTTATGATATGATTCGAGTTATTGTCCAATATCAATATCCTACTCGATTTTGTAGCGAGTGGTTACTTGACGTTCATATTATTTTTCTATTTAAGTTGACTTGAAATGACATTCAGTGCAACATTCATAGAAAAAGTTGGTTTGGTTAATTTTGTTTAAAGATTAATACACCAAGTTTTCAAGTTTTTGGCGGATTGTTCACCTAAAACTATAGTGTTCCCTGCTTTGTTAATTTTTTATATGAGGTCAAAGAAATCTTCCACTCTATATTGCTCTTTAGGTATATACATGTAATTTTGTTTTGACAAGCATTCTTTTAAATTGTGGTCATAATCTTTTTCAATAGAAAGCAAAGCGTAGATTGTCGGCAATTTATAAATTGGTTTTTACTTTACCTAAAATTTTTCTGACCCAGCCGTATAAAAAAGTTTCCAACGAGTGTAGAGCCTAAATCAGACTTGTTTTCAAGCAAATTTTATCTCTGAACGCGGTGGAAAGACGAAACGAAAAATCCATGCTTTAGAAAGTGCCCCTACAAATGGAGAAATCAGTAAATATAAAATTGTTCTCATGTATTGTGTCGGTTGTTTACATATGCCCATTCAGATCGCGGCTGAAGATCCGACGTCAGCATAGATGTTGCGATTCAAGTAGGGATGAAGTCGTCGGGCGAGACAGGGGTCGGGAAGGAGCTGGTGGTCAGTGGGTTTTGTGGGGGTGGATGCACATTATTTACACATCCTATTGACCTACACCTCCATCCAACAAGGATAATTATTCCAATGCATCACAAAACACTTTAGTATCAACATCGTATCATGGGAATTCAAGTATAATAAAAGATTACGGCCGAGCCAAATGTCCGGTAAAGGGATAAATGAACAAGCAATAACAATAACAAATATAACAATATCATAAAAGAAAATGATACGATACAACGTATAGTAAGTCAACACAATAAGTCATATCACATGGGGTGTTGGCATACACATGAAGAAAAAGGGGTCGGGCACGGTTGTCGATCATCTTTGGAGCTTTTGTTGGTCGCGGAACTCTACAGATATGACGAATGGTGGTGGGGTTTTGAGTCTTGTATTGAAAAGGATATGACCGGAAGTGGCTTTTCAAGTTGTTGGAGTTTTGAACCGGAGAAAAGAAAAAGTAAATGGATATGAGAGGGCGTGTGACTAAATTGAAGCAGATATCTGCATTCTTAAAATAATGATGCAAGAGTGAATCCAAATTAATCTTTATAAAACCTATTCCATAAGATTTAACAATAATGAAAATGATATGAAAAGAAATGGATATATATATATATATATATATATATATATATATATATATATATATATATATATATATATATATATATATATATATATATATATATATAGGGGAGGGATCAAATGAAAACCACCCTTTTAATTAAAAACCATGAAAACCATTCTTAACCAATCATATATTTTAGAATTTGTTTTTAATTTATATATTCTAAAGGGTGTTTAGGTAATTTTAAAACCCATTTCATTTTAATGTTTTCAAATTTGTTGATTTCTCTCCTAATTTTGTTAACTTGTTGACCAAAAGCATGTTCCTTTCTAATATTTACGATGCATTCATATGTTCCTTCTTTAGGCAAAATATGGAGTATGATTATTCACAAGTTTTCTTCTTTGATGATGACAATGAAAATTCGCTAATGATAATCGCTCAACGAGGTTATTTAATCGCACGTGATATTTGATTTGATATGTTCAGGTAGTTGAAGATGATGCCGATGAAGATGATGGAAAATGGGTATCCGGATATGATACACATATGTACCCACTCATGACGTACTTATATTTAAGTATGATAGCTATAAAGATGAAGATCAACAAGATACAGAAATGGTATCAGGTTCATGAAGAACAAAATAAACAAGACGGACATTTTGTATCGTTGTTACAAGACGAACATTTTGTATCGTTGTTACATATACGTAAGACAACTGTTACATATACGTAACACTCTTGTTACATATACGTAACACCCCTGTCACATATGTATAGTATATAAATTAAGTTAAGTTATATTATATAAAGGTAGTGATACGTGTATGTATCTTAGTTACCACAACTACCAAGTTGATAAAACATTCAGGTCTATTGAATCTTAAGGTTCATATGTAATTTTTTTCACAAATACATGCATTTAGTTTTAAAAATTAAAAGAAATGAGAGAGAGATAGAAAGAGAGAGATTTTAGGGATTATATTAACTAAAAATGAAAGTTTCCATATCTTTATAAATAGGTTTTGCCTATAATACCCCTACAACATTATTAATAAATCCCTTAACTACCATTTATTTACAATCTTGTCATTATGTGATCTCAACCATAGATTACACAAATCAATGGTGCATTAGTGGTTTTCTTAGTTTTCTAATAAAACATGGTTTTCATTGGAACCCTCCCCTATATATATATATATATATATATATATATATATATATATATATAATATATATATATATATATATATATATATATATATATATATATATATATATATATATATATATATATATATATATATATATATATATAATTTTGTGGTTCACAAAAACAAACATAACTAGTTTTATACCCGTCCGTTGGTCAGGTAAATTAATATGATAAAATAGCATTACCATTTTCATTCGCATCTAAAGAAAAAAAACATTAGTGAAAAAACAACCAGGTATTATAAAAAAATCAATCATGTGAAAAAGTTATTTTGCTTGTTTAAATGACAGTGTAGTTTTTAATATTTAAATAGATTCATGCAAAATTTAATATATACTTATTATCAATTTAATATTGCATTGATTGTTGTACTATAAGCTTTAAATATTGTATATATCTTTTGTTTTTTTTTTGTTTTTTTCAATTTTAAACTCATAACTTTTACAATTTAACACCTAAAGTTGTCACTTTCCACTTTATTCCCCTATATATTTCATCTTGTATAAATCTTTCGTTTTACATATAAGTTTAAATTTTGAGAGTTAATACGTCGTAACGTGCTCGTGTGGTTCATCGTTTCTACGTCTATTTTTTCCCGTTTAACGGTCTCGTTGCAACATGTGGATTATAGATCGAATTATTTTTCCACTATATTTATGTTTTACGTTTTTACGTCTACTTTCTGTTCGGTTTTATTTATTTTTATTTTTTTCTAATACGAACTTTTCCGATGTTGGTGGTCGTTGACGGTGATGTGACATTGCCACATTGGTGCTACTTGATACAGTTTTACACACCACGCACCGCGAGAGCTTAATAATACAGTTTTACCCCACCCACTGCAACACGAGGGCTTAATACTAGTTTTTTCTAAATCTCATTCCTTATGTTGAATCCAATATCATCATACCTCATTAGCTCAACCATGGACACCAAAGAGGCCTATATTGTCACTTATTGTAACACATCCTTCGAAAAAGTTACTTAAAGTTGTTACATAAGAAAATGAGTATAAAGTAAGAAATGTGGGTCACTCTTTGGCTTTGACGCACATAAAGGGCTCTTAGAAGTGTTGAAAATATTTTGACTTTACCTAAGAAGTTGGCAAAAATAATATTAATGAACTACCAAAAGCACGTAAACACCACCACCCGTAAGAAATTATCGGTGGCACATAGGAGAAACAAACGATAAAGAAACCAAAGACCAGTTGATAGTATTATAAGAAACGGTGATTAATTTAAATGTTTAATCCACCTGCTATTGCACAATTATGGAAAGCAAATATAAAAGTTTCAATACTAGGAATAAGAAAACCTCATATTTGCTTTGTTCTTCATGTAAGTAAACCAAAAAGATTAGAAGCGAGTCAAACTGTATACAAGACTCCAAGTCAGCAACATAAAATGAACATAAAGATTATAAAAAGTCAATAAATTTTGTAAAAGCTAGCAAACAACGGGATTAATTGACGTAACAGAAAGAGTGTGACTAAAGCAAAATTACCCACTTGCAGAAGAGGTCCATGACCATGACATTCTTCTTCTACCTTGAGTATGACAGCAAAAATAACCATATATGATACCAAAAGAGATCAGCACAAAACTGAAACCAAATTAAAAGCAAATACAAGTAAAAGACATATCATGAATGGAAGTTTAGGGACCGAACCTATACATGTACATATCTTCACCCTCCAATTCATTCTAGCAAGTGTAACAAAAGCTCAAGAAATTATCAGAGGTACAAATTCACAACTCTAGTAAGTGTAATCTCATGATTTCATCATTAAAAGATTATGTTGAGAAATAAAGATAATGCTGAAGCATATGGCGATTAAATTTCCCAAGCATCACGTGCAGCTATCGTCTTATGATTGTAATAAATATTTAGGTTCTTGATATGTGATTCAGTACATATATTGCAAATATTAAAGCTATTAGTAAGGTTTTCTATTACTGATAACTAAATTCAGAAATTAGGAGAAGAATTTAATAGAATTATTCATAAATCTATAGGTAAGATTTACATAAAAAAACAAAATATCTCTTCTTGATTGTAATAAATAATTAATGAACGGATGATTTGAGACTGTAACTACAACCCATCAGAAAGAACTCAAATTGTAATCCAAACATGAGATAAAGTATATAGAAAATATTGGCAGAACTTCCTAAATTAGAGATCCTACATTAGGTGTTTGTATGATTTCACCATAAAACATAATCTTACAACAATTTATAAAAACTATAAGAACAACAAATCTTGCAATCTAATATAAAAATAAGATAGTGCAGAGATTATTGATGAATCTTACAAATAATTTTGCAACCTAATCGGGATTAATGAGATCATGTGAACATCACAATAAGAACCCACAAAAAGCAAATAACACAGATAGTCAGCTTACAAATTGTCACAACAAAGAAAGATCAGTTGATATTTCTTGATTATATATACACAAATATTGTTTCTGATCCAGCTTCTCAAGAGTGACACAAGAAACTATCACAATAGAGAGGTGTAATCTCACAGTCAATAGATAATGATGAAGGTGCAGAGTAAGATACATGAATCTACTGGTCTCTCATTCTTGGTGCCACTAACAATTGTATAACGTAATTTGTGTTCTAACCCAGTACATAAAAGTTGCATTGTACCTTACATTAATATGATCAAACCAATTTTGTTGTTTTTCTAGCCTCCTCATATCTCTTTCACCATTTGGTTTGATTGCAGCTTCTCCATTACGACAAAGTATGTTTCATGTTTTTTGTTGTTAGACAAACATGGGAATGCTCTTGCACAAACAGGTGCTCCAAACAGTAGGCTCCATGACGTTGCCTCACGAATCAAAAATTCATAGGGAATGAAAATGACTTCTCTTCAATCTTAACATCAAACACTATTCCAAATCACGAAACAACAATTCATATGAAATTTCCACAACAAATCAAAACAAATAAAGAGACTTTAACTTTTACTCAACTAAGAAAAGAGAAACAAAAATTAAATTTTGAAGAACAAAACTCACTAGGGATTCGATCTAATTTCGAATACCACGGTTGTATTCAGATTTGATTATAGTTAATAGGAAATCCAAAATGAAATTCCTTCAACCTTCAATGCATAAACCCTGCAGCAAATACCTATTTTAGATCATGATTCAACAATTCATATGAAATTTCGAGTCTAAATCAAAACAAAATATTTGTTGTACCAAGTTACTGATCAATGTCAAAAGATCAAAATTATCAATCCAAATGTATCTCTTTGCAATCTCATCTATTCCGTTTCTTTATTCCCCCAAATTATGTAGCAATTGCCACTCGATGCTTGCTCTTCAGCCGCCCTCCTGTAGAGCTCGTCTTCTAGATGGTACAAGAGTTGAAATTAGAAACACCTTTCTTTACGATCTTTCAATCCAAGTAGATAATTCTAAAATCGAATGATGGAACAAACTCATTGCCAAAACAAAATCGTTATGCTTTGAAAAAAAAAAAGATGAAACCTCACTTAATCTAACGCATAAACTTGCAGACATTTACAAGGGCCGAATCGCATTTCAAAACAATTCTTAAACAACACAACTTGTATAGAGTATTGTTATACACTTGTAGAATAGGATTAATTGATGCTTTAAAAAATGAAATCTTGAAAGCAGAAATAGCGAAAGAGGTACCGAAATCTTGCCGGCGAGGTGGGAAGTTCACAGAAACCGGAATCGTTGTTGCCACTACGCCGTGAATCGGCGCCACAACTTCCATTCTCTAAGAAATCATTGGCCATCGCTGCCAAACCATGTATTCCGGTAGCCTTCTCGCATCAGGTACAAAACTTAAAAGGCAAAATGTAGAACATCAGGGCTGATTTTATAGGAACTTTTTGTGGTTACGGCCTGTATAACCACTCCGTTTTTTGGGGTGCTAAAACCAACCCACGATTTTAGGATGCTGAAACCACCACATGGTTTTTTGATTGCGAAAATCCAGGTATGAAACCACTTTGAACTGACATCAAGAAACCGCATCAAACCACCTAGAAACCATCGTAACTGCCTAATTTAAAAGGCCAGGATTTGATTTCAGTCATTTTGAACGGCCAAGATCAATCCTACCAGCGGTTAGACTCACCGCTGGTAATATAATATATAATAGGACATGGGTTCTCTTTTGTGTTTATAATAATGTTCATCTTTGTTGAAATATCTCGATAGTTTAAAGGGGTGACCAGGTATGCCTTTTTTAAAGTAATGCCATCTCATACATGTGTTAAGAGAATGTACATAACGTATACAAGGATGAAGATGAAGTATATTAGTAAATCTTCTTTACTTCCATTTTATATTCTTTGAAAGTTGAGAACTGCGCAGAAGTTGATGTCGAGTGTCCATATAGCAAGTCGATGTATATTAGTTTTCCTACCGTTATATTTAGATTAATTTTTAATTGTTAAAGTTTTATTTGTTTGATTATTATTAATATTATTACAATTATTATTGAAATTTATTGTGAATTGTTATTTCCGTCACCGATTTTATGTCATTTTTATCATTTTAATCCATAGGTAACATCGGCTACCACCAGGGCAAAGTCGTGATTACATATATAAAACTTGTAAAATTTTCTATACTAAATCATATGGATATGCCTCATGTACGTGCCATCCTTTCTTCTTCTTCAACACGATACATTTCTTCGGATCATTCACATGCGTATTACCATTTGTTATCGCACACAAATATACACGATCTCAATTTGTGGTATGATTTTTCAAAATTTTTTTATGTTGGTTTTTATTTCCTTGTTGGTAGAATTATGCGTTACCTTAAGCGCGGTCGTTATGCGGAGTGTGTAGGCACCAGAGCTTCGGTGTATCTCGCCGTCATGCTAGAATACCTTGCGCTGAAGTAAGTTCAACATGATAATTAATATGTCTAATGGAAAATCAAGTTGAATTTAATATTGATTGAACTTTTAGGGTTTGTGGTAATCACTGTTTAATTACGTTTGTATTTGGTTTATTTCATGTGTTAGAGTTGGTGGGAATTGCGACAGAAGATTATACAAGAATAGGATAATCTTGATGCTTGTTTTGTTGGCAATTAGAAACAATAATGAGTTTGGAAATTTGTTGTCTGGAGTAACAATCGCTCATGGTGGTATTCGTCCTAACATTAACTTTGTTTTATTACCGAAGAAGACTGCAAAAAAGAGTCTAAATCACCAGCAAAAGCTACCAAATCAACAAAAAAATCTTAGATAAGATTATTATGATTGTTGTTTTGTGATGTCATTAGTGTTAGTTTGAGGAGTGATTGTGATTTTCTAACAATGTTATTTTCTTGATGTTCATGAATGGAAGAAACCTCTTGTTTCACTTATTCTTTGCATACAATAGTTCTCTTAAGCTTTTCAAATTTGAGTTATGATAAGCGGAATATAAGATCAGTTTATGTTTTAATCGTTATTGCTTACGGTTCATTGATTATTATGTAACTACCTTTAGTAACCCGTATATTACACGGTTCAATAAATAAAAATATTTAATAATATATAATTTTATTAATTATATAATAATATTTTAAGATAAGATACGATTGAAATTAGGTATAAATGATGACTATAAATAATAAAACAATGATATTAACTATTTAATCTTATGGTTTTAAACTTTTTTGTTTATTTTCAGAAAAAGTAAACACTTTGTTTCAGAACAAAAATGTTTTAAAAAAATATCATTTTTAATAACTTTCTTATTATAATCTCTAATTGTACTTAATTTTTGTTTATAGAAATTTTCCTTTTTAAACCATCACTTTTTAAATATTTTATATTTTTAGAAAAGTTTGATGTTTTATAGGAATTTCTTAATTTATAAAAAATTATTTTCTGTAGAAATATTATTAAAAAAGATCTTTTTCTTAATTTATTAAAAGACTATATTAACTTAAAAAATAAATAATATTATTAGTAATTAATGTAATTATTAAATTGGAGATATAAGCGAGAAATTGTTAATGAGAAAAATATAATGTTGTCATGTGTCCATATTAGATACTCTCTTATTAGAGTAACAAGAAGTAAAAGCTCAAGCACATATCTATACTACTATATAATATATATTAGAAGCATAAGATGATAATTTCATTTAAAGTGTAAAACACCTATACAATATTTTAAGCATAGAGTACAAGCGATTTATGCAATAATTTCACTTTTGTCTCCATTTAACTAAGTTCTAATTATTGTATTTTTTAATACACATGATTAATACATTATTTTGATAATTTGATATTATTTAATTTACTTCATTAAAATTTATTTCATTTATAATAATATAAATTAACATTTAAATTTATATTTACTAATTATATTTTTATAACTATATACTATTTAAATTGACTATTATTTTATTTAAATATTTAAGTATATATAACTTCTATATGTCTTCATATTTATAATAACTATAATACTAATATTTTTAGAGCATATTGTAAGTTTAATAATTTTAATATTTATTTATATATTTTATAATAAAAGTAACAAGATGATAGAATTATAATTTTACATATGGATTAAGACACCTATACGAGAAGTCATGCTTAAATTTCAAAAAATTAATCATTTTATTTTATGTATGCCCTTATAATAATGTATAACATATGATGCTTATAATACAAATGCTAAAGCATATACACGTGACCAACCAATACCATCATTTACTTTCAATGACGTTCATTCATTGCGATTAAGCATTAATCCATCTTTCCCTTTCCCTTGTCGGTTATTAACAACTCAATAACAATAAAGATGATGTTGGATCTAGTATTGACAGGTTTAGATACATTCTATAGGCTTAGAACTTTAATCAATCTTGTGTAATAAACTCTTGTAAATTATTATCTTAATGTATGCATTATATGTATAGGTTAACCCAGCAAGATCTTTTGTGAGTGCCCTTCCTTTGGATATTTATGTTGATTTATATGTATTATTGCAGGTTTAACAGAATACTTAGTCAATTTCATGAAATTGACTAAGTGTAAGAAACATCTACGTATGAATATTTTTGTTCTTTCGTAGATAATCTTCTGAAACAAAGTAAAGTGCATCCGAGGATCTTCTGCGGAAGAACAACTTGGTACGGATGAAGTCTACCAAGTGAAGATTCCTACGGAAGGCATAACTCCTTCGGAAGACTAATGACCTATGGAAGACCAACACTTGCATGTACTTCACCAAGTACATTAAGTCAACAAGTCAAACACTGAGTGATGTCATAAAGTCAACTCCTACGGACGACTTTATCTCAGTCAGAGAATGTGTCACATCATAACATTCTCTGAGAAACTTTCTTATCATGATAAGAAAGTTACTGTTTCCAAGAAATTCACTGTTACCCTAACAGTAAATTCCTGAGCCTATAAATACAAGGCATAGGCTCACACTTTTAATAGACGGTTGAATACCTAACAATACGTCAATCAATCAAAATCAAATCCTAGCAGCCGCAACATCAGTTACACCAAAATCATCAATAGAAACATAGCAACCGTGATAATTAACAATTATTATTTGTTCTTTTGTAATCATTAATCTGTTTTTAATGAAATACTTTTGAATAAAATCATATTTGTTCATTCATTGCACTTAATTGTTCTATTCTTCATTATTACTTATTATTGCAATTGTTATTTCGCATTCAATCAATCAAATAACGAATAGTGATAATGCCGCAATTATTATTCGAACTCAATCTAACATGATAATTCCTGTTTGTGATCCTTGGATTCACAGGTGGTATTAGAGCCAAGTGCTCATTGATTTAGACTGATTGATCTATCAGTGTTAGATTTGTTTGATTAATTATTTATATCATTAAATCTATCAGTTTTCTAGTCAGATCTATTGATTTTGAGTAGAATTGCTTTTAAGTGTTCATAACGTCTTGAGAGTTTATAACTCAGATTCAAGGGTGTTATAGAATGAACTGATCAACATATGAGTTGAGTTAGGCTTATCGATAGCTAACAAAGGTATTATACTTAATGTTTTGGTGTAAAACAATTTAAAACAATCAAACCGTGATTTATCGTTCAGCGATACTGTTACATTGCTCGGTTAACATTAATCTACATTCTCATTAATTGATACGTAGATCTGTGTTATTGATTAATAATTAACAATTGTTCAGTTTGATTGAACAAAACTTATCAACAAACATTTTCGATTTGATATTAATCTTAATATTCATTAAGAGGATTGATTGATTTGTGATTGCAACAACTTAATTATTCGATAATTAAGAGTTTGCCATTAATTAGTTCATTGCAAAAGGAATTCTGTTTTAGTTGAAAATTAATATATCAACCAAAATGAGTAATTCTTTTGATGGATCATCATTCCAACCCCCAAAGTTGGAAACTAAAGTGGAGTTTAAATACTAGAAAATCAAATTCAGAAATCATGTGAACTACACTGATTCTGATTTGTGGGTATCAATAATTAAGGGTCCTTATATTTCACCAGCTCTTGGACCGGATTATAAAGATAATAATCAACCCATAAATACAAAAGATCTATCACCTGAGGATGTTAAAAAGGTTAAAGTCGATATTAGAGCATACAGTTTACTCAGTATGGCTTTACCTGAAGATATACTAATCAGGTGTGAGAACTACAAAATAGCAAACTCCTTATGGAAGATTTTGCATACTCTCTGTGAAGGGAGTGCTGAAATCAGAAGCATAAGGAAGGATACTCTTCGATCCCAATATGAAACATTCTATCATATTCAGGGTGAATCAGTTCCTCAACAACTTCACAGGTTTATGCAATTGGTGACTGAGATGAACATCTTGTGTCACACCCCCGCTAAAAGCGGAAACACGGGGATGTAACGAGATCGGGATGGTCATAACACATGGTAAGCAATAGAGATGCAATATAATAAATGATGACAAGCGTGTCATGACGACACCCGACAACAAGGGGACTTGCGTCGTGTTTAGTCAATATTCACGACAACATAGCCATAAGCATAAACATGATAAATGATTCACATAAACAAAGAAGACAACATTGTAATGTATTTCCCACAATCACGTCGAAACTTCCTAACTCAAAGGGTATCAAGTCTATATCGAAGGCATGGTTCTCCAATATAATTGAGCACTTCCTAATAATCTCATCGGCCTGAACAACCCTACCGTTGGCCATTTCTACAGAGTAGCTAGTTTCTAGCCTACTAGGACTCAAATCAAGCAATTGCACAAACTCAGAAGATATAAAGCTATTGTCTGCTCCAGTATCAAATAATATAGATGTGAAGTGATGATTGAGTAAGTGCGTACCCGTGACAACATTCGGGTCCTGACGGGCATCGTTGGCTCCAATGACAAATGCACGTCCCCGAGCTGTATTTCACTGATTTGCCGGGCCTTGATTTCCAGCTATGGCCATCACCTGCTGCTGGTTGTTCCCTTGTTAACCCGACGCCCAATTCAGTCTGGGGCACATGTTTCTATATTGATCAGAGCCTCCACACTCATAACAGACCCTGGCATTCTGTAAGGCCCCGTTCCCGGGACGCTTACAATTGGTCATTCATCGCACATAAAACATATAATTACAATTTCATTAAGAAAACATTGCAGCGGAAACATTTAAAAAGGACATCACATTTCATTATAAATACTTTTGCCAAATAATACATCATTATCTGATTTCAAAATACATGTTTGCATTACATCACAAAAGTTATATAATTGGATGCCATCCCAAAAGAGCCGAGTAGCTTCGCCATGCCATCCTCAGCAATCATTTACCTGCCAACTGGAAAATGCAATAAAAGTCAGCGTTGCTGAGTGAGTTCTAGTTTTAATAATAAAACATACTTTACTTTCATTAAAAACCATTCCTTTATCATGCGATCATGCAACATACGTATACACAGATAATTTCATTATTATCTTTCATTACGTTCATTATCTTCCATTCTTTCGTTCATTCTGTCTTCCGAGTCTTTTGCGACAACATGGTCACTCACCTCAATGGCAATCTCAATGATTGCTCGCTATCCGAGTCTTTTGCACCCCTAAGGTTGCTCACCCCAATTGCCCATCACGATAGCAAGCTATCCGAGTCTTTTGCAACAACAAGATTGCTCACCCCAAGGCAACGTCACGATAGCTCTTACTCGAGTCTTTTGCAACGACAAGGTTGCTCACCTCATAGGCAATCTCATGATTGCTCGCTATCCGAGTCTTTTGCACCCCTAAGGTTGCTCACCCCAATTGCCCATCACGATAGCAAGCTATCCGAGTCTTTTGCAACAACAAGATTGCTCACCCCAAGGCAACGTCACGATAGCTCTTACTCGAGTCTTTTGCAACACAAAGTCGCTCACCCCAATAAATATGCTTGCAAGCCTTTCTTTCGTTCATTCATCGTTCATTAATGCATGCATTCTTACTTCATGTTCCTCTTTTATTATCTTTCGCTTTACATTACATAATACTTCATTCATTCGTTCATTCATTAGCATGACATGTAAAGCCACAAGAAAGATAAGCATACATCATAATAAGGAACATTCATACACATTCATCATCATCATACAGGGCAACATCATACATTCATAATATGCATAAACATGCAACATCATCATCTTCATGCCCTACATGCTCTCTAAGGCCATAACATTCATCTTACATGCTCTACGGGTTACTTACATCAAACTTACATCTGCACCTTTCCCCGAAGGCCAGAAGTCAAACTACACATTCCCTCGAGTGCAACAGCCCCATTCGGGCGTATGGACACTCTTCAGTCGCATGGCCTCCATGCGACTGAACATCATGCGACTGAACTCATGCGGATGGTCATCTATGCGAATGAACATCCAATCGTGCGTATGGACCTTGTGCGACTGGGATTACTGCGAATGGGCACCTATGCGACTAAACTCATGCGTATGGACTCATGCGACTAAGCCTTTATGCGACTGAAGCCTCAGTCGCACATCCCTCATGCGACTGGACTCCCAGTCGTGCGACTGAACCCCAATCGTGTGAATGACCTTCAATCGCCCTCATTCGGCCGTATGGCCTTCATTCGGTCGCCTAGCCCTAGCTGATGCAGAATGGAGTTCATCCCGAACCCAATCTGCCATTTTCGGCCTCCAAGCTCATCCAAACCCATTCTAAGCCTAAATCAACCCTCCTGGACCTTAGGAATGCATACCTTAACACCATACAAGCACACCCAAGCCTGAAATTATACTCTAAACACATCATACACATCACACCCAAATGGGTCAAACGCACACACACATAAAAACGGGTTTTGAACACTTTCCAGCCCCAAAATCAGTTGAAAACAAGTAAAAGTGGGGTCCTAGAACTCACACAATCGAGCACAAAGACAAGAGCTTCGATTTGGCTTGCTACTCGACGGATTTGGACACCCGAATCACCCAAAACACCACTTTTCTCCCTTTTTCTCTTCTTTCTTTCTTCTCCTCCTCTCAAATCTGAAATATGTGAAGTGTGGGGAGAGTGGGCTGCCCTCTCCCTACACATATCACCACATTACCCGACTTTTCTTCGTTGGCGAGTTTGGTCCCTCAACTTTGGACTTTATTTCTTTTCTTTCTTCGTCGGCTTCAAAATAATAAATTTCCGGGTGTTACAAGTCCACCCCCCTTAAATAGGTTTCGTCCCCGAAACCTGTCATTCCTCGAACAAACGTGGATAATGCTGCCTCATTTCTTCCTCAGTCTCCCACGTTGACTCGGATCCCTTCCTGTGCTTCCACTGTACACGCACAAGAGGAACCACTTTATTCCTTAGCCTTTTCTCCTTTCGGTCGATGATTGCCACTGATTGCTCCACATAATTGAGCCGTTCATCTACTTCGATATCCTCCAATGGAACAATCATATCTTCATCTGCTAAGCACTTCCTTAGATGAGATACATGGAATGTCGGGTGAATTCCACTTAACTCATCCGGTAACTCCAGTCTATAGGCCACCTCTCCTACTCGAGCATTAATTCGGAAAGGGCCTATGTATCTTGGGCTCAACTTGCCCCGCTTCCGGAAGCGAATGATACCCTTCCAAGGTGAGACCTTCAACATGACCCGGTCACCCACCTGGAACTCAATCGGCCTGCGCCTTTTATCAGCATACGACTTCTGCCTGTCTTTGGCTGCCTTCATGAAGGCTTTAATCTTCTCAAGCTTCTCAGTCGTAGCCTCGATTACCTCGACGCTCCCCAATTCCTTCTGACCAATATCACCCCAACAAACGGGCGTTCTGCATCTCCTACCGTATAGCATCTCATATGGAGGCATACCAATGCTGGCATGATAACTGTTGTTGTATGAGAATTCAGCTAATGGTAGGTGGTCATCCCAACTTCCACCAAAATCAATCACACATGCCCGAAGCATGTCTTCCAGCGTCTGGATGGTCCTTTCTGACTGACCATCAGTCTGAGGATGATAAGCCGTGCTGATATGTAACCTCGTCCCCATAGCATCGTGGAACTTCTTCCAGAATTTAGATGTAAACCGAGTGTCGCGATCCGACACAATAGACACCGGCACACCATGACGTGTTACAATCTCCCTGATGAACAGATCAGCCAACCTCTCTGATGAATATGTCTCGCGGATCGGTAGGAAGTGAGCACTCTTCGTCAAACGATCAACTATCACCCATATGGCATCATACCCTTTCGGGGTACGCGGCAGCTTGGTAATGAAATCCATGGTGATGTGCTCCCACTTCCATTCCGGTATATCCAAAGGTTGTATCTTCCCATACGGCTTTTGGTGCTCGGCCTTCACCTGTAAGCAAGTAAGGCACTTACTCACGTACTCCACCACATCGCGCTTCATGCCCGGCCACCAATAATCTTTCTTCATATCATGGTACATTTTCGTGGCACCAGGATGAATGGAATACCGAGTCTTGTGAGCTTCATCCATTATCTTCACCCGTAGATCCCCAAAACGAGGAATCCACACACGATCGAATCGGGTCCTAACACCGAGTGTGTTTTCACCCAATTCCCCAACCAGACCTCTCATTCTTTCAGAGTTAAGATGATCTTCCTTCAGTGCCTCATCTTGAAACCCTTTAACCTGCTTCATTACATCAGAGGTCATGATCAACTGATAGGCTTTCACCCGAATCGGCTCGGGCCTCTCCTTCCGGCTAAGGGCATCAGCCACCACGTTGGCCTTGCCCGGATGGTAGTGGATCTCACAATCATAATCCTTTATAAGTTCCAACCACCGCCTCTGTCTCATGTTCAAATCCTTCTGCTCAAAGAAGTACTTCAGACTCTTGTGGTCAGTGAATATGGTGCACTTCGTCCCGTAGAGGTAGTGCCTCCAAATCTTTAAAGCAAAGACCACGGCTGCCAGCTCCAAGTCATGAGTAGGATAATTGACCTCATGAACCTTTAACTGTCGGGATGCATAGGCTATAACCTTTCCTCTCTGCATTAACACACACCCCAACCCCGAGTAAGAAGCATCGGAATAAACCACCAAATCTTCACTTCCATCGGGTAATGACAGAACAGGAGCTTGAGTCAATCTCGCCTTCAATTCTTCAAACGCCTTCTCTTGAGCTTGACCCCATACGAACTTCACATCTTTTCGGGTCAACTTGGTTAGTGGAGAAGCAATCTTGGAGAAGTCTTGGATGAATCTTCTATAGTAGCCCGCCAAACCCAAGAAGCTACGAATCTCGGATGGCGTCTTTGGTGACTTCCATTGCATAACCGCCTCCACTTTCGCCGGGTCCACCATAATCCCATCGGGATTCACCACGTGACCCAAGAACTGAACTTCGCGTAACCAGAACGCGCACTTGGAGAATTTTGCATACAACTTCTCCCTTCTCAACGTCTCTAGAACCTCCCGAATGTGACCGGCATGCTCTGCTTCGCTCCTCGAGTAAATCAGGATATCATCAATAAACACAATCACTGATTTATCCAACATAGGCCGACACACACGGTTCATCAAATCCATAAAAGCAGCTGGCGCGTTGGTCAAGCCAAAGGACATGACAAGAAACTCGTAGTGACCATAGCGCGTACGGAAAGCTGTTTTAGGAATGTCTTGCTCCTTCACCTTCAACTGATGGTATCCAGATCGAAGATCTATCCTTGAAAACCAACTGGCACCCTGAAGCTGATCGAACAAATCATCAATCCTCGGTAAGGGGTATCGGTTCTTCACTGTCAACTTGTTCAGCTCGCGGTAGTCAATGCACATCCTCATACTACCGTCCTTCTTCTTTACAAATAGGACCGGAGCACCCCAAGGAGAGATACTCGGTCTAATGAACCCCTTATCAAGTAGCTCTTGCAACTGCTCCATCAATTCCTTCATTTCGGTCGGAGCCAACCGATACGGTGCCTTGGCAACAGGTTGGGCACCCGGTATCAAATCAATCTGAAACTCGATCTCTCTGTCAGGTGGCACTCCTGATAAGTCTTCTGGAAACACATCTGGAAAGTCACACACAACCGGTACATCGGCTAGTTGTGGTGTTGGCGTATCCACATCCTTTACATAGGCCAAGTAGGCACTACATCCACGCCTCATACACTTTCCCGCCACCGCCATCGAGACCACTTTCGGAATCGTAGTAACCCGATCACCATAAACCGTCACTGAACTACCGTCAGGCGCCAACAACCGAATCATCTTCTTGCGACACACAATGTTCGCCTCGAAGTCCGCTAACCAATCCATCCCAAGAACCAAGTCAAAACCACCTAAGGTCATCACAAACGGTCTAACAGGGAACTTATGACCCTCGAGCTCCACATCACAATTCTCTATCATCTCAGAAATCCTGGTAGACTTACCTATGGCAGTTTCTACATCGAAGGGCGCATCAACACATCTACTACTAACAGGCAGCTTAGCACAGAAAGCAGCAGAAATAAAACTCTTACTAGCACCCGAATCAAATAACACAGAAGCTAAAGTTTGGTTCACCAGAAACGTACCGGACACGACATCAGGGTCCGTTCTAGCTTCCTCCTGTGTCATGGTGAATGCCCTGGCGCTCGCCCTCGGTCCATCACCTCCCGTCTTCTTTGCCCCTGAACTCTCAGCCCTCGGCTTCTTACAATCTTTGAGCATGTGACCCTCTTCGCCACAGTTAAAGCATCGGACTGCACGACAGTCCTTTGCCATGTGCCCCGCCTTTCCACACCTGAAGCACAAGTTCGACCCAAACCTGCACTCCCCGCTGTGCTCCCGTCCACATTTTCCACACCTTCTCGACCCCGTACCTGACGTGACCACACGGCGATCATCCACCCGTGCCTTCTTATTACCCGTCGAGGCATTACCCCGACCAAACCTCTTCCCCTGCCAGCCTCGTTCACCACCGCTTTTCCTGCCACCATCAGTCACCACCACCGTCCTCTCATCATACAATCTTCCCGCCAAATCCACCGCCGACCTAAACGTGCTCGGCCGGGCGGCGATCATGTGCCTGCGAATATCCGCCGGCAAACCCTGTATATACCTCTTGATCTTTCGGGACAGAGGTGTCACTTGATCCGGCACCAGACGTGCCATCTCGTTGAACTTCGTGGTGTACTGTTGGTGTGTCATGGTTCCCGCCTCCAGTTGCAGAAACTCCCTTTCAACCTTATCCATTTCCCGATGAGGACAAAACTCCTCGATCACCATCTTCTTCAGTTCGGGCCACCTCATTCGCCCGATCGCCCGATTACCCTCTGCTGGACAATGTTGTCCCACCAGCATAGTGCCGAGTCCACGAAAGAGTGGGTGGCAAACTTGACTTTCTGATCTTCTCGGCACTCGCTGATGTCGAGAACAGCCTCCATTTCTCTCACCCATCGGTGAGCAGCAGCAGCATTGCCATTACCGTCGAAAGTAGGGGGTTTGCATCTCATAAATACCCCGTAGTTACAGCCTCGTGCCACCTCCCGCACAGGCTCCTCTTCCTCTTCCTCCTCATTATCGGAGAAAATCGTTTCAGGCTCCGGTTGCTCCCCCGAGGCCCGGTTTCTCTCCTTCCTTTCCCCTTCCTTCACAGCCTTGATGACTTCGGTCACCACAGACGGTAGGATTGTCTGCATGACCTGGTGTACCTCCTCCACTACAGCCTCCTTTACCGAGGCCCTCAAGTTCGCACTCTCATCCCCAGCTTCTGGATGAGGGGTCTCAGGTTCTGCAGGAACCTCTTTCTCAGCTCTAGGCCTTCCTCTCTTAGGGCGTGGTTCAGCAACGGGGCCATCACGGCCTCCACCCCTAGAAGCTCTAGAAGATCTACCACCAGCCATTCTCTAACACACTGAAAGATTCAAACACCAACACGGTCATTCAAGGAAACAACTCAGTTTATGTCAAGTATAGTAAGTCCCTAATTACAGTGGCCAGTTGTGATTAGCCACTTACTGTACTCTTCATACCCCAAGTATTACCTGTCCTGACTACATCAGTATTCAAATCTACAAACAACACATAACATATACCATGCGCACATAAACCGGTTAACTTTAAGAAAATACCTGATGGCACGTAGCTACTCAGTTTGGCATCCCATTCCCCATTCGTCCCATTCTCAGTTTAAGTTAAGGTTTATTTTGAAAGTTTACCCATTTCACTTAAACTTTGGCTCTGATACCAACTTGTAAGGCCCCGTTCCCGGGACGCTTACAATTGGTCATTCATCGCACATAAAACATATAATTACAATTTCATTAAGAAAACATTGCAGCGGAAACATTTAAAAAGGACATCACATTTCATTATAATACTTTTGCCAAATAATACATCATTATCTGATTTCAAAATACATGTTTGCATTACATCACAAAAGTTATATAATTGGATGCCATCCCAAAAGAGCCGAGTAGCTTCGCCATGCCATCCTCAGCAATCATTTACCTGCCAACTGGAAAATGCAATAAAAGTCAGCGTTGCTGAGTGAGTTCTAGTTTTAATAATAAAACATACTTTACTTTCATTAAAAACCATTCCTTTATCATGCGATCATGCAACATACGTATACACAGATAATTTCATTATTATCTTTCATTACGTTCATTATCTTCCATTCTTTCGTTCATTCTGTCTTCCGAGTCTTTTGCGACAACATGGTCACTCACCTCAATGGCAATCTCAATGATTGCTCGCTATCCGAGTCTTTTGCACCCCTAAGGTTGCTCACCCCAATTGCCCATCACGATAGCAAGCTATCCGAGTCTTTTGCAACAAAAAGATTGCTCACCCCAAGGCAACGTCACGATAGCTCTTACTCGAGTCTTTTGCAACGACAAGGTTGCTCACCTCATAGGCAATCTCATGATTGCTCGCTATCCGAGTCTTTTGCACCCCTAAGGTTGCTCACCCCAATTGCCCATCACGATAGCAAGCTATCCGAGTCTTTTGCAACAACAAGATTGCTCACCCCAAGGCAACGTCACGATAGCTCTTACTCGAGTCTTTTGCAACACAAAGTCGCTCACCCCAATAAATATGCTTGCAAGCCTTTCTTTCGTTCATTCATCGTTCATTAATGCATGCATTCTTACTTCATGTTCCTCTTTCATTATCTTTCGCTTTACATTACATAATACTTCATTCATTCGTTCATTCATTAGCATGACATGTAAAGCCACAAGAAAGATAAGCATACATCATAATAAGGAACATTCATACACATTCATCATCATCATACAGGGCAACATCATACATTCATAATATGCATAAACATGCAACATCATCATCTTCATGCCCTACATGCTCTCTAAGGTCATAACATTCATCTTACATGCTCTACGGGTTACTTACATCAAACTTACATCTGCACCTTTCCCCGAAGGCCAGAAGTCAAACTACACATTCCCTCGAGTGCAACAGCCCCATTCGGGCGTATGGACACTCTTCAGTCGCATGGCCTCCATGCGACTGAACATCATGCGACTGAACTCATGCGGATGGTCATCTATGCGAATGAACATCCAATCGTGCGTATGGACCTTGTGCGACTGGGATTACTGCGAATGGGCACCTATGCGACTAAACTCATGCGTATGGACTCATGCGACTAAGCCTTTATGCGACTGAAGCCTCAGTCGCACATCCCTCATGCGACTGGACTCCCAGTCGTGCGACTGAACCCCAATCGTGCGAATGACCTTCAATCGCCCTCATTCGGCCGTATGGCCTTCATTCGGTCGCCTAGCCCTAGCTGATGCAGAATGGAGTTCATCCCGAACCCAATCTGCCATTTTCGGCCTCCAAGCTCATCCAAACCCATTCTAAGCCTAAATCAACCCTCCTGGACCTTAGGAATGCATACCTTAACACCATACAAGCACACCCAAGCCCGAAATTATACTCTAAACACATCATACACATCACACCCAAATGGGTCAAACGCACACACACATAAAAACGGGTTTTGAACACTTTCCAGCCCCAAAATCAGTTGAAAACAAGTAAAAGTGGGGTCCTAGAACTCACACAATCGAGCACAAAGACAAGAGCTTCGATTTGGCTTGCTACTCGACGGATTTGGACACCCGAATCACCCAAAACACCACTTTTCTCCCTTTTTCTCTTCTTTCTTTCTTCTCCTCCTCTCAAATCTGAAATATGTGAAGTGTGGGGAGAGTGGGCTGCCCTCTCCCTACACATATCACCACATTACCCGACTTTTCTTCGTTGGCGAGTTTGGTCCCTCAACTTTGGACTTTATTTCTTTTCTTTCTTCGTCGGCTTCAAAATAATAAATTTCCGGGTGTTACACATTCCCGGCGGGGTTAACCGCGTTAACCGGAGCCACCAGATTCGGCGCTATTCTGCAGTCTCTCGCTAGATGCCCCGGGCGTTTACAGTTCACGCACACCCGGCACGGCATTCCTGGGGGATGATGTTAGTTCCACCTGTCACATTTGGGGTGCGGCCCAACATATTCTCTCTTGCCTTGCGTCACAGCCACAAAATTCCTGGTCGTCTTGGCCCTTCTATCAAATCTCCCGGCACTTGATCGGCTCGTTTCCCCAACATCTTTTCTCTTCTCTGCCCCTCTTCCTAACACCCCTGTTCTCACCATCTCATCGGTTAGAGCGCCAGCCTTCAGAATTGCGCTCTGGATAGTAGGAGGAGCAGCTGTTGTTACCATTGCTTGGATTTGAGACGCAAATCCCCATATATACTTCTCAATCCTCTTTGATTCCGGAGTCACTAGGTGTGGGATCAGTCTTGCCAACTCGTGGAATCGATCAGTGTAAGCTGCGTGCCCGGCCCCCACCATAGCATGATTCCAGAATTCATGCTTCAGTTTTTGCATCTCGTTGAGGGGGCAGTATTCCTCGGTGATTAATGCCTTGAATTCATCCCATGACATCTGCATCGCTGATTCTCTTCCCCTAGTCTGAACCCGGGTATTCCACCAAGTTAGCGCCTTGCCTTGTAATGAACACGTGGCATACTTGATTTTCTGGCTATCGAGGCACTCACTGATATCGATCACTGCCTCCATTTTCTCAAGCCACCTGGTCAGGGCTATCGCTTCACCTTTCCCATCAAATTTCTTCGGTATGCAGGCCACAAACTCCTTGTAGGAACATCCCCTTCTAGCATTAACAACCCCAGTCTCATTACCGGTTGTTCCACCATTCCCGGTTTCCTGACTACTTTTGTTCCCAGTCGGGTTCCCATCACCTACTTTAGTTTCAATCCCACCTTGACCTCTTTCTCCACCATCCTTGTTATCATTGCCACCATCCCCGTGGGGGTGGTGTTGCTAAAGAGCATCGCTCACTTGGGCCACAATAGTTGGAATCAGTGCGGCCAGTTGTTGAGTGATCAAGGCTGCCATATCAGAGTCTCATGTTCCCTGATTATTACTGGCAGGACCAGCACTTCTTCTTGGTGCTCTACCTCTGCCTCTGCCTCTGCCCCTCGGGGCTTCACTTCCGCCACTGTTGCTGCGGGTAACTCTTCGAGGCGGCATTTTCTAATCATAAAAGTAGTAAACACATAAGCTTTAACCATTTCAAATTATATTGTCCACATCGTTCATCAAAGTCCAGCATTCCAAGTTAATATCACACTTATAATCACCACACATCACACGCAAGTTGTGTGGTTCTCACACCATGAATTGGTAATGTCCCAACAATAGTCCATCATAACAGTTGTAAATCCATGTATATAATCACGTTTAGTCTAGCGAAGGTTGTCTATCTCCTTCTCTTTTGAGGTTTCAGACATAACCTCCTCAGGGTCAATCTCAATGTCCAAGGTCAAGCGCAATAGCATGATCTGTGAAGATCTCTTTGGGTTCAATACCCGAATTTGATAAACCAACTCGGCGCGCAGAGGGAACGAAAGATCCAATAGAAGCATCCCATAAAGAGTGAGCACAAGGGCTCTCTCACAGGGTAAAAAAGATCACAAAACAGATAGACAAACGAATCAAGTAAAGAGGAACACATACATGAGATATAAAATGCACACAGATCCTAGCATGCAAATCTACATGAAGGTTCCTAGGTTATAGTCTAGGTCAAGCGTATTGCCTAATTATCTATAACCAATGGCTCTGATACCAATCTGTCACACCCCCGCTAAAAGCGGAAACACGGGGATGTAACGAGATCGGGATCGTCATAACACATGGTAACCAGTAGAGATGCAATATAGTAAATGATGACAAGCGTGTCATGACGACACCCGACAACAAGGGGACTTGTGTCGTGTTTAGTCAATATTCATGACAACATAGCCATAAGCATAAACATAATAAATGATTCACATAAACAAAGAAGATAACATTGTAATGTAAATTCCCACAACCCAGGAACAAGTATCAAAAGAATGTAATTGTTTAACCGACTACAACAATGATTTCCAAAATGATTGTTTGTCAAATATGTTTAGTCTCAAAAATACATCCTAGGGTCTCCACTAAGGCAGTACACCTAGATCCTCAGTTAGCATTGTCACCTGAAAAGATATGCTCAAAATGGTCAACAAAATTGTTGATGAGCTCGCAGGTTTAAATAGAAAATAGTAAATGATGCTGTATAGTAAATGATGTGGAATACCGTGTATACAGTTATAAGTAAGTAAAATCATATGACAATGAGCTTTGCAACCAAACCTAATGACGTACACAAAGATCTTGTCGGAATATACTCACCCAATGACCCGTTCCAGGCCACTGTTGGTACTAACTAGTACACCAACAAACAAGGGTGGGGGTGTCAACCCAGTAGTACTACCAATACCTATCCGTCGGTTCCCACACTTGAATTAAATAGTTGCAAAGAAAGTACCACACAACGAACTCAAGCATGTATCAGACAAGTACTCACAAAACAGTAACACGTTGATTCCAAGTATGTAAATTGTATGTAAATTGTACAACATTGAAAATGGGTGAGCATACTTTTCCCCCATGTTTGTAAAAGATTGAAATGTTGTATAAGCATAAAAAGAGGCCACGAAACTCACTTGTTAGATGGTAAGTATGAATGATCAAGGTTTCCAAATGTCGTATGAAATGCACGGTCAAACACCTATTGACAGTTATTGTTAAGCATTATTGATATGTATAAAGCAAATAGTAATGTTCGGTCGGTTCAAGTTGTATTGGTTGGGTCGCGTGTAACACACACAAACAGACACACGTATTAGATCTTATGTAGATCCAAGTACTAGAAATCGTCGCCATTGTTGATGATGTTTGAGTAAAAGTTCCATTGTTATTAGAGAAGTATTTGGTAAATATTAATAGCTACAAATCGGTTATTGATACTTGTAAAATGTTAAGTTGATTTGATTTGGAATAACATTAGTAAGTTTGATAGCGTTGACTTTAATCTTGTCATTAGCAATGGCAACCGTGTCGATGTCACCTTAACATCACACGACATACACACACCACACACAAGGAGAAACTCACACAAAACAACTTCAATCGCACGACAGGACCAGACGCACAACTCAACACTCCATTCGCACGAATCAACCCTCATTCATACGAATCAGCTTCATTCGTAGGATTGAACCTTCATTCGTGCGACTGGCATTCAGTCGTACCACACAACACTCAATCGCACGATTCAACATCCATACGCACAAATCAATCTTCATTCGTACGAATCAGCTTCATTCGTACGATTGAACCTTCATTCGTGCGACTGGCATTCAGTCGTGCGGTACACGCACAATCTCACACATTCATTCGGTCGCCTGACTCAATCGCACACATTCATTCGCTCGCATGACTCAATCGCACACATACACACAGTCGCATGACTCAGTCGCACGACACACCCAGTTGCACAACTCAGTCGCACGATTGACTCAAACGCATGACTCAGTCGCACGACTCACCCAGTCGCACGACTCAATCGCATGACAGGCCCAGTCGCCTGAACAGCAGAATCACGACTGCTGAAGGTGCAGAGCAGCCTTCGGCTGCTCTGAGCATGGGTTTTACACTACAAGGACTTCCAGAAACACACTACAAACACACACAAACAAGAAGCACACGCAGAAGGACATCACACGCACCCACACGACCTCATGTGTTCGGGTTGAACCCGAACACCCGAAACCCTAAAATGGACAGCCGTGAATAAGCAAGAAAAGGGACAACCAAGGTCGTCTACCTGCAAGAATGGAGTAGACTCAGTTGTAGTCGAAGTCTAGACGATGAAAACGAGACCAAAATGAGCGGTTTTGGTGCAAGGAGGAGGAAGAAAAGTGGAGAAGAAGAAATGAAGAAGAAGATGAATATGGAGGCTGGGGCTGGAAATGGGGTATTTATACCCAGCCTTAGTTTGGCAACATGTCACATTTAATCCCTGCACTTAACCCCCGAGTTTCCCAAATTTGTTTCGGTTGAAAACCCTTTTATTAGGTTAGTTATATTAATGATAAAAATGTATTTAATGATATTTGTAGCTTAAAAATGGTTTTATTTAATGACAATAATTTTATACAAAAATGGTATATTTAATGGTAACGATGACGATAATCGTAAAAGTTTTTAAAGATAGTATACGTTAACGATACGAACACAAGAATAAAGACGATAAAAGCAAGTATAATATCTACACGAATAGTTTATAAAGATGAGGAATGATCGAGCGAAGAAAAGTTAACGAAGTCCACGTTAATTGACGAACCTTTTGATGACGGATGTCACATCTTGGAATTAAAGTATACCAATGAAGAGTTAAACAAAAAGATACTCCATACTTTGCCTGAAAGTTAGAAGCAGATTGTATCCATATTCAAGAATACCCTTGATCTCAAAACCATTAGTTTAGATACATTGATAGCTAAAGTAGAAGCTCTTGAAATGGATAAAAATCAAGAAACAAGAGTGTGAAATCACAGGTGGCTCCTTATCAATTTAAAAAAACTAAAAGTGCTAGGAGTGCTTTTATTTCTAACCATGATGATGACAACACTTGTACTTTGAGTGAAGATGAGGAAGAAGTTGGTTTCTATGCATCAAAGCCTTCAAGATCAACCTCTTAAAGTAAGTCAGCAAAGGAAAAAAAGAAGATCTGATGAAAGAAAGGATCCATCTGCATCATCAGCAAAGACTTCCTCCAACAACAACAATCAAGCAGAGCCCATCACTGTGATTCTTGACTCTAAAGAGTAAAAAGCAGCATTTGCAGCCTTCAGCTCAAGCTTCCAACCTTATTTGGGCAGCACTCTAACATCTGCTAACATTTGTCAACAAGATCTAGAAGAACTTCATCCAGATGAAGTATAGGAAATAAATATTCAGTGGCAAATGGCAATGATTGCATACAAAGCCAAGCAATATCTAAGGAGAAACAAAAACTTGGTTGTAGTAGTTAAACAATCAAAATCAAGGTTGATAAGTCAAATAGCTACAATCAAACCTTGACCAAGAATAACATTTACAAGTATAACGATTAGCTAAGTGTACTTGGTTCCCATGATGAACAAGCATATGTCATCAGGAGCCGGCAATAACCTCGGCTTTAGCACCAAATAGGCTTGTCAGGCCCATAGATTTATGACGTCGCCAGGCTAGCAATAGTTAATGATTGTCAACATATAATGCCTATCATATAAAACTCACAATAATACATATAACCATGACAAAAAGTAAAAATGAATTGCATGTGCGTTTACAAGTACCAAAATGTTTACAAGTGTATGTTTATATGTTAACATGTTTCACCCCAAAAAGACATGAAATAATAAAAGAGGGGCATGAAAAACTCACTTGATATATATATATATATATATATATATATATATATATATATATATATATATATATATATATGTATATATATATATATATATGTATGTATATATATGTATATATGTATGTATATATATGTATATATGTATGTATATATATGTATATATGTATTTATATATGTATGTATGTATATATATGTATATATGTATGTATGTATATATATGTATATATGTATGTATGTATATATATATGTATGTATATATATGTATATATATATATAATATATATATATATGTATATATATATATGTATATATACATATATATATATAGATAATATATATATGTATATATATACACACATATATATACATATCTATATATATATATATATATATATATATATATATATATATATATATCTATATATATATATATATATATATATATATATATATATATAAGATGATAACAAGAATTTAAACGATGCTCCGATGATTTCCTTTACAAGGTACCTAAATGTATTTATTTCAAGTTTAGGCTTTGAGGTAATGTTAACGATTAAACGGGAGCTTTATGTTTAGTACCAACATTTACAAAGAAACTCTTTGGATATTGAACATCCCATATAGTTGAAGCAAAACATAAGTTTTAGCAACAAGAAAATTTGACTAAACCCATTTTAAATGGTAATAAAAAAGAACTATCAAATCAACCCATTTGTACCTGAAAACTCAATCAACATCATCTTCATCCGCGTGCATCCAATCCCATAATGTATCATCATTATCAGAATCATCACCACTCTCAATATCAACTACATCCATGTCAGCTAAATTTGTACTTGCGTCAACTACAATAGGAGGTATATCTTCTCTTGACAAATGAGCTTCTTGCTCTCTAGCTTGAGCAAGAGAACCCAACCTATCTTCAGCTGATTCGCACCAATAGAAGCCAGCATCAGTTTCATTATTTTCTTCTTCAAATTCGTATACATCCCTTGGAACTATATTGACGACATAATGCAAACCATCTACCACAGGTCTGGTACATAGAACACCTGTTTCACTTGGGAAGGCATGACAAAAGGATCATCTGAATAGCACAACTTCTTCAAATTAACACATGTTAACCCATAATCATCTTTCTCAACATGGTACCACTCACAATAAAACATCACAACTTTAAACTTTGACCAATAGTAAAGTTCAATTATGTCCAAAATTCGACCGTAGTAGTCAACATTCCCAACGGTTGGATATTTGTCACGAGAACTTGCAAAGCTAGGATTTAAAGATGTAATCAAAACACCGCTATTTTGAGTTTTACATTTAACATCTCTTGATTTGGTATGAAAACTATATCCATTAGCATAATACCCGTAGTATCTCTTAGATGTAGGACTAGGTCCTTTAACAAGCCAAAACATATGATCTGGAACATTATTATTTATTACTTTGTCTTTGAACCAATTGGCAAACTCATGGCTATGGTTTTGTGCTCGTGCCCATCGGCTTTGTCGGGGCTGATGTTCAATATAAGCTTCATGCTCACTGCAACATCATTTAGACAGTTATGTCATGAATATAAATACTAATACTGAGATATACTTTTAAGGAACTAAAGGCTATAAATTGATTACTTACTTGATAAACTGATTAACTTCTGCAGAACTAGAATTAAATAAAGCATAACGATGTGCTTGTTCCTTTAAATGAACATCTAAAGTGAATACTTATCCATGTTTTCGTTTTTCACCTCCCTAAGGATGGCCAACATTCACAAATATTGATTCATCTGATCCATTTTCTCCCTCCAAATCAGCGTTATCTTCCATGCCCTCATTAGCATTTGTATTTACTCCATGCATATAACGTGAGCAAAAATTCAAACATTCTTCAATCAAATAGCCTTCTGCTATGGATCCCTCTCGTCGACTCTTGTTCCGCACATATGACTTCAACTTGCACAAGTATCTCTCCATAAAAACCATCCATCTATATTGAACAGATCCTCCAAGCCTAACCTCATTTACTAAGTGGACATGTAAATGCACCATTAAGTTAAAAAAATTTGGCAAAACTTTTTTCTCAAATTCACATAGTGTTTCTACAATCTCTAATTGTAATTTTTCAAGGTCCTCAGGCTTAATTACCTTGCTACACAAGCTTCGGAAAAATACACCCAACCTAATCAATGGTATAGCTACATGTTTTGGTAATGATTTTCTAACAGCAACTTGAAGCAAGTAATGCAAAAAGATGTGAGCATCATGACTCTTGTAACCCGAAAATTTCTTTTCCGAAGAATGAACACAACATGCAATATTAGACCCAAACCCGTAAGGTAATTTTGTTTCCTTCAAACATGACAGAAATTAACTTTCTCATTTGAAGACATTGAAAAACATGCATTTTGGATGATAACATGCTTACCATCATGAGAAACTACCGGTTGAAGCCTTTGTTTAATACCGAGGTCTAATATGTCAAATCGAGCTTTTGGGTGATCTTTTGACTTTCCACTAATATCCAACAAAGTCCCTATCACATTATCACTATATTTTTTTCAATGTGCATCACCTCAAGATTATGCCGACAATTATTGAATTTCCAATACGGTAAGTCAAAAAATATTGACCTTTTCTTCCATGGGCAAGTGCTATCATTTTTCTTCTTTTGTGTCTTTCCAAATAGGTGTGTAAAGGTAGACAACTCACTCAAAGCTTCAATGCCTGATAGAGGTTTTGGAGAAAGTCTTTTCTCCGTCTTTCCATTAAAGGCACTCTTATTACGTCGCCATGGGTGTTCAACATCGAAAAATCTGCGGTGATCCATATAACATGTTTTCTTACTATGCTTCAAGTAAAGTGAGCTAGTCTCATGATTACAACACGGGCATGTAAATTTTTCCTTTGTTTTCCACCCAGACAACATTGAGTACCCTGGAAAGTCACTAATTGTCCACATTAATGCTGCATACATTTTAAATGTTTTATCTTTAGATTTGTCGTATGTATTCAACCCATTAATCCAAATTCTCTAAGCTCCTCAACTAAAGGTTGTAAATAAACATCTATATTATTACCTGGAGATTCGGGTCCAGGAATTAACAAAGACAACATAAAGTATTCTGGTTTCAGTGACATCCATGGAGGTAAATCGTAGTTAACCAACATCACAGGCCAAGTGCTATGAGCAATACTCATTGTTCCAAATGGATTAAATCCATCACTTGACAAGCCTAACCTCACATTTCTTGATTCTTTTGCAAAATTAGGATACAAAGAATCAAATTCCTTCCAGCTTTGTCCATCAGCAGGATGTCGTAAGTTTTCATCTTTTGGACGTCCTTCGTCATGCCATGTCATATGTTTAGTTGTTTCTGAACACATGAAAAGTCTTTGTAGCCTTGGTTTTAAAAGAAAATGCCACACCACTTTAGCCGGAACTTTTGAAGATTTTTTTAGGTGTTCACTATCATGCCTCAACTGTTGGTTCTCATTTAGTTGTTTCCACTTTGACGTGTGGCAAATGTTACACACTTCAGTATGTTCATTCTCTTTCCAATAGAGCATGCAATCATTTGGACATGCGGGAATCTTCTTATAATCAAGCCCTAAATCCCTTACGACTTTTCTAGCTTGACTAAAACTAGCTGGAAGCTTTGCTTCTGGAATCATCTCTTGTAAAAGTTGTAGAAGATCATCAAATGCCACATTACTAAGCCCGTGAAGAGTCTTGTAGAGAAGAAGTCTGATGATGAAAGATAACTTCGAAAAACTTTTACATCCGGGGAACAACTCTTGTTTTCCATCTTCTATTAGCTTATAGAACTTTTTGGTGTCTTCATTTAGACCTCCTTGTGATGTACTTGTTTCCTCTAAGGTATCTCTAAACCTATCATGTAATAACTCCTCAAAATTTTCATGCATACCATCTCTATTATCATCAATGTCAATATTAAATCTTCTTTCAGAGTGGCTTTCTCCATGAAAAACCCATACATAGTAGTCTTCTACAAATCCGTGTCCTTTTAAATGATCAAATACTTCATCTCTTTGATACCAGTAACGATTTTTACACCGTTTACAAGACAACATATTTGAGATCCTTTTGCTGCCTTTTGAAATGAAACATTAAGGAATTCTATAACTCCGGCTTCAAATTCTAGTAACCGTCTAGGTAAATACATCCAATCTCTATCATTTCTCATGTCTCTCGTATCCTAAAGTTAATAGAAACATTAAAAAACAAAATTGTTTTATTCACATATAAGAAAGTACATCGTAGTGGCATGTATGCTTATGTAAGGCAAATGCTTATATATAGACTAATCGACTGTCTTTTAGATGTATTGTATATGGTATTGAAATTGTAAGGAAAACTCAACAAAACACTAGTATGTATTAAATATATAAGCAATAACCTGATGAATCATACTCTAAGCAACAAATTGATAAAAACTAACTTATGCATTAACATGATTAATTGAGTAAAACATATTAATCAACTTGGCATTTGTATAGAACTAAAAACGAACAAATTAGAAGTTGTGACTTAATCAATAGAATAATTACATGGGAAATTAATGGCTTAAAGTCCTATACAACTTAAGTAACGATCAGACCATTAATCGTTAGTCGCCAAATCTTGTTGATGAATAACAAATCAGTAACTTAGAGTTAATAACCTTCTTCTTCTATCGATTCTTCTCTATTGAATTCCAGGCTTAACAAACCAAACATGAATATGGAAATCCACAAAAATACCTCTAATAAACACAATTAAAATTATTATAAACTCCTCACATGTTAGCAAGCCAAAGTGTCAAAGCAAAGAACTTTTATTGAACCATAGTTTAGTCATATTAACCTTGACTATGTTCAGATTGATGGTGAAGCAACTAATTTATAAGGATGATCAAGCAGCCATGAATTCAACAAAAGATAAAGTGCTGCGTTCCTGTATGTTTTAATCGATTACAAGAGTTATTTACTTGAAAACCTAAAATTTGATCTGAAACACTAAAAAAGTTACCTGATCGATGATTCAGTATGGAAACAGCGGATGATGAAGCATAGAAGCAACAACAGACGGTGAAGAAACAACCTGATCGATCGAATTTTGAGGCAAGGCTACCTGGTCGATCGGATTTGAGAGAGGCCAGGCAACTTGTTCGATTGAATTGAAGGAGTTTTGCGGGTTATATTGGTGATTCATAACAAACTAAACTAATCGATTGTGTGACTCTTGAAGGCTGAGATCGACCAACTGATTGAGCGACCAAATTGGGTTTGATTTTACATATACAACTTAATTTTCAGCTTGTACAACTAAGGAACATGAATGGGTTTTATTTTCTAAGGTTTAATTAAACAAACAAACAAATATTTTAGAAGTTGCTTTATCAGCTTAATGGTTTGGACATTGTCTTATGTATGTAGATACCCAGGTTCGAATCTTGGGTGCTAATTTAAAAATGTTTTTTTGTTCATAAGCTATTTACTTTTTTTCACAATTCATGTTATTTTATTACAATGAAATATTAACTAATTATCAAATACTAAACCAAAATAGTATTAAACTGTAAAACTTTATTACAATTATAATGTTTGTATTTGAAAGTATTTAATCATACAAAAGTTGCAACCTTTATAACAAAGTTGCAAATTCAATACAATTTGCAACTATTAAGCTAAAAAGATTGCAAATTCAATATTCTATTGCAACTTTTTATGAAAACGGTTGCATTAGATATTCTAATGCAACTTTTATATTCAACGAAGTTGCATTAGAGTAAAATGCAACTCATTTAAAAAAATTACTTATAAAAAGTTGCATTAGCCTTATTTTCTAGTAGTGAATTATCTTCCATTCTCCTTTAATTATCTCTTTTATTCATTTTACGATTTAGTTTAAAAATCAAGTTTTAATTCCCTTTTTATAACATGTGACCAAAAGAGTTTATGGCATAATAATTTGGAGATTAAAAGTGTGGTGATGAATGTTGTTAAAATCCAATTAGACATCAAACCGGTCATCTTACCTGTTAATCTAGCAAGATTTACGAATCAAAGATTATTTTACGTTTTAAATACATAAAATATAAAAAAGATTACATAAACGATAAAACTAACTATATGAATTAACATTTTTAGTATCTAATTTCATTTAAATGAATTTAAAGAAAAACAAACTTAATGCGAAGATTATGGGTTTGAGTCTTATTTGGTATAATATGATTCAGGAGTGCCAATAGTTTTACCATAGTAAGCCTTTATGTCGTGGGTTTTTCCTAAAATAGTGGATGGCACGGGTCATTAGCAATGTCTGTGTTCATGAACATGGATGGCCTTTATAACATCAAAACTATCATTAGAACATTCTCATATACGTTCAAAATCTAACCGCGGCAAAACACGGATCTCATTTGCTATTTTATCTTGTGGCTTTAGTTATTTGGTATTTTCCATGTTTTTCCATCTCCAACTTGGGGTTCACGTTTGTATTTTAATGGAAACTTAAATCCGTCACCGAACAAAATGACATAATTATATTTACGAATATAAAAATAACATTTCAACACCAAAAAATTTCCATCGCCATACTTTACAATTTAACATGTGGAAAGCCAAACCTATAACAACACCCATCGATACCAATGCTAAAGTGGTATTGCAAGGTTATGACTTGTGTTGAAGCGCACACACACATTACACCTAACATCTCAGACGCCATTAACGATGTCTTTGTTTCTTGTCCTGTTGTAGCGCTAATCAATAATTTCTATACAACCCATGTTATGAAGAAAATAATTTGAATGAACGCAAACAACAAGAAGCATCACCATGCAATATGTAACTGTCATGAAAACGATGATACAAACAGTTGCTAAGTTAGTGGCAGGACTTACGAACTAGAGATTATTTTAAATTTTAATTTCGAGTCTCACTTGGTACAATACGTTTTAGAAGTACCAATAATTTTACCACAGTAAGACTTTGGGTAGTGAGTTTCCCTGAAACGATGGGCGGGTTAGATTACCAGCAATGTCCGTGCTCACGAACATTTGTCATAAAATCATTTTCTTTTATACAAAATAATATTTACGTTCAATTCTCCTTTACTCATTTTAATCTCTTTTTTTAATTTTATGATTTAATACTCAACATTTAAATTTCCTTTTTATAACATGTAACCAAAAAAAGCCTATGGTATCAGAATTTAAAAATTAAAAGTGTAGTGGTCAATATTTTTTAAAACCGGACCCCTATTTATTGGTCAGATCGGTCTGACAGGATCTACGATTTTAAATTCTAATTTACATACGATATATAAATGATTACTTAAACGATAAAACTAATTATATGAACTAAAATCTACAATTTATTATTCTAGTCATATTCTTCTCAAATCCACTACCCTAAAATGAAATTTCCAAAACCACAAGGGATGGACATATGATTATAAAAATAACATATCAACACCAAAATAATTCCATTGAACGCCTACACTAACCCACAGCAATGCTAAAATTCACTTGGATGTTAGAAACCAAGTGAATACAGAACAATTGTTGGCAAATTCATATATTTCACTTTAACCCGACCTAACATCTTATACACGAACTTCTTCATACAGCAAACATGTTGCTACATCCAATCATACCCAAATCATAGTGACTTCAACTAGTGTGTCATTTCTTCCCGAATAATCTTCTACAAAATGCAAAACTCAACTACATATATACTACTGTATATATAAAGCTCTTGATGAGCAGGGCAAATTAAACAAATTCGTCCCTACTATTTGTTAGCGCATGAATAACTCGCATCTTAAATCAAATACAACATTTAAAAATAATAACATTAATTATTATCAATTCATCACAGTAATACTTACAAATATGCATTTTCTTCTAGTACCAGCTAATGTCAGTAAAAAAACCTGCATAATATATCCATACAGTTAAGATATATTCTTAACATATAATCTAATTTGCGATACCGAGTTTTGTCAGTAAAAAACCTGCATAAAATATCCATACAAACCCAACCCAGTTACTTTTTCCTTTTCCAAATATTTTTACGAATATGTTATAATTATCTTATAACTATAACAAGATTATAAAAACTAACTTAAAGAGTTTAGATAGAATTGTAAAGAGAGATAAGAAGAAATGTATAACTCTTGAATTATGTTCAAGATGGTGCATCTTTCTCATTGTCATGAAGGTAGTATTTATACTACAAATACATGTACTCTTTGATAGGTAACTATTTAGGAGTCAACTAGTAAATAATTTTACTTTCTAGACTTTGAAAAATCACATCCAATAATTCATGATATTTCATGACACTCCCTCTTGGATGTCACTTTTTCAAACTTCAGGGTCTTGAAGTGCTGCCTCATTAAAAACCTCGCTAAAGAAAAACCCAATGGAAAAAAAAAACTTTAGCTAAGGAAAAAAGAGTGCAGCTTATAACTCCCTCTCAAATTGTCTTCCGTAGATCATCACATTGCATGTACGTGTCGCATGCCAATATCATAAACGTGTTTTCTAAAAGTTGTTGTAGGGAGTGCCTTTGTGAAAAGATCAGCTGAATTGTTGCTAGATTGAACGTATTTAATTTCAACTTGTTTATCTTTAATAAGGTCTTGAGTGTATGAAAAGAATCTTGGAGGTATATGTTTCGTTCTGTCACTTTTGATATACCCTTCTTTCATTTGTGAGACACAAGCTGCATTATCTTCGTAGATTGGTGTTGGATCTCTTTCTTTCTCTAGTCCACAAGAAGTTAATATAAGTTGTGTCATAGACCTTAACCATACATATTCTCTGGAAGCTTCATGTAGTGCAATGACTTCAGCATGATTTGAGGAAGTTGCAACAAGTGTTTGTTTTTGAGACCTCCATGAAATTGCTGTTCCTCCATTCTTAAACACGTATCCGGTTTGAGATCTGGCCTTATGAGGATCAGATAAGTAACCTGCATCTGCATAACCAACTAAATCTTCTTTTAATTTATTAGGATAAAACAAGCCTAAATCAATAGTTCCTTGTAGATATCAAAAAATATGTTTGATCCCATTCCAATGTCTTTTTGTGGGAGATGAACTAAACATTGCCAACAAATTGACTGCAAAGGAAATGTCCGGCCTTGTACAGTTAGTAAGATACATAAGAGCTCCAATTGCATTAAGGTATGGTACCTCTGGACCAAGAACTTCTTCATTTTCTTCACAAGGTCGAAATGGGTCATTATCAATATTGAGTGATCTAACAACCATTAGGGTGCTTAAGGAATTTGCCTTGTCCATATTAAAACGTTTTAAAAGCTTTTCGGTATAATTTGATTGATGCACAAGTATCCCATTATGCATATGCTCAATTTGTAAACCAAGACAATATTTGGTTTTTCCAAGGTCTTTCATTTCAAATTCATTCTTTAAAAGAATAATCGTTTCATGAATTTCCTTTTTCGTCCCAATTATATTTAAGTCATCAACATATACGGCTATGATCACATATCCCTATATTGTTTTCTTAATAAAGACGCATGGACAAATAAGGTTATTTGTGTATTCTTTACTAGTCAAATAATCACTCAAATGATTGTACCACATCCTTCCAGACTGTTTCAACCCATATAAGGACCTTTGTAATTTGATTGAATACATTTCCTTAGGTTTTGAACACGCTTCAGGGATTTTAAATGTAACATCTCGTATTTTCGTTAATTAAAAGTTAATTTCTATATGGTTTATTATTGCAAATTATGAAACTTGATGGTCTATTATTGTATGATTTTTGTTTAAGTTTTTAAACTAAGTAAATAACAAAAATGGTAACAATTATATAATAACATTAATAATAATATTGATAATAATAATACCAATAATAATAATAATAATAATAATAATAATAATAATAATAATAATAATAATAATAATAATAATAATAATAATAATAACAATAATAATAATAATAATAATACTTGAACAATTAACAAGTTAGATTAAAGTTAGGGGGTCTTAATGTCATTTTATAAACTTTAAATAGAAGTTTTATACTTAAAATGATAAGAAATCAAAGTTGGGGGGTTGATTGTGTGAATTTAATAAAATCCCAAACCACCCGCCCAATTACCCCCGCTTTTCCGGCGAACTCGCCGGCCGGCCTCCGGCCAAGTCCGGCGAGGCCCCAAAACGCCTCAAACCCCTTCGATTTCAACCCCAAACCGTTCCAAATCTTTTCGTGTACGTAATTCGAACCTGAATCTAGCAATTAATCACTTTTAATCATCGGTTATCAACCCGTTCGAAGAAGTAACCGAAGCACATTAAGGTCCATGACCGTTTGAGCATTAAACTCCAATTATAATCCAATTAACTGAACCAAATCGAACGTTTATCTGATTCTAACCATTTGCAATCATCAATTTCACCTGAAATAAACCTAAACATCTCATTCGATTCTCTCTGTCGATCACAAACTGCAACGTACTCGAACGCTATCTTCTGAACATCAAGAGTTGAAATTGATAAGGGGTTTTGGGTCTAGTTTGTCATACGAAGCTATACACAAGGTTAATTGAGTTATCATCAGCGTATACATCGCTTCTGCATTCCCTTCGACCGCGACTTGTTCATCGTTGGGTTCACCTTCAATTCGAATCTGTTCGGGTAAATTACATACATGTATATACTCGATTTATCATGGGGAACAAAAGCCCCATGATTACAGGCTTTTACATAAACGAATTGCTTGTCAATTTGGGGGAGAATCGAACTAGGGTTCATGAGGAATTAGGGTTTTTCTTTTGTTTATGCTTTTAACCATTTAAAACCCAAATAAACCGCGGCTTAGAGCCTTGGTTCACTGGTTAAGACTCTGCACCCTTAACATGAGGTCCCGGGTTCGAAACCCGGCGCCCTCATGTATTTTTTTTAAAGGGTTTTATTAACCTTAATTAAATTATAGAAAATTTTAATATAAATAAAAATTATTTTTATAAACTTTCAATGTTATTAAAGCCACCAAATATTTTCTGTTTTTTTTACAAATATATTTTGTTAATAAAAACATTTTAACGAAGATTGTTCATGAATAAATTCTAATAAAATGGATTTCAAATAATAACTAATAAATTATTGTTGGTTCAAAACGTTTCTTTCAAATTAATATTGTTAAATAGTACTTAATTCTTTTTGTTATAAAAATTTATTCAAACTTTACGAAACTTTCAAATTGTTATAAGTGTTTCTTTTCACATTTTTGTATAAAATATAAATATATATATTTCTTTTAGATAATATTAATGATTTTATTTGTTAAATATAATTATTTAACAAGCCCCAAAATTCCACTTAAAACCCTAGACCACGTTAAAACGTTAAACTTATTATTATTCAACTTAAAACTTGCAAATATATATTTTTAGGTACCTTTTGAAGGATTGCGTGGGAACGTTATTATTATTTCTTATTAATCATCATTCTTATACTTATTTGACCATGTGAGTTTTTCCTTGTCCCTTTTTTATAATTTCACACTTATTTGGGGTGAAACATGATGCTTATATTACATACACGTTTAAACATTTGAGACTTGTAATGCACATGCAATTCTACTTATTATTTGGTCATGGTTATTTGTGTTTGTAAGTGTTTATATGAGATACATAGTTTGTTTACAATCATTAACTATTGCTAGCCTGGCGACGTCTTAGATCTTTGGGCCTGACAAGCCTATTTGGTGCTAAAGTCGAGGTATTGCCGACTCCTAGGGGCCGTACGCTTGTGCACTAGGGAACCAAATACACTTAGCCAATCTTTTATACTTGTAATCAAGTCGAGGTTTGGTTGTAACGATATGTGTTCTATAACCTTACTAGCTTATAATCCATGACATGAATTGCTACTTGTAATCTTATTATGTATGAAAACTTGGAAACTCACCAACTATTTTTAGTTGACTCTTTATTTTCATCATGTTTCAGGAAATCCCCAAGTTTAAAGTGGACATTTGAAGCTTGCAATAAAACTAGGACTTGGACCTAGTTAATTAAATAAAACATTATGTTATGTTTGGGTTATGTTGAACTTATTTCTTTTTGTGACTTATGGTTGTATTTCGTTTTAATACTTATGATAATTATATTTGCAATTTAAATATAGCGTTATGTGGCTGTGAACAATCTTAACCCTCACATCTCGACGTTTCCGCCGTCAAGGTTGGGGTGTGACATTAAATCCTTTAGGAACTTTCATATAAATGTCATTATCAAGTGATCCATACAAGTAAGCTGTAACGACATCCATAAGACGCATATCTAAATTTTTAGATACTGCTAAGCTGATTAAATATCTAAAGGTTATTGCATCCATAACAGGAGAATACGTTTCCTCATAGTCAATTCCCGGCCTTTGAGAAAAACCTTGAGCTACTAGTCTAGCTTTATATCTTGTAACTTCGTTTTTCTCATTTCGTTTTCGCACAAAAACCCATTTGTACCCAACAGGCTTTACATGCGTAGGTGTTACAACAATGGGTCCAAAAACCTTACGTTTGTTAAGTGAATTTAGTTCAGCTTGCATGGCATCTTTTCATTTATCCCAATCATGTTGATTTTGACAATCATTTACCGATTTTGGTTCAGGAGCATCATCTCCGCTCATAATATCACTTGCTACGGAATAAGAGAATACATCATCAATATTTTCCACTTCATCTCGATTCCATAATGTATGCATATGACCATAGTTGATTGACATATCTTTATTCACTTCTTTCTTAGAGAAAGTTTGGTCACTTATTGTTTTGTCACTATTGTTTTCTTTAGGATCATTTTCTTTTTCTGATATTTTCTTTTTTCGAGGATTTTTATCTTTTGATCCAATCGGTCTTCCACGTTTCAAACGTTTCTGGGATTCATGAGCCATATTTTTATCTATTTCCTTATTTGGAATCTCAACTCGAGCTGGAGCATTTGCAGCTGGTATATAAGATTTAGTTACTCTTTTTGTATCAGTAAATGCATCAGGTAATTGATTTGCAATTTCTTGCAGATGTATTATCTTTTGAACTTCTGTATCACATTGTTTTGTCCTTGGATCAAAATGCAACAAAGAAGGCTCAAACCATGACACATCATTTTGTTCTTTTTTCTTTTCTTCCCCTAATGCTGGGAAATTTGCCTCATTAAAGTGGCAATCAGCAAAACGAGCCGTAAATACATCACCCGTTAAAGGTTCAAGATATCTTATAATGGAAGCTGTTTCATATCCAACATATATTCCCAACCTTCTTTGAGGACCCATTTTTGTGCGTTGCGGTGGTGCAATAGGAACATATACCGCACATCCAAAAATTCTAAGGTGGGAAATATTTGGCTCATGGCCAGAAACAAGTTGTAAAGGAGAGTACTTATGATTTGCACTTGGTCTCATACGAATTAATGATCCTGCATGTAAAATTGCATGACCCCAAATAGACGCAGGAAGTCTTGTTCTCATAATTAATGGTCTAGCTATTAATTGAAGACGTTTGATTAACGACTCAGCTAAACCATTTTGTGTATGTACGTGAGCAACATGGTGTTCAACAATAATTCCAACAGACATGCAATAATCATTAAAAGCATTTGATGTAAATTCACCTGCATTATAAAGTCTCACTCTTTTAACTGTATAATCAGGGAAATGTACTCGTAATTTAATAATTTGAGCAAGGAATTTAGCAAATGCTACATTACGAGTTGATAATAAATGAGACCATCTGCTTGATGCATCTATTAAAACCATAAAGTATTTTAAATGGTCCACATGATGGATGGATTGATCCACATATGTCACCTTGAATTCTTTCAAGAAACATAGGTAATTCCTTTTCAACTTTCAATAGTGAAGGTCTAGTAATCAGCTTTCCAAGAGAGCAAGATGTACACGGAGGTATTTTTTTTGATTGTGAAATCTTTTGATTTTTCAATGGATGTCCATGTGTACTTTTAGTTATTCTTTTCATCATTGTAGACCCCGGATGGCCTAATCTATCATGCCATAACTTGAATATCTCAAGATCACAAAAAGTTCTCTTTAACTGCCATGTATGCTTGTGGCACATTAATATGTGTGTAATGCAAACCAGAATGGAGCATTGGCAGTTTTTCTAATATGTGACTTTTTATGCAAATATTTTTCATTTTCAACGGTCATTGACCGAGTATCATATCCATTATGATATATGTTTTTTAAACTTAATAAGTTTCTTGTTGATCTTGGGGGAAATAAAGCATTTTCTATTAAAAGCTTTGTACCATTTGGTAATACTAATTTAGCCTTTCTAATTCCTTTTATCAAGTTTGTAGGACCTGATATTGTATTAATGGTTCCCTTTGTTGGTTTCATTTCATAAAAATATTTCTTGGATCTAAGTATAGTATGTGTAGCTCCACTATCTGCTATACATATATCTCCTTCATTTGTTTGGCCTTGTGCTCCAATGAGAGTCATTTTTTAATAGCACCTTACTGACCAATGGTAGCAACAATGGTAATGGTCATGGAGAGAACAGCAACAACCAAAATGGGAACAACCAAAACGGGAACAATCGAACTTGCACTTTCAAACACTTTAGCTCTTGCAAGCCCACTAGTTTTAGTGGCAAGGAAGGAGCCACTGGTCTTCTTGAGTGGTTCGAAAGCATGGAGAATACCTTTATCAATTGTGAGTGTCCCGAGGCACTCAAGGTTCGTTATGCTACTAGTGTGCTCCAACAAAGGGCACTTACCTGGTGGAATAGCGAGAAGAGAAACCGTGGACCTGAAGCTGTGCAAGCACTTACCTGGGAGGAGTTCAAGAACATCGCCATCGCGAAGTTCTGCCCACGAAGTGAGTTGCAAAAGTTGGAGGAAGAGTTTTGGAACTTGAAGCAAAATGATGGTGATCATTTGGCCTACTTAACTAGGCATCATGAGTTGAGTTTACTGCTGCCTCACATGGTCGACACTGTCCCCCGCAACATCGAGAAGTTCATTAAGGGTGTACCACCCCAAATTCAAGATGCTGTGGTGGGTAGCCGACCCACAACTTTGGAAGAAGCCATTACTATCACCGCTCAACTCACCGAGAATCATATACGAGCGGGCACCATGTCTGTGAAAGGTGCAAAGAAGATAGAGAAGACGGCTACTGAGGCTGTTAAGGAGACCAAAGCTAAACCGTCTTACAACAACAACAACAACAACAACAAGAAGCGCAAGTTCACACCGGCGCGCAACTATGCTATGGCTGCACCTAAACAACCTCAAAGACAACTTGTACCTGCGGCTGCACCTGTGGCACAAGTTCCTGGGGCTAGGGCTTATGCTGGTCCCCAGCCTATGTGCAACATTTGTAGGTACCATCACCCGGGAAATCAACCATGCCGTATTTGTACCTTATGCGGTAAATATGGTCACTTGGTGGCGACTTGTCACCGTGCACCTAACAACAACGCCGCCGTGGCCACAAATCGTGTTTGCTACATCTGTGGGGAACCTGGTCATTTCCGCCCACAATGCCCCCGTCTTGTGGGTAATGTTCCACAAGCTCGAGGACGTGCTTTCAACATCAACGCAAATCAAGCACAAGCAAACAACGATGTGGTGAATGGTATGTTCACTTACCTTTAACTTTTGTGACCTAATTCTTTTCATGTGTTACCTATGTCGTTAAATACCTTTAAAATTGAACAGGTATGTTCCTTATTAATAAAACTTATGCCTATGTCTATTTGATTCTGGAGCCGATAAGAGTTTTGTTTCGTTAGAGTTTTAACCCATACTTGCTAAGCCACATACGAAACTAGGAAGACCTCTTACCGTTGAAGTTGCCGATGGAGAACCGATCACCGTTGATGTCGTTATTCGTGATTGCATCTTAAGTCTTGACACGCATGATTTTCTTATCGATCTTATCCCTATGAAACTTGGAAGCTTCGACGTCATCATTGGTATGGATTGGTTAGCCAAACACCATGCCGAGATCATTTGTTTCGAGAAGTGCATTCGTATACCGTTACCCTCTGGAGATACTTTGAAAGTGTTCGGTGAGAAATCTTCCAAAGGGCTTAAACTCATGTCTTGCACTCAAGCTCGAAAGTGCTTAAGCAAGAAGTATATGGCCTTCTTGGCTTACGTGGTCAACACGAAAGTCAAAGGGAAAGAACTTAAGGATGTCCCTATCGTACGAGACTTTCCTGAAGTATTTCCCGATGACCTTAGTGGTTTACCTCCCGTGCGTGAAGTCGAGTTTAAAATTGACTTGATACCGGGAGCAAACCCCGTGGCTAAGTCACCATATCGACTTGCACCATCGGAAATGCAAGAACTCTCTAGTCAACTTCAAGAGTTATCCGAGAAGGGTTTCATCCGTCCTAGCTCTTCGCCTTGGGGTGCACCTGTTCTATTCGTGAAGAAGAAAGATGGAACGTTTCGTATGTGCATCGATTATCGTGAGCTTAACAAGCTTACCATCAAGAACCGTTATCCTCTTCCTCGTATCGATGATTTGTTTGACCAACTTCAAGGAGCTGCTATTTTCTCGAAGATCGACTTACGTTCTGGTTATCATCAACTACGAGTCCATGATGATGATATCCCAAGACCGCTTTCCGTACTCGTTATGGGCACTATGAGTTTATGGTGATGCCTTTTGGTTTAACCAATGCTCCTGCTGTCTTCATGGATCTCATGAACCGAGTATGCAAGCCTTATCTAGACAAGTTTGTGATCGTCTTCATTGATGACATACTTATCTATTCCAAGTCCAACACCGATCATGAACTACATTTGAGATTGGTTCTTGAATTGTTGAAGAAAGAGCAATTGTACGCGAAGTTCTCGAAGTGTGATTTCTGGCTCGAGGAAGTTCAATTTCTAGGACACGTGGTGAATAGCCAAGGAATTCACGTTGATCCTGCAAAGGTGGAAGCTGTGAAGAATTGGTGTGTTCCTACAACTCCTACCGAAGTTCGTTCTTTTCTTGGTCTTGCTGGTTATTATCGGCGATTCATTGCCAACTTCTCGAGGATCGCGAAACCGCTCACTACTTTGACACAAAAGAATAAACCATTCGAGTGGGGTCCCGAGCAAGAAGAAGCTTTTGAAGCGTTAAAGCACAAGTTGTGCAATGCTCCTATCTTGACCCTACCCGATGGAAACGACGATTTCACCGTGTATTGTGATGCATCTAAACAAGGCCTTGGTTGTGTTCTCATGCAACGAGGGAAGGTCATAGCTTATGCATCGAGACAATTGAAGGTTCACGAGGTGAATTACACAACACACGATCTCGAGCTTGGTGCTGTTGTCTTTGCTTTGAAGATTTGGAGACACTACTTGTATGGTACGCAATGTATAGTCTACACCGATCACAAAAGCCTTCAACACGTTTTCAATCAAAAAGATCTCAATATGAGACAACGTCGTTGGGTGGAGTTGATTAGTGATTACGATTGTGACATTCGTTACCATCCTGGTAAAGCAAACGTTGTAGCCGATGCACTAAGTCGAAAGATTCACAACAAGATGATCTCATTCCAAGAAATTCGCGATCGACGCCAATGGTTTGACACTTTGGGTGAGTTCGATACTGAGATCCGACTTGATGTCAACGAGACCACCGTACTGCTACAAAACCTGAGAATAGATAGTGACATCGAGTCTAGTATCCTGGAGGCTCAACAAATGGTACAACGAGAAGGAAGAATGAAGGATGAATTGGAGCATAATCTTCTAACTCAATTGGAAACGAAACCCAATGGATTGATGTACTTCGCAAATCGAATTTGGGTTCCAAATCGCGATAACCTCCGTACCTTTATCATGAACGAAGCTCATCAAACTCGTTATTCTATTCATCCTGGCTCCGATAAGATGTACATGGACCTACGTGGTCAATATTGGTGGCCTGGAATGAAGAAAGACATAGCGACTTATGTAGCTAAGTGTCTCACGTGTACGAAGGTTAAAGCCGAACATCAACGTCCAAGTGGATTACTTGAGCAACCCGAGATTCCTATGTGGAAGTGGGAACACATATCCATGGACTTCATAACTAAGCTACCCCGAACCTCCCGAGGACATGATAGCATATGGGTGATTGTTGACCGATTGACCAAGTCGGCACATTTTATACCCATACGTGACACTTACAAGACATCAAAGTTAGCTCGTATATACGTTGATGAGATTGTAAGTCGTCATGGGGTACCTCTGCACATCATATCCGACCGAGATGCTCGTTTCACTTCACACTTTTGGTCGTCTATGCAAGAACTCTTGGGTACACAACTAGATCTAAGCACGGCTTACCATCCTCAAACTGATGGTCAAACCGAGCGAACGATCCAAACCTTGGAGGATTTGCTACGCCTTTGTGTTCTTGACTTTGGTGGCGATTGGGATACGCATCTACCGCTCGCGGAATTTTCGTATAACAATAGTTACCACTCGAGTATCAAGATGGCACCGTTTGAAGCACTTTATGGTCGTAAATGTCGTTCACCGATCTGTTGGACCGACATTGGTGAAAACTTCATCACTGGTCCTGAACTTATACAAGAGACGACCGATAAAGTTTCTATCATTCGCAAGAACCTTGAAGTGGCGAGAAGTCGACAAAAGAGCTATGCTGATAAGCGACGTAAGCCATTGGAATTCCAAGTTGGGGAGATGGTTCACCGTGTGTGGTTCGCTTTGGAAAGAAGGGCAAACTGGCTCCAAGATTTGTAGGGCCTTTCAAAATCCTGAAAAGGATTGGGAAAGTGGCTTATAAACTGGAACTACTTCCGACCTTAGTGGAGTTCATCCTGTGTTCCACGTCTCAAATTTGAGAAAGTGTTTGGCCGACGAAAGTTGTATGTTCCTTTGGAAGACATTCAGATTGACGAGTCATTACATTTTGTTGAGAAACCTGTTGAAATCATGGATCGTATAATGAAGAAGACGAGAACCACAACAACCCCAATCGTCAAGGTTCGTTGGGAAAATAAACGTGGCGCCGAATTTACTTGGGAACGTGAGGAGCATATGAAGAAGAAATACCCGTTCTTATTTGTATAGTTTCATTTCTTTTAATTTCGGGACGAAATTCTTTTAAGTTGGGGAGACTGTAACATCTCGTATTTTCGTTAATTAAAAGTTAATTTCTATATGGTTTATTATTGCAAATTATGAAACTTGATGGTCTATTATTGTATGATTTTTGTTTAAGTTTTAAACTAAGTAAATAACAAAAATGGTAATAATTATATAATAACATTAATAATAATATTGATAATAATAATACCAATAATAATAATAATAATAATAATAATAACAATAATAATAATAATAATAATAATAATAATAATAATAATAAAAATAATAATAATAATAATAATAATAACAATAATAATAATAATAATAATACTTGAACAATTAACAAGTTAGATTAAAGTTAGGGGGTCTTAATGTCATTTTATAAACCTTAAATAGAAGTTTTATACTTAAATGATAAGAAATCAAAGTTGGGGGTTGATTGTGTGAATTTAATAAAATCCCAAACCACCCGCCCAATTACCCCCGCTTTTCCGGCGAACTCGCCGGCCGGCCTCCGGCCAAGTCCGGCGAGGCCCCAAAACGCCTCAAACCCCTTCGATTTCAACCCCAAACCGTTCCAAATCTTTTCGTGTACGTAATTCGAACCTGAATCTAGCAATTAATCACTTTTAATCATCGGTTATCAACCCGTTCGAAGAAGTAACCGAAGCACATTAAGGTCCATGACCGTTTGAGCATTAAACTCCAATTATAATCCAATTAACTGAACCAAATCGAACGTTTATCTGATTCTAACCGATTGCAATCATCAATTTCACCTGAAATAAACCTAAACATCTCATTCGATTCTCTCTGTCGATCACAACTGCAACGTACTCGAACGCTATCTTCTGAACATCAAGAGTTGAAATTGATAAGGGGCTTTGGGTCTAGTTTGTCATACGAAGCTATACACAAGGTTAATTGAGTTATCATCAGCGTATACATCGCTTCTGCATTCCCTTCGACCGCGACTTGTTCATCGTTGGGTTCACCTTCAATTCGAATCTGTTCGGGTAAATTACATACATGTATATACTCGATTTATCATGGGGAACAAAAGCCCCATGATTACAGGCTTTTACATAAACGAATTGCTTGTCAATTTGGGGGAGAATCGAACTAGGGTTCATGAGGAATTGGGTTTTTCTTTTGTTTATGCTTTTAACCATTTAAAACCCAAATAAACCGCGGCTTAGAGCCTTGGTTCACTGGTTAAGACTCTGCACCCTTAACATGAGGTCCCGGGTTCGAAACCCGGCGCCCTCATGTATTTTTTTTAAAGGGTTTTATTAACCTTAATTAAATTATAGAAAATTTTAATATAAATAAAAATTATTTTTATAAACTTTCAATGTTATTAAAGCCACCAAATATTTTCTGTTTTTTTTACAAATATATTTTGTTAATAAAAACATTTTAACGAAGATTGTTCATGAATAAATTCTAATAAAATGGATTTCAAATAATAACTAATAAATTATTGTTGGTTCAAAACGTTTCTTTCAAATTAATATTGTTAAATAGTACTTAATTCTTTTTGTTATAAAAATTTATTCAAACTTTACGAAACTTTCAAATTGTTATAAGTGTTTCTTTTCACATTTTTGTATAAAATATAGATATATATATATATTTCTTTTAGATAATATTAATGATTTTATTTGTTAAATATAATTATTTAACAAGCCCCAAAATTCCACTTAAAACCCTAGACCACGTTAAAACGTTAAACTTATTATTATTCAACTTAAAACTTGCAAATATATATTTTTAGGTACCTTTTGAAGGATTGCGTGGGAACGTTATTATTATTTCTTATTAATCATCATTCTTATACTTATTTGACCATGTGAGTTTTTCCTTGTCCCTTTTTTATAATTTCACACTTATTTGGGGTGAAACATGATGCTTATATTACATACACGTTTAAACATTTGAGACTTGTAATGCACATGCAATTCTACTTATTATTTGGTCATGGTTATTTGTGTTTGTAAGTGTTTATATGAGATACATAGTTTGTTTACAATCATTAACTATTGCTAGCCTGGCGACGTCTTAGATCTTTGGGCCTGACAAGCCTATTTGGTGCTAAAGTCGAGGTATTGCCGACTCCTAGGGGCCGTACGCTTGTGCACTAGGGAACCAAATACACTTAGCCAATCTTTTATACTTGTAATCAAGTCGAGGTTTGGTTGTAACGATATGTGTTCTATAACCTTACTAGCTTATAATCCATGACATGAATTGCTACTTGTAATCTTATTATGTATGAAAACTTGGAAACTCACCAACTATTTTTAGTTGACTCTTTATTTTCATCATGTTTCAGGAAATCCCCAAGTTTAAAGTGGACATTTGAAGCTTGCAATAAAACTAGGACTTGGACCTAGTTAATTAAATAAAACATTATGTTATGTTTGGGTTATGTTGAACTTATTTCTTTTTGTGACTTATGGTTGTATTTCGTTTTAATACTTATGATAATTATATTTGCAATTTAAATATAGCGTTATGTGGCTGTGAACAATCTTAACCCTCACATCTCGACGTTTCCGCCGTCAAGGTTGGGGTGTGACATTAAATCCTTTAGGAACTTTCATATAAATGTCATTATCAAGTGATCCATACAAGTAAGCTGTAACGACATCCATAAGACGCATATCTAAATTTTTAGATACTGCTAAGCTGATTAAATATCTAAAGGTTATTGCATCCATAACAGGAGAATACGTTTCCTCATAGTCAATTCCCGGCCTTTGAGAAAAACCTTGAGCTACTAGTCTAGCTTTATATCTTGTAACTTCGTTTTTCTCATTTCGTTTTCGCACAAAAACCCATTTGTACCCAACAGGCTTTACATGCGTAGGTGTTACAACAATGGGTCCAAAAACCTTACGTTTGTTAAGTGAATTTAGTTCAGCTTGCATGGCATCTTTTCATTTATCCCAATCATGTTGATTTTGACAATCATTTACCGATTTTGGTTCAGGAGCATCATCTCCGCTCATAATATCACTTGCTACGGAATAAGAGAATACATCATCAATATTTTCCACTTCATCTCGATTCCATAATGTATGCATATGACCATAGTTGATTGACATATCTTTATTCACTTCTTTCTTAGAGAAAGTTTGGTCACTTATTGTTTTGTCACTATTGTTTTCTTTAGGATCATTTTCTTTTTCTGATATTTTCTTTTTTCGAGGATTTTTATCTTTTGATCCAATCGGTCTTCCACGTTTCAAACGTTTCTGGGATTCATGAGCCATATTTTTATCTATTTCCTTATTTGGAATCTCAACTCGAGCTGGAGCATTTGCAGCTGGTATATAAGATTTAGTTACTCTTTTTGTATCAGTAAATGCATCAGGTAATTGATTTGCAATTTCTTGCAGATGTATTATCTTTTGAACTTCTGTATCACATTGTTTTGTCCTTGGATCAAAATGCAACAAAGAAGGCTCAAACCATGACACATCATTTTGTTCTTTTTTCTTTTCTTCCCCTAATGCTGGGAAATTTGCCTCATTAAAGTGGCAATCAGCAAAACGAGCCGTAAATACATCACCCGTTAAAGGTTCAAGATATCTTATAATGGAAGCTGTTTCATATCCAACATATATTCCCAACCTTCTTTGAGGACCCATTTTTGTGCGTTGCGGTGGTGCAATAGGAACATATACCGCACATCCAAAAATTCTAAGGTGGGAAATATTTGGCTCATGGCCAGAAACAAGTTGTAAAGGAGAGTACTTATGATTTGCACTTGGTCTCATACGAATTAATGATCCTGCATGTAAAATTGCATGACCCCAAATAGACGCAGGAAGTCTTGTTCTCATAATTAATGGTCTAGCTATTAATTGCAGACGTTTGATTAACGACTCAGCTAAACCATTTTGTGTATGTACGTGAGCAACATGGTGTTCAACAATAATTCCAACAGACATGCAATAATCATTAAAAGCATTTGATGTAAATTCACCTGCATTATCAAGTCTCACTCTTTTAACTGTATAATCAGGGAAATGTACTCGTAATTTAATAATTTGAGCAAGGAATTTAGCAAATGCTACATTACGAGTTGATAATAAATGAGACCATCTGCTTGATGCATCTATTAAAACCATAAAGTATTTTAAATGGTCCACATGATGGATGGATTGATCCACATATGTCACCTTGAATTCTTTCAAGAAACATAGGTAATTCCTTTTCAACTTTCAATAGTGAAGGTCTAGTAATCAGCTTCCCAAGAGAGCAAGACGTACATGGAGGTATTTTTTTTTATTGTGAAATCTTTTGATTTTTCAATGGATGTCCATGTGTACTTTTAGTTATTCTTTTCATCATTGTAGACCCCGGATGGCCTAATCTATCATGCCATAACTTGAATATCTCAAGATCACAAAAAGTTCTCTTTAACTGCCATGTATGCTTGTGGCACATTAATATGTGTGTAATGCAAACCAGAATGGAGCATTGGCAGTTTTTCTAATATGTGACTTTTTATGCAAATATTTTTCATTTTCAACGGTCATTGACCGAGTATCATATCCATTATGATATATGTTTTTGAAACTTAATAAGTTTCTTGTTGATCTTGGGGAAAATAAAGCATTTTCTATTAAAAGCTTTGTACCATTTGGTAATACTAATTTAGCCTTTCTAATTCCTTTTATCAAGTTTGTAGGACCTGATATTGTATTAATGGTTCCCTTTGTTGGTTTCATTTCATAAAAATATTTCTTGGATCTAAGTATAGTATGTGTAGCTCCACTATCTGCTATACATATATCTCCTTCATTTGTTTGGCCTTGTGCTCCAATGAGAGTCATTTTTTTATATCTTCAAATATAAGGACAAATAATAAGCATATAATAAGTCCTCCTTTTTTTAAAAAAAAACTTTATTCATATAGTTAATACAATACATGAAAAGAAAAATAATTAAACATAACTAAAAAGGTACTTAAACAAGAGAATTACATAATAGTTGCATACAATTATTATAATCTAGCACCATATCTTTCAGAGTTCCAAATCATCGATAAAATCTGAGGTATTTAGCTCAACATTGATGTCATCAAATTTATCCACATGGTTCACTTCTTTTTCTTTCCCTTTAAGGGATGCTTGATATAACTCACATAGATGTGGAGCACTGCGACAAGCTTTTGACCAATGGTTCGTACTACCACATCTAAAACATGAACTAGCATAATTTTGGGAAGTACCAACTTCATTTTTAAACTTGTTTTGGTGGTTGAAATTTGTAGTTCGTTGTCCATGACCACGACCACGGCCACGACCACGTCCACGACCACGGCCACGAGAATTACCTTGGTAATTGTTGTTCCATTTGTAAGGATGATTACGATCATTAAAATGAATTTTATCAAAGTGGCCACGACCACGGCCTCGCACACGAGCTTGTTCCCATTTACGTCCAGATTTTTTGTTATCATTACTATTAATAGCATTGACTTCTGGGATTGCTAGTGAACCAGTAGGACGAGCTTGATGATTTTTCATTAATAGCTCGTTGTTTTTCTCCGCTACAAGGAGATATGAAGTTAGATCAGAAAATTTCTTAAGGTTTAGCAATCTGTATTAGTTTTGCAAACTCATATTCGATGCATGAAATGTCGACAGAGTTTTCTCTAGCATATCATCCTCAGTAATTATATGCCCACAAAATCGAAGAGTTGAGCAGATTTTGAATACAGCAGAGACGTACTCATTCACTTTTTTAAAGTCTTGGAACCTTAGTTTGTTCCATTCATCTCTAGCAGCAGGAAGTAAAACTTCCTTTTGATGATCAAACCTACTTTGTAAGTCTTTCCATAGATAATATGGATCATCACAATTTGTGTATTCAAATTGCAACATTTCATCAATGTGTTTGTGTAAAAAAACATCAGCCTTAGCTTTATCTTGCTCTGAGCAAGTATTCCCCTCGTGTATAGTTTCCAATACACCCATGGATTTAAGGTGTCTTTTTACATGAGCCGTCCATGGCATATAACTTTCTCCACTGATATTTAGTGCCGGAAATTCAATTTTTACTATGTTGGACATTTTTGTTTTGCTAAACAAGAATTAAGCAAATAAAAAGATAATCATTAGAATCCATATATATCAATAAACATTGCGATACAATAGAGCGGTAGAGCTATAAACATATACAAAAATAAGAAAAGTTTAAATTCTTCAGGTGGGAGTTCAGCAATGAGAATAAGGTTTAAAATGATCATTATAGTAGCCAACATCAAAACCGGGTGGATCATCTTTGAAAAATTGCTTCGGATAAACTTGAGAAAAGAAGTAATCTGTTTATAGTAAAAAAAATAGATTTGATGGTGGTCAATTTATAGTTTAAATTATAACTATTTACAACGGATATTTAATTGTTTACAACGGTCATATGATCGTTTATATAGCCGTTATAAAGATCATATGTGTGCATATATAAAAGCAAGAGAGAATAAGAAAGTTAAGATAAGTATAAAATGTTAGTACGAATAAACGTCAATAAACATAATTTAAAATGTTAGTTGCATAAAAGTTAGTTGACATAAATAGAAATGTTAGTTGTATAATTAAAGAATAAATGTTAGTTGCATAATTAAAAGTTAGATGCATAAATAATAAGTTAAATGCATAAGTAAAAGTTAGTAGAAATAGAGGAAAAATTTAGTTGCATAATCAAAAGTTAGATGCATAAATAAAAGTTAGTTTGTTAGTAGTCCCATAGTCCATAATAAGATCTTCTTCATGTTTATTTTATTTATTTTATTTATCTTCTCCATATAATATATTATAGATTATCACTAATCAAGTGTTTACCTTGCTTGATGGATGACTTTGCGTTTTATTGATCTTCTTGATGAAAGTGTAAGAGTTCTCGTGCTGATAACGTGTTATAATTATCTTATAACTATAACAAGATTATAAAAACTAACTTAAAGAGTTTAGATAGAATTGTAAAGAGAGATGAAAAGAAATGTATAACTCTTGAATTATGTTCAAGATGGTGCATCTTTCTCATTGCCATGAAGGTAGTATTTATACTACAAATACATGTACTCTTTGATAGGTAACTATTTAGGAGTCAACTAGTAAATAATTTTACTTTCTAGACTTTAAAAAATCACATCCAATAATTCATGATATTTCATGAGAGAATACACTTTTTTTATATCGAAATATGTTTTTTTGGAACTGCCATTTAAAAGTTACTCATTGTTATAGTTGGATGTGAAAGACATCTATTGTTAAAATTTTCAAAACGAATTCTTGTTTCTTTTTATCTAAATAAGATTCTCTTAATAAAAAAGAAATATAGATATGTCAAATGTCAAAGATCCATGAAAATTGGATCAAATATTACTCGAAATAACAATAACAAAATTTTGATTCCATACACTATTCGTAAAACCAAAAATTTTTGGTTTGGAACTTTTAGTTCTCGTTGTTATCTCTCAAAGTTATATCTTTAGAATTTGCTTAGTAAAATAAATAAAAAATCTAAAAGACTTTTCTTTTTCTCATTCTATACTTTACTTTATTTACATGTAATAAAATACCTCAAAGCATTGTAAACTTTGCCTAATAAATAGAGTCTTTTTTTTAGTCAAACTTGAGTAAAAGTACACCTAAATCCAATCTTAAAATTTGAATGAGACTAGTAATAAATTTATTAAAGGATAAGTGGTTTGATAAGAAAAATATCAATAGATAGGGATGACAAGATTTGAACCCGTGACATTTTGTACCCAAAACAAACGCGCTACCAAGCTACGCTACATCCCTTCCAATCGTCTATAGTGTCATTGTAGAGAATTCCTGTCTTCGGCAACTGTGAAGTATTAAAACCCAAAACAAGTGAACTTCCGAAGGTTAAGTCTTCTTCTTCCGAAGCTTAACATATTCTTCCGAAGCTAAGTTGCTATCTTCCGAAGGTTATGTTTGCTTCGGAAGGGTGTTGTTGTGTACTTTGGATTTCTTCCGAAGTATACATATGTTTAGTAGGAAATCTTCCGAAGGGTTATTTCCGTTCGGAAGATATAGTGTAGGGTCCTTTATGTAAATTCTCAATATAAGTTGAGAGTTAGTTAGAGTTAGTTACTTGCTATAAATAAGGACCTAATGTAATCGGTGAGAGGATCCGAAATCTTTCAATTACTAATAATCATTTGAAGTTTCTGGTTCACGTTTATTCTTTCTAAGATCATCTTTGTATTGATTGTTATTCCGCGTTCATATTCTCAATCGATTTTACAACAATTGGTATCAGAGCCTGGTTAGTGGCTCAATTGAGAATCAAGATTAAATTAAAGATCGATTGGCGGCAACGATGGTGTCAACAAAGTTCAAAGTTGAGAAATTCGACGGGAAGAACGACTTTGGGTTATGGCGGTTGAAGATGAGGGCATTGCTCGTTCACCAACGAGTGGTAGATGCCTTGGCCGGAGAATCCAAGTTGCCGGATACGTTGTCGGACAAGGAGAAGAAGGAGATGCTAGAGCAGGCACACAGTTCAATCATCTTGAACTTGGGGGATCGAGTACTCAGAGAGGTCTCGAAGGAGAAGTCGGCTGCAGGGGTCTGGTCAAAATTGGAAAGTTTATACATGACGAAGTCTCTTGCAAACAGATTGTATCTCAAGAAACGGTTGTACACATTCCAAATGGCTCCTGGGAAGTCAATTGAAGATCATACTGATGAATTCAACAAATTGGTGTTAGATCTTGAGAACATCGAAGTTGTGTTGGAGGATGAAGACCGAGCAATCATATTCTTGACATCTCTGCCATCATCTTATGAGCACTTTGTGGATACTTTGATATATGGTAGGGATACACTTACCATGGAAGAAGTGCTGGCAGCTCTCAATTCAAAGGAATTGAAGAAGTGAACTGATTATAAAGAAGATGGTGGAGAGGGCTTGGTAGTCAGGGGAAGATCTGATCAAAGAAACTTCAAGCAGAGAAGTGTCTCGAAGTCCAGATCCAAGTACAAGAGGAGGTGTTATGTGTGTGGATCATAAAAGCATTTCAAGAAAGATTGTCCTGACTTGAAAAGAAAGAAGGGTGAATCAAGTGGATCAAAGACTCATTCCAGACACAATGCACTTGATGATTCTTCTGATGGATATGAAAGTGCAGATGTGTTGGCTGTTACAAGCAGTGGTAAGGAGGGTGAGTGGATTATGGATTCAGGGTGCTCATATCATATGACACCTGTGAAGGAGTTTTTTAAAGAACTGAAGATTGAAGATCTTGGACCAGTGAAGCTAGGGGATGATAGACCTTGCAAGATTGTGGGTCATGGAACCATAACTCTGAAATTGAAGAGTGGTGTGGAAGTGGATCTTCATGATGTAAGGTATATTCCTAGTCTTAAAAGAAGTTTGTTGTCTTTAGGGCTATTGGAGAGTTCTAGTTATCATGTTAGTCTTAGAGATGGTAAGGCTAAGGTGATGAAAGGATCAATGGTAGTATTGTCTGGGAGTATCGGTCTTCGGTCGAAGCTTTCAAGCAGCCGGTCCTTGCAGCTTTGTCGGTCTTCTCTTTATCCCGCCAGTTCTCACTTCCGGCAGCGGTCACGGTCTTTGCTGCTGTAGCAGCCGGTCTTCACCCCTTCTCTCACGATTCACATGAAACGCCACCTTTCTTCTACGTAAAATCTAGGCGCTCTGATACCAATTGTTGGTTTCAGGCCCTTTCTACTGAATTTAAATGTAAACAGAAAGAAGAAGACAACAATTTTGATCAACCGATCGACTCTTTCTTTGTATTCGATAAAATAGTTGCTTACAAACCAAAAGAAAATGGCTGCCTATTTAAAGCCAAAACCTGCGACAATACCCACTTCTTTAAACCTAGTAATAGACTCCTAAAGACTAGGAACACAAACCCACTAACTAATAAACATGATCATGTTCTAGACCCACTATCTAAAACTTGCTAATAAATCAAACATGTGATTAATAAAATATTCAAAGTAAAACTAGTCGACCCATAACACATTAGCTGCTGACCCGTTTAATTAACCGACCCGTAACCGTTGACCTGTCAAGATTAACCCAACAGTGAGGAATGTTGGATGATTCTAGCAATTCAAAGCATGACAGGTGATGGAGTGACCGGTGACGGAGTCATCATCCAATGGGTTTCTTGATATTCAGATCCTGTTATGACTACCGGATGATGGGTTAGTAAAAAACTGATACACTTATGTCTCTAATTAGTCGTAAACTCACTACTTTAACATAGTCAAACATAGGAGAATGGCACAGGTGGGTTTGACTGATCTTTCATAGAATTATGAGACACAATTGACACCAACAGTTTTCTGTTATTTTTTGTGGTTTTGTATTACCAGCATAGAACCATTACATACGTAGTTTGAAAATTTTAAAATGAGAATGATTGCACTTCTTGGATGATAGCAATAGTAGCAATAAGTAAAACATAGCTTCAGTCTCATTGTTGCATATGTTTGACAGTTTCTAAGCAACTGTATCAACAAATTTGATTTATGAATATATACTACTTGCAAATGCAGTTTATTTAATTTCATTTGCAGATGAAGCTGATGATCTACGGATCAAGATTAACTCGACCCCTGTTGTATGTTGTCTACTTTATAATTCGTTTATTTCGATTGTAAACATTCTGATCATCTGATGCAGCACCTACATACTATTAATTTCTTTCATTTCATTTTATGTTAATCTGTTTTTAATTGTGAACTGGTATATTAGTTGTGTAAGCACATGAGCTTGAAAATTATGCAATACGAAACTCATCATCAGGCATGCGGGAGTTGTGATATTCGAGGCTCTGCCGGAACGCGTGAGAACCTTTCTAGTTGCTTATAAAGAAAGAAAATAAACAAACAAAAGAAACCCACGTTGCACATTTTCCCATGATCTCCAAACTTCATGCAGGCTATTTGCACCGTTCATTTGACCACATTTACCTCCGTCACATTCTGTCAGTTGTTGACTAAAGCATACTAGGCAAATGATATTATTAAATATTAACCAAGTCACATTAAATTAACACATTTCTGTATCGATATGTAGGAAGACATAAAGAGATGTCATTTTGTTATAATTTATCATATTTATGGTTAATCTGATTATGCAGTTCTTTTCATTGTTATAATTTATTATATTTTGTTTTATTTTGGAATAGTAGATCATATCATAATCCATAATTTTATATGCATTGTAAGCATATATTAATGTATGATTTAGTGATGCAATCAATTCATGCGTTTTGTTTATAAAAAATTTGTACGAACACATGAACCATGCCAAAATTATAGCCTGTTTAAGAAATTACATTATGTCTCATTAATTTATATACAAGGAAGTATGTACTATAGTTCCTCCAGCCATACATGTAGTTAGGTACATGTAGAGAAGACTAATTCTAATTTTTCCATCTTTGATTATGCAAGTGTTAAATCCTTTATAATGTTTGGCACATCTAATCTGCAACTTATAGCTGAATAACACAGTATAAATCTTGACAATGTGAAGACAGAAATGCTTGGTTTCTGTAAAAAGGTTTGACACATCCCTTCAAACATTACAAATAGTTAGGCTTTATTTTATTTTATTTTTTTTCTAGGGAACTGTATCAAAAGACGACTAAGTTCAACTTGAAAGTCTAAGAATATGAAGTCTATAGAAGAACAATGTAAATACATATGCACTTCTATTAAGTTATTTTATAAAGTAGGACACAATGCTTTATATAATTTACATCATGTTGTTTACAACTTTTATTGGTGTAACTAAACATATTATATTAATAGACATTTGGTAGTTGGGTGAGTAGTACGTACTCTTTCTATTTAGGTTGAGGTTTTAAATCTTCCCGTGTGCATATTAAATAGATATATGAATGGTTAAATGGAAGTGGATTAGAAATAGTAAAAAAATCTAAACATATTATAATACACTAATACGCATTATAAACTTATCCAATGACGCATTGCTTTATATTTTTCACATTTTCTTTAATAACTTTTTATTTCTTCACTTTTAAAATTCTTAGTAAATATATTTAACCATATATAACACAGACTCCGCTGCAACGCGCGGTAACGACCACTAGTTCCATACAATACAGACAACGAAGACTGATTTGTTTGCAGAACCATCTAACCCACATCATTTATCTCAAGAGTTTGATTATAGGGAGGAAAGGATCAACGTGGAAGAGACTGTCTCTATTGTTGATCCATCAATTGATCAGTAGGATAGAGACAACATCTCTAAGACATCAACCATGACAACTCATCTTAAAAATATCTCTTTAGAGTCATTGCTTGAGGGGAGGAATACAGGGCGCCAAGAAACCATATTTGGTGATGAGGGTGTAGAGGCTCGGCCTAGTACCTTATCTCCCAAGGATTCCATATATGTGAATGAGGGAAGTATGTGACAAATATGTGAATTGACGGCCCATAAGCTTAAGCTTGCTCAACAACTCAATGCTTTACAAGCTGAAAATGCAAGGCTTCAAGGTTATGTAGAAAGAGCCACAGTTCTTGAATTTAAGAATTGTCTGCTGAGATCTTCGGCAGATAAAGTGTCTGAAGTGGAAGCTCAACTTAGATTCTCCAATAGAAAGTTGCAAAAATCACTACCCTTGATTAACAACTCATAACTCTTCAGCGTAGATATAGGTGTGCGTATTGGGAGACCATCATAAATGCTTGCATTGAAGATCAAAGATTGAATGGAATTGAATTAGGGAGAAGGTAAGGCCACTGAAGGTTTTCCACCATTGACTTAACATTCAGAGGAGGATGAGGTGATGATGAAAAAGTCACAGCTGAAGAGATACGTCTTACAAAAAAGATGAAAATTCCAAATTAAACCCAAAGTTATGTTTTATACAAAATACCAACGGCCTAATTAAAATATACACTTGGATCAAACAATTTATATAACTAGACATAAATTCTATTTAATACTAGGTTATTTAAGTTGATATAATTAAATGTAACCGTATAGAAAGTTTATAAATAAAGATAACAATGTCAACTACAAAATATCAAACGAATATATAGGTTTTGATTTTTCAACATAAATAAATATTTGAGTTTAATTACACGATTGGTCCCTGTAGTATGCCCTTATTGCAATATTGGTCCTAGCTTTTGAGAAATTACAGTTTTGGTCCCAACTGTTTGTCACACCGTAACATTATTGGTCCCTAACACTAACATCTATTAAGTTTTTCAGTTAAATGGATGTAAAAAGACTAAAATACCCCTGAATTAAAAAACAAAACATTATATGTGGGACCCATTTTTTCTAATAAATATATTTAAAAACCCAACCCACCCCATCCCCTTCCTCTTCATTTTCTTCCCGGCATAACACCACCAGCACAACACCACTACCACACACCACCACCGATGGTGCACTACCCTTTCCTTCCCCTTCTCTTTGTTTTAGTTTCATTTGAACCCCAACCCACCCTATCCTCCGATTTGAATCAACCGTCGTTCCTCCTCCTCCTATGTTTGAATCCACCACCGTCAACTCAATAACACCACCACCATCATCGTCAATACCATCTGCATCATTAGCACCATCCTCATCATCATCACGATGTTTGAGCATCACTGATTTTGGATTTAATTTAGGTCACGATGGTAGCGCACATCATAACAACAATGACGACTATGGTGATGGTTGTGGGCAGCTCCAAAAGTGGTGATGGCGTCCTAGAGTTTAACGGTGGTGGTTTGTTGGTGGTTTGGTGTTGGTGTTGAATAGAAACAGTGGTGACGGTGGGGATTAGGTGCTGGCATTTGAACGGGTCATTGGTGAACACTTGATGGTGGTGATTTGACGACGGGGATGGTTAGGTGGTTGGTGTTCCAACAAAAACACCAGTGATGGTGGTGGTTTGGTGACGATGGTGGTTGAGAAACAATTATGACTGTCAGGAAGTGTTGAAACCATGGTGGTGGTCGGACTGTTATGGTGGTGGGAGTTGGACTATTGTGGTGGTGATGACATGATGGTGGTGGTGACTCGGTGGTGGTCAGACTGTGGTGGTGGTGGTGACACGGTGGTGGTGATCGGACTATGGTGGTGGTGGTCAGACTATGGTGGTGGTGGTGGTCAGACTATGGTGGTGGTGGTGGTCAGACTGTGGTGGTGGTGATCACACAGTGGTGGTGGTCGGACAGTGATGGTAAGACACGATGGTGGTGGTTGATATATATACATACACACTAAAATATATATATATATATATATATATATATATATATATATATATATATATATATATATATATTACTAGGAATATATAATTAAGTATTTATAAAGTGGGTCCTACATTTATTACAGTATTTTGCTTTTTTAATTCAGGGGTATTATGGTATTTTTACATCCACTTAACTGAGAAACTTAACAGAAAGTTAGTGTCAAGGACCAATAATATTATGGTTTGATAAACAGTTGGGACCAAACCTATAATTTCTTAAAAGTTGGGATCAATATTGTAATATGAGCAAAGCACAGGGACCAATCATGTAATTAACTCTTATTTTAATAAAAAAAAGGGTCCCACATATATATTAATACATTTTGTCTTTTAGTTAAAATGTATTTTAGATTTTTCACATCCACTTAACTGAAAAACTTAAAAGAAGTTTCTGTCAGGGACCAATCATGTTACGAGTTGGCAAACAGTTAACCAAACCCTATAATTTCTCCAAAATTAGGATCAATATTGCAATATGAGCATACCATAGGGACCAATCGCGTAATTAACTCCTTTTTTAACAAATAAAGAGTTTGAAAAACAATTTCTTACACAAAATTTTTAAAAATATTATTATGTTTATTACTTGAGATAGTTTATTATACACAATTTTAATCATATTTTATCTCAAATAATAATAATAATTTTATAGTTTATATTTATTAATTAGTAGCTCTTAATTTAAACTCTTTATTTGTTAATTAGTAGCTACTTTTCTTGAACATTCACACCCTTTGTTAAAATCTACTATTGTTTTTTGTTATGTTAGGTGCTAAAAATTTGTCTGAGTCCAAAATACAACACCACATCAAACGTGTTAGATCTTATATGTGTATTTATTAAAGTAATAATTTTTATCGCTTTATTATGTTAGTGCTATGAATTGTTTTCTTTCATTTATTATTGTTATATTTTTTTTTTGTTAGATGACTTGAATCCAAAAACATTACTAATCATACAAATTAAGAAGTAACTACAAATCAAAAGTTAATTTCACATACAAAACAATAATAAAGGTCAAATGTACTCGAGACAAGCAACACGTATGGCATCTCAAAGATATGTCTTGTCAATCATTAAAATATGGATGTTCCGTTGCTTTCTTTGCTGAAATTCTTTTTGTTGGTTCATACTCCAACATTTTCTACACAAAATATATAGCATAATAATAAATAACAATTAAAACATATATAACCTTTGCAAATTTACCGCGAGGAGATCAAGCCCATCTTCATCAAGATTCGGAACAGAAGTTGAAAGCATCTTAGGGGATACTCTTTCCAGCCCTTGAAAGCATCTTCATAACCTGATCAAGAATTAGTGTTACATGAATTTAAGAAAGCAAGAAATGAACTTGAGTCCAAAATGTTGTTATTTATGAACCTGAAAATATGCAACTATTGTACGTTGAAGCTAAGAATCTCCAGCAAAAATGGTTGTATTTGTGACTAATTCAACTGTAGAATTTAAAATAAGAACACATGATATGATTTAGTTATCTCCATTATGTGAAACTGTATGATCTCGTAAACTAGTATAAATGTCTCGTACCAAATATACAACCAACAGACCATATGTCAACAGCTGTTGAAACTGTAATCTGGGGTTGGGTTGGTCAAACAAACCACACCAACAGGTTTTAATTGTTTGGTGATTTGATGATTTATCATGCTTGTTTTATAACTTGTTTTAAAGCTTGAATAAGAAATAATTACAGAAGACTACAATGGCAATATGAATTTTTAATAGTAGATGAGGCTAAAGACCCGTTATTGCTAGGGAGACTACGACGGAACGAATATGAAGAAAAGGAGCCTTACTTGGTAGCTTTGTTAGCATGTATGCAAGTTGGTCTTTAGAATTAACATGTATAACTCGTAGTGAACTCGCAGAGACCTTTTTCACGTACAAAATGAAGACAATGGCAATATGTTTCATTCATGAGTGATACACTGGATTTGTACATACGTGTGTTATCGCGAAATAGTTTTGGAGAAAGCCGAGAGAGTGAGAGTATTTGTACATGAAGTGTGAAAGATTGTTAATGGTAAAAAAGATGTTAGGTCGAGTGAATGCAAGGTATTATAAGGAGCCTCTAATTGGTGCAGGGTGTACCATCAACTGAATGGGAAAAGGGATTGAATGAGTTGAGAGGAGTGATGACCTCATTGGCGTCATCCGTATGGAATGTGGTGACATGTTGAAAAAGGAAAAAGTCAGAAGGGGTGGAAATTACTTCAATGAATTGAAGGGTTTCAAGATATTTAACAGAGAAGTTGGTGCTTATGGTGGTGATGATTTATCAAGGAACGCCAGATTATTGTAGATGGATGTGTGAGAGGAAGGAGGGGAGGGACAAGATCGTGGGTGTATGTAAAGAAGGGCATTAAATTCTAGGTCCATGACTCTATTTTAGATCTTTTGAGGCTTGAATGTGAGTTGTAGGTTCAACGACGGATGGAATGGGATGAAGTGTAACTGAGTTAACATAGTCAGGGTTGAAATATTTCGGATTTGGTTTGCGAGTTCTGATAGGTAAAGGAAAGGGGTTCATCGGCCAGTGGGAAGAGATTGGGAGTGTAAGGCCCCGTTCCCGGGACGCTTACAGTTAGTCAATCATCGCACATAAAATATATAAATACCTTTGACTTCCATAAAACATGGCAGTAGAATCATCAAAATATACATCTCATTTCATTATAAAAGCTTTTGCAAAACAATACATCGTTATCAAGTTACAAAAATATATGTTGCATTACATCACAAGAGCATTATAAAAATGGATGTCATCCAAAAGAGCTGAGTAGCCGCCTCGTGCCATCCTCAGCAACCATTACCTGCCAACTGGAAACACATAAAAGTTAGCGTTGCTGAGTGAGTTCTAGTTTTATAATAAAACATACTTTTCTTTCACTAAAACCGTTTTTACTTTTGCATGTGATCATACATCATACGTACACATAGATAATATCATTATTATCTTCATTAATCGTTCATACTTTCTTTCTTTCATTCGTACGTCATTATCATTCACATTCATACATACTTCCTTTCTTTTGTTCGTACGTTCATTTCCTTCGATGACATGTACATTACCCCGAACATTGTGCACGAAGCGGGTAACTGGGCCTGAGGTCTTTCATAGACCTCGAACATTGGACACGAGACTGACTCCAGTACCTAGGGCAAGCGGCAAGGATCCCATACATATGGTCAATCACAAAGATTGGACCCCAGTGTGCATCCTTCTGGGGTAGCTAACCCGCACACCGTTGAGCTAACACCCTTCATTGGGTGTGAACCTCCACACATTTGCTTGCAAGCCTTTCTTACATTCATTTATTATTAATGCATGCTTTCATTCATCATGTTCCTCTTTTCATTATCTTTCACTTTACGTTACATAATACTTTCCTTTCATTCATTAACATAACACGTAAAGCCGGGAAAGATAAACATACCTCATAATAAGGAACATCAACATACACAGTCAATATCATCATACATGGCATCATCATACATACATAACATACATTATACATAATCATACAACATCATACATCCTAAACACCATCTATGCTCAACATAACCTCTATGGCCTCAAAAGTCATCTTATATGAACTACCGTGAACCTTCCACGTCAAAACTTACATCTGCACTTTTCCCCGAAAGTCAGTAAATACACTATGCTCTTTCGGGCGTATGAGCCCTACTTCGGCGTATGGACACCCTCCAGTCGCATGGCCTTCCAGGAGACTGAACACTAAAGCGAATGGACATCCCAGCGAATGGACCCTATGCGAATGGACCTATGCGGATGGACCTATGCGTATGGACTCTCAGTCGCATGACTTCCATGCGTATGGCTTTCAGTCGCATGACTTCAGGCGCATGGGCTTCAGTCGCATACCCTTCGTACGAATGGACCTCAGTCGCATGGCCTCCAGGCGCATGGACCTCAGTCGCATAACCTTCAATCGCATACCTTACAGGCGCATGAACTTCAGTCGTATGACTTCCATGCGTATGGACCTCAGTCACATGGCAATCATGCGCATGGACCTCAGTCGAATGCCATTCGGCCGTATGGCCTCCAGTCGCATGCCATTCGGTCGCCTAGCCCTAGCTGATGCAGAATGCTATTCATCGCGAACCCAATGTGCCATTTTCGACCTCCAAGCTCTTCCAAACCTCTTCTTAGCCCAAATCAACCATCCTAAACCTTAGAAATGCATACCGCAACACCATTCAAGCACACACAAGCCCAGAAACAAACACCACTCACATCACACACAAACACATACACACGGGTCAAACACATACACACGGGTCAAACACACATATTTCAAAAACGGGTTTCACTATGTGTTCCAGCCCCAAATCAGTTGAAAACGTGTAAAAGAGGGGTCCTAGAACTCACACAAACGACCCCGACAAGAAGAGCTTCGATTCAACTCGCTACACTTCAACTTTCACGCTCGAATCCACACGAACCAAACTTTTCTCCCTTTTCTCCCTCTCTTCCCTCTTTGGCTGAATTTTTACAAGTGTGGGGAGGGTGTAGGCTGCCATCCCCCTCTTATTCCCCTACTCATCCAATCTTGCTCTCGTTTTGGCAAGTTTGGTCCCCCGACTTTAGACTTTGTTTCTTTTTCTTCTTTCGTTGGCTTTAAAGAAAATATCCAGGTGTTACAAGTCCACCCCCCTTATATAGGTTTCGTCCCCAAAACTTGTTATTCCTCAAACAAACGTGGATAATGCTGCCTCATTTCCTCTTCGGTCTCCCATGTTGACTCGGATCCTTTCCTGTGCTTCCACTGTACATGCACCAGAGGAACCACTTTATTCCTCAGCCTCTTCTCTTTCCGATCAATGATCGCCACTGGTTGCTCCACATAATTGAGCCGTTAGTCTACTTCGATATCCTCCAGTGGAACAATCATATCTTCATCTTCCAAGCACTTTCTCAGATGAGATACATGGAATTTCGGGTGAATTCCACTTAACTCATCTAGTAACTCCAGTCTATAGGCCACCTCTCCTACTCGAGCAATGATTTGGAAAGGGCCTATGTACCTCGGGCTCAATTTGCCCCGCTTTCGAAAACGAATGATACCCTTCCAAGGTGAGACCTTCAACATAACCCGGTCACCCACCTAGAACTCAATCGATCTGCGTCGTTTATCAGCATACGACTTCTGTCTTTCTTTGGCTGCCTTTATGAAGGCTTTGATCCTTTCAAGCTTCTCAGTCGTAGCCTCGATCACCTCGACGCTCCCTAACTCTTTATGACCAATATCACCCCAACAGACGGGTGTCCTGCATCTTCTACCATATAGAATCTCATAAGGGCGTACCAATGCTGGCATGATAACTGTTGTTGTATGAGAATTCGGCTAACGGTAAGTGGTCATCCCAACTTCCTCCAAAATCGATAACACATGCCCGAAACACGTTTTTCAATGTCTGAATGGTCCTCTCTGACTGACCATAAGTCTGAGGATGATAAGTCGTGCTAATATGTAACATCGTCCCCATTGCGTTGTGGAATTTCTTCCAAAATTTAGATGTAAACCGAGTGTCACGGTCGCACAAAATAGACACCGACACACCATGATGAGTTACAATTTCCTTGATGAATAGATTAGCCAACCTTTCAGACGAATATGTCTCGCGGGTCGGTAGAAAGTGAGCACTCTTCGTCAAACGGTCAACTATCACCCATATGGCATCATACCCTTTCGGGGTACGCGGCAGCTTCGTAATAAAATCCATGGTGCTGTGCTCTCACTTCCATTCCGGTATATCCAAATGTTGGATCTTCCCATACGGCTTCTGATGCTCGGCCTTCACTTGTAGACAAGTAAGGCACTGACTCACATACTCCATCACATCACGCTTCATACCCGACCACCAATAATCTTTCTTCATGTCTTGGTACATCTTTGTAGCACCGTGATGAATGGAGTATCGAGTCTTGTGAGCTTCCTCCATGATCTTCATGAGTAGATCCCCAAAACGAGGAATCCACATTCGTCCAAATCGGGTTCTAACACCAAGTGTGTTTTCACCCAATTCCGCAACCAGACCTCTCATCCTTTCAGAGTTAAGATGATCTTCTTTCAATGCTTCATCTTAAAACCCTTTAACTTGCTTCATCACATTAGAGGTCATGATCAATTGGTATGCTTTCACCCGAATCGGCTCGGGTCTCTCCTTTCGGCTAAGGGCATCCGCCACCACGTTGGCTTTGCCCGGATGGTAATGGATCTCGCAATCATACTCCTTTATGAGCTCCAACCATCGTATTTGCCTCATGTTCAGGTCCTTCTGCTCGGAGAAGTACTTCAAGCTCTTGTGGTCAGTGAATATGGTGCACTTCGTCCCGTACAGGTAGTGCCTCCGAATCTTTAACGCAAAGACCACGACTGCTAGCTCCAAGTCATGAGTAGGATAATTGACCTCCTGAACCTTCAACTATCAGGATGCGTAGGCTATAACCTTTCCTCACTGCATTAACACGCACCCAAACCCCGAGTAGGAAGCATCAGAATAAACCACCAGATCTTCACTTTCATCGGGTAATGACAGAACAGGAGCTTGAGTCAATCTCGCCTTCAATTCCTTGAACGCCTTCTCTTGAGCTTGACCCCATACAAACTTCACATCTTTCCGGGTCAACTTAGTTAATGGAGAGGCGATCTTAGAGAAGTCTTGAATGAATCTTCTGTAGTAGTCCGCCAAACCCAAGAAGCTACGAATCTCGGATGGCGTCTTTGGTGACTTCCATTGCATCACCGCTTCCACCTTTGCCGGGTCCACTATAATCCCATCAGGATTCACCACATGACCCAAGAATTAAACCTCGCGCAATCAGAATGCGCACTTGGAGAACTTGGCGTACAACTTCTCCTTTCTCAACGTCTCTAAAACCTCCCGAATATCACCGGCATGCTCAATCTCACTCTTCAAATAAATCAGGATATCATCAATAAACACAATCACTGATTTTCCAGCATTGGCCGACACACTCGATTCATTAGATCTATAAAAGCAGCTGGCGCATTGATCAAACCAAAAGATATGACAAGAAACTCGTAGTGACCATAACGCGTGCGAAAAGCTGTTTTAGGGATATCCTGCTCTTTCACCTTTAACTGATGATAGCCCGATCGAAGGTCTATCCTTGAAAACCAATTGGCACCTTGAAGCTGATCGAACAAATCATCAATTCTCAGTAAGGGGTATCGGTTCTTTATCGTCAACTTATTAAGCTCACGGTAGTCAATACACATCCTCATACTACCGTCTTTCTTCTTCACAAACAGTACCGGAGCACCCCAAGGAGAGATACTCGGTCTAATGAACCCCTTATCAAGCAGCTCTTGCAACTGTTCCATCAACTCTTTCATCTCCGTCGGAGCCAGCCGATACGGTGCCTTGGCAACGGGTTGGGCACCCGGTATCAGATCAATCTGAAACTCAACCTCTCTGTCAGGTGGCACTCTTGGTAAATCGTCTGGGAACACGTCCGGAAAGTCACACACAACCGGTACCTCAGACAGTTGTGGTGTTGGCGTATCCACATCCTTTACATAGGCCAAGTAGGCACTACATCCACGCCTCATACACTTTCCCGCCACCGCCATTGAAATCACTTTCGGAATCGTCGTGACCCGATCCCCATACACAGTTACCGAACTCCCGTTAGGCGCTGTCAGACGAATCATCTTCTTGCGACACACAATATTCGCCTCAAAGTCCGCTAACCAATTCATCCCAAGAACCAAATCGAAACCACCTAGTGTCATCACGAACGGTCTAACAGGAAACTTATGACCTTCTAGTTCCACATCACAGTCTTTTATCATCTCAGAAATCTAGGTAGACTTACCTATGTCAGTTTCTACATCAAAGGGTGCATCAACACGTCTACTAATAACAAGCAACTTAGCACAGAAAGCAGCAAAGATAAAACTTTTACTAGCACCAGAATCAAATAACACAGAAGCTAAAGTTTGGTTTACTAGAAACGTACCGAACACAACATCAGGGTCCGTCCTAGCTTCCTCCTGTGTCATAGTGAATGCCCTGGCGCTCGCCCTTGGTCCCTCTCCTCCAGCTTTCTTCACCCCGAAACCCTCAGCCCTCGGCTTCTTACAGTCTTTACTCATATGACCACTTTCCCCACAGTTGAAACACCTCGTACCCCTGCAGTCTCTAGCCATATGACCAGGCTTCCCACACTTGAAACAGACGATCAACCCCCATCTACACTCGGCAATATGCTCCTTCCCACATTTGCCACATTTCTTCGATCCCGTACCCGGTGTGACTACACGTCGATCGTCCACCCGTGCCTTCTTGTTACCCGTCGAGGCATCACCCCGACCAAACCTCTTCCCATTCCAGTTCCCATCACCACCACCCTTCTTACTACCTTCAGCCACCACCACCACGCCTCTCTCATCATACAATCTCCCTGCCAAATCCACCACCGACCTAAACGTGCTCGGTCGGGCAGCGATCATGTGCCTGCGGATATCCGCCGGCAAGCCCTGAATATACCTTTTAATCTTTCGTGACAAGGGTGTCACCTGATCAGGCACCAGCCGTGCCATCTCGTTGAACTTGGTAGTATACTGCTGATATGTTATCGTCCCCGCCTCCAACTGCAGGAACTCCCTCTCAACCTTGTCCATCTTCCTATGAGAACAAAGCTCCTCAATCACCAACTTCTTCAGTTCGGACCATCTCATCCTCCCAAAAGCCCGACTACCCTCAGCTTGGACAATATTGTCCCACCAGCATAAAGTTGAGTCCACGAAAGAATCGGCATCAAACTTTACCTTCTGATCCTCCCGGCACTCGCTGATATTCAGAACAGCTTTTATTTCTCTCACCCATCGGTGAGCAGCATCAACAGTGGCATTACCATCAAAAGTAGGGGGCTTGCATCGCTGAAACACCCCATAGTTACAGGCTCGTGCCGCCTCCGGCGCAAGCTCTTCTTCTTCCTCTTCTTCATTATCAGATAGAACCTCCGGTTGCTCCCGTCCTCCCGAGGACCTGTTTCTCTCCTTTCTTTCTCCTTCCTTTACCGCCTTAATTACTTCAGTCACCACAAATGGTAAGATTGTTTGCATGACCTGATGCACCTCTTCAACAACAACCTCCTTTACCGAGGCCCTTAAGTTTGCACTCTCATCCCCAGCCTCCGGATGAGGGGTCTCAGGTTCTTCATGAACCACATCTTCAACTCTGGGTCTCCCTCTCGTGGCCCGTGGCCCAGCACCACGTCCACCACGGCCTCCACCGCGAGAAGCTTTAGACGATCTACCACCAGCCATTCTCTAACTCACTGAGAGATTCAAACACCAACACGACCATTCAAGAGAACAACTCAGTTTATGTCAAGTATAACAAGTCCCTAATTACAGTGGCCAGTTGTGATTAGCCACTTACTTTACTCTTCATACCCCAAGCATTACCTATCCTGACTACATTAGTATTTAAATCTACAAACAACACATAACCACATAACATGCGCACATAATACCGGTTAACATTACGAAAATACCTGATGGCACGCAGCTACTCAGACTGGCATCCCTTCCCTTTCCGTCCCATTCTCAGTTTAAGTTAAGGTTTATTTTGAAAATTTACCCATTTCACTTAAAATTTGGCTCTGATACCAACTTGTAAGGCCCCGTTCCCGGAACGCTTACAGTTGGTCAATCATCGCACATAACATATATAAATACCTTTGACTTCCATAAAAAAAGGCAGCGGAATTATCAAAATAGACATCTCATTTCATTATAAAAGCTTTTGCAAAACAATACATCATTATCAAGTTACAAAAATATATGTTGCATTACATCACAAGAGCATTATAAAAATGGATGCCATCCAAAAGAGCTGAGTAGCCGCCTCGTGCCATCCTCAGCAATCATTACCTGCCAACTGGAAACACATAAAAGTCAGGATGCTGAGTGAGTTCTAGTTTTGTAATAAAACATACTTTTCTTTCATTAAAACCGTTCTTTACTTTTGCATGTGATCATACATCATACGTACACATAGATAATATCATTATTATCTTCATTAATCGTTCATACTTTCTTTCTTTCATTCGTACGTCATTATCATTCACATTCATACATACTTCCTTTCTTTCGTTCGTACGTTCATTTCCTTCGATGACATGTACATTACCCCGAACATTATGCACGAACCGGGTAACTGGGCTTGAGGTCTTTTATAGACCTTGAACATTGGGCACGGAGCTGACTCCAGTACCTAGGGCAAGTACATTCACCATTTATCTTTCTCTTTCATTCCGAATCAATGCCATATGTTATACCCCGAACATTGTGCACGAAGCGGGTAACTGGGCCTGAGGTCTTTCACGGACCTCGAACATTGTGCACGAAGCTGACTCCAGCACCTAGGGCAAGCGGCAAGGATTGGACCCCAGTGTGCATCCTTCCGGGGTAGCTAACCCGCACACCGTTGAGCTAACACCCTTCATTGGGTGTGAACCTCCATACATTTGCTTGCAAGTCTTTCTTACATTCATTCATTATTAATGCATGCATTCATTCATCATGTTCCTCTTCACATTATCTTCCACTTTACGTTACATAATACTTTCCTTTCATTCATTAACATAACACGTAAAGCCATGGGAAAGATAAACATACCTCATAATAAGGAACATCAACATACACAGTCAATATCATCATACATACATAACATACATTATGCATAATCATACAACATCATACATCCTCAACACCATCTATGCCCAACATAACCTCTATGGCCTCAAAAGTCATCTTATATGAACTACCGGGAACCTTCCACGTCAAAACTTACATCTGCACTTTCCCCCAAAAGTCAGTAAATACACTATGCTCTTTCGGGCGTATGAGCCCTACTTGGGCATATTTACTCCCTCCAATCGCATGGCCTTCCAGGCGACTGAACACTAAAGCGAATGGACATCAGGCAAATGGACCCTATGCGAATGGACCTATGCGGATGGACCTATGCGTATGGACTCTCATTCGCATGACTTCCATGCGTATGGCCTTCAGTCGCATGACTTCAGGCGCATGGTCTTTAGTCGCATACCCTTCGTACGAATGGACCTCAGTCGCATGGCCTCCAGGCGCATGGACCTTAGTCGCATAACCTTCAATCGCATACCTTACAGCCGCATGAACTTCAGTCGTATGACTTTCATGCGTATGGACCTCAGTCGCATGGCAATCGTGCGCATGGACCTCAGTCGCATGCCATTCGGCCGTATGGCCTCTAGTCGCATGCTATTCGGTCGTCTAGCCCTAGCTGATGCAGAATGCAGTTTATCCTGAACCCAATCTGCCATTTTCGACCTTCAAGCTCTTCCAAACCTCTTCTAACCCAAATCAACCATTCTAAACCTTAGGAATGCATACCACAACACCATTCAAGCACATACAAGCCCGGAAAAAACACCACTCGCATCACACACAAACACATACACACGGGTCAAACACACCCATTTCAAAAACGGGTTTCACTATGTGTTCCAGCCCAAATCAGTTGAAAACGTGTAAAAGAGGAGTCCTAGAACTCACACAAACGACCCCTACGAAAAAAGCTTCGATTCAACTCGCTACACTTCAACTTTCACGCTCGAATCCACACGAACCAAGCTTTTCTCCCTTTTCTCCCTCTTTTCCCTCTTTGGGTAAATTTTTACAAGTGTGGGGAGGGTGTGGGCTGCCCTCACCCTCTTATTCCTGTAACACCCGGAAATTTCCTTTGAAGCCGACGAGAGAAGAAATAGGAATAAAGTCCAAAGTCGAGGGACCAAACCCGCCAACAAGAGAAACTTTGATGCACGGGAGTATAAAAGGGAGGAGACACTCCCATTCTCCCTATTTTTCAGCCAAGAGAGGAGAGGAGAAGAGAAGGAGAAAAGTTGGTTCGGGTGGATTCGAGCGTGGAATTCAACGAGGAGCGAGTCAAATCGAAGCTCTACTCGACGGGATCGTTAAGGTGAGTTCTAGGACCCCTCTTTTACATGTTTTCAACTGATTTTGGGGCTGGAACACGTCCAAAACCTATTTTTGAGTTTTTGGGTGAAAACCCGTTTTGATGTATGTATGTATGTGTATGATGCGTTTGAGGCTCGATTTCTTGCTTAGTTATGCTTGTATGAGGTCATGGTATGTTTCCCTAACCTTTAGAAGGGTTGATTTGAGCTTAAAAGAGGTTTGGAAGGGGTTGGAGGTCGAAAACCCGCGGCTGCAGTCGACCTAACTGCACTCTGCACCAGCTATGGCTAGGCGACCGACTGGAGGGCGACTGGAGACCATTCGGCCGATTGAAGTGCGACTGAGGTCCATACGCACGTTTGCTATGCGACTGAGGTCCATACGCATGATGGTCATGCGATTGGAGTTCATGTGCTTGGGAGACATGCGATTGAGAGATGGAGCGACTGAAGTTCATTCGCACGGAGGTTATGCGACTGAAGTCCATGCGCCTGGAGGCCATGCAACTGAGGTTCATTCGCATGAAGAGTATGCGACTGAAGCCCATACGCCTGAAGTCATGCGACTGAAGGCCATACGCATGAGAGTAATGCGACTGGGAGTCCATTCGCATAGAGGTCCATTCGCCCATAGTCCATTCGCATAGGGTCCATTCGCATAGATGCCCATTTGCCTAAGTGTTCAGAGATGATAGCCGAGATGAGAGTCCTCGATGATGTGATAGGCATGGACGGTATAAGGTGACGCAGGATGATGAGATTATGATGATAATGTTGATGGAGATGATAATGATATGTATGATGTTATGCGTTATATTAGGCACGGCGGTGCGTGTGACGCATAGTATGTATGATGTGCGTGATGTGATGTATGATTGATGCGTATGTATGATGATGCCGTATGTTTATGTTTATGTGATGTTTCTTGTTATGTATGTTTATCTTTCTATGGCTTTACGTTGAACGTTAATGAATGAAATGAAAGTATTATGTAACGTAAAGTGGAAGATAAAGAAAAGAGGAGCGTAATGAATGAATGAAATCGTGTGAGGTATGTAAGTGAAGTGTAGTGAAGTGCACGGCTCTAATGCCTTAGGCTCAACCGTGAGAGGTCAGCTAGTCTATAGTGTGCACGCAAGGGTTCCAGTCTTTGTGACTGACCTTCGATGATGTATCCACTTTGGTGGGGGTGATGTACCCACTTCGGTGGGGGTGATGTACCCACTTCGGTGGGGGTGATGTACCCACTTCGGTGGGGGTGATGTACCCACTTCGGTGGGGGTGTAGTACCCATAATGTTGGGGGTGTAATGTATGATGGTTACCCGGGTTACGCATAACTCCGGGGGTGCAGCATGAAGCAATGCATATGTATGAGGTGAGCAACCCGGTCGTTGCAAAAGACTCGAGTACGTGCTATCATGATGTTGCCTTGGGGTGAGCAACGTTGTTGTTGCAAAAGACTCGGATAGCTTGCTATCGTGATGGGCAATGAGGTGAGCAACCCTAGGGGTGCAAAAGACTCAGATAGCGTGCAATCATTAAGATGGTTATTGAGGTGAGCGACTTGGTGTTGCAACAGCCTCGGATGGAGTTCAATCCCTGTGATTGACTCGTATGGGATCTTTGTCGCGTATCCCGGTGTTGTGTCAGTCTTCGGACGTGAGTCGGGGACTTGTGAGCAGGTCCCGGCACAACATCAGCTTTTGAGCATGAGTCAGGGATATTGCATGAGACAAGATTCGAGTAAGGAAGTGTAATGAGTAAAGAGATGAATGTAAGAATGAACGTATGAAATGAATGTTAACGAATGATCCTAATAATGTATGAAATGGAATCCTTGTCATTCAACCTCAGTAATCGTGGCTGTGTGCCATGAAGAGGGTAAAGTCTGACAGGATCTAGAAAGAAGTGAAAGATAATGATGTATGATAAAGGATGAATGTAACGAACGTAATAACGAAGATGATAATTTTATTATCTGTATGTACGTATAATGTATGAACGCATGTATGTAACGAATGTTTTTATTAAAGAAAGTAAAAAACGGTTTTATGAAAGAAAAGTAAGTTTTATTATAAAACTAGAACTCACTCAGCAACGCTGACTTTGATGTGTTTCCAGTTGGCAGGTATGTTGCTGAGGATGGCACGGGGCGGCTACTCAGCGTATTTTGGATGGCATCTTCATGTTTAATGCTTTTGTAATAAATGTAACCTGATATTGTTAAAGGAACGATTGTACTAATATGCAAAAGTATTTTGTTGGAATGAAATTATGTTTTTAATGTTTCCGCTGCAACTATTTATGAAAGGAAAAATGTAAATATATGTTTTGAGTGCGATGAATGACCAACTGTAAGTGTCCCGGGAACGGGGCCTTACAATTCCCCTACTCATCCAGTCTTTCTCCTGTTTTGGCAAGTTTGATCCCCCGACTTTCGACTTTGTTTCTTTTTCCTCTTTCGTCAGCTTTAAAGAAAATATCCGGGTGTTACAGGAGGACGCAAAAGGTGGTGTAGGGGGACTTAAGTTGGTTGGTGAGTGGTGGGGGTCAGGTGTGACAACCCTAAAACCAAGGTTAGGTAAACTAACATCTTAAGAACTATTATAAATAGATAATATATACTTATATATCTTATTAGAGATTGTTAAGTGTAAGGCCCCATTCCCAGGAAGCCTCACAGTTGGTTAATCATAGCATAAAATCATTTTAATAGCAAAACTGTGTAGCGGAATAAAATAAACATTCACTTAAAACTTGTAGTTCATATTGTAATCATACCTATCAATGAACTGAAAGAAAGAAAAAATCAGTGCCTTTTGTATAGATCGAGACTTGTAGCTTGATTCTTTACTCATACCATACTGGGAAGAATTACAGGCGATAACACTTCTTCTTATTTCTTTCTCAATGATATCCGACGATCAAGACAATTCTCATGAAAGTCTTTCATAGAAGTGAATTCTATTCTTATGAAGCAAATTACATTTCCTATTGATTTGTCCCCTGGACTAGCAGAATCGAAATAGCGAAATTCTTGGGTCATCTCAATGGGTTTTAGAAACCACACGTTTCTCTGGATCATCATAGCGTACTTCCACATATCCACTCAGAGGAAGGTCTTTTGTCCTTCAAATAAAGAAAACATAGTACTTTGTCTTAAATTACAATAGAAAGATTTCATAAACAGGAATGACATCCGTTGCCCTCCAAATAGCTCCCAACCTAGTGTCATCATCAACATTAGCATTTACCTGCCAACTATGATGCATAAAAGTCAGCTTTGCTGAGTGAGTTCTAGTTTTAGATAACATAAGAAAATATAAACTTTATCATTCTTATAATGATCACGCATACATCATAATACATAACATTTTACGTCTTAATAAGCATGTTCATTATCTTTCCTTCTTTCATTATCTTTCACTTTATCATAAACGAGATTGCACAAAGCAGAAGCTCCTTGTTGATCGACAACGAATGTCGATCCCTGTCGGTACACATGAAAACGGTAGCTAACCCCCGACAGTTGATCCACACTGCAACGCACATAGCCTGCTCATAAACACGGATCCATCATCATCATACATCTGACTCACATAAGTGAAGTTCATCATAGTGCTTGCAAGACTTTTCATCATCATACGGGCCCGGGGTAACATTCGTTAAGTTCCACTTCTCATTAATATTATTTTCTATTTTAATATATAATACTTAACTTATTAAGTACACAACATACCAAGTACAAGTCATCTTAAAACATATCCGTCCCTCCGCGAGACAGTGGGGGTTCAGGGGCGGCAGCCCCTGACAGCGGGGTCCTAGGGCAGCAGCCCCTAGTGGGGTCCAAGGGGCCATGATCTTAAAACCTCTTAAGATAAGCAGCCCCTGACAGCAGGGTCATGGTCATTTAAAAACGTATATTTAGTATGTATAATAGCCCCAAAACATGAAAAACCTTATAAATAAGGGGATCTAGAACTCACTTGGATGCAGTGAGTAGTTTCTAAACTAAGCTTTCTAAGCTTGAATCACAATACACTGCCTGCAAATAAGTTAACACTCAAATGGGTTAATTTCTACCTAGATTCGCTGCCAATTTCGCTGCCAGATAAGCAGATTCGCTGCCAATTTTGCTGGCAGTTTCGCTAACAGTTTCGCTACCAGTTTCCCATGGCAGTTTCGCTGCCAGCTTCGCATGGCAGTTTCGCCCAACTTTCGTTGGAATTCCATGGCTGCGAAATTACCTTAGTTTCGCAGAAAACTCACAGTTTCGCATCTTGAGCACACAAGTTCGCTGTATGCATAGACAGTTTCGCAGAACGCATTAAAATTACAAACCAGCCCGTTTTTAACCCAAAATCGTAACTTTTTACGTCCAAACCCATAGTTTATCATCCATGAGGCTATATCTAAGCTTTTTACATGATTTCATACATAAAAATATGACTTTTATGCAATTCTTTGCAACTTTTCAAAACCCATAGTTTATCATCCATGAGGCTATATCTAAGCTTTTTACATGATTTCATACATAAAAATATGACTTTTATGCAATTCTTTGCAACTTTTCAAAACCCAAAACCCTAGAATTCGGGTTTGATCTACAAAAAAGTTTAGAGGATGATTCTTACCTGGATTTTTTGCTCCTTTCTTATAGTTTGATGCTCTTACCCCAGATCTTCAATCCTTCTCCAAAGAAGCTCTGAATCTCGTTTTCTCTACTTTCTCTCTCTACTTTCTCTCTCTAGAATTTGGTGGCTAGGGTTGAGAAATGGAGAAGATGATGGCTGGTTAGGTGGCTTAAAGGCTGATTATAGGCCTTTAATCCCTTAGGTTAATTTAGCCCAGGACCCATTCCCTTCCTTTATTTTTTTAATTAAATACCCATTAATTAAGCTCATTATTATTGATGACTTGTTTTGATTTTTCGGGGTGTTACATTAAGGTAATTTTATTTGATTAACTCTATAAGAACTTTATATGCCTAATTGAACATGCACATATGATACGTGAACATGCATGCAAAAGCATTTACTTGTGCATGTATATCAACCTTTGTGAAATTTATGATTATTGAATCATGTGTGAAAGTTATTACCAATCTTATGTTTTCATCTAATATGTAATAAACTAAGATTAAAACATAATCAAACATTACCAAACAAATTAACTTCTAGAAAGTTAATATCAAAAACCAAAACCAAACTAATTATAAACACTTGAACACTAAACTAACCCACAAACTCAACTCAAGAACTCGGATCATTAGGGTGTTAACAAACCTAACCCTGACATAATGATTAAGAGTATAATTAACACCAAAGCTTGACACCTAGCTATCCATGGACACTAACCACCTTCCTAAGCATGACACATATCATGCTAAATTAACACCTTATGAACCTAAACTAACACTTCACAAGTCTAGGCTTAGAGTTAATGATGATCTCCTAGTTCCCTTTGAACCCTTGGCCGAAGAACACCATACAACCACCACCACCAATGACCAAAAACCACCACAACCGCCATCTCTCCTTCGACTCTCTCTCTCTCGATTTCCATATCACACAAAACACCACTTACAACCTCTTGCTCTCTCTTTCTTTCGGCTTTAACATCAACCAAACACCATCATCTTGAGCACCCTATCCTCATTTTAACATCAACCACAACCGCCATCTCTCCCTCGGCTCTCTCTCTCTTACCTGTAAAGAAATATTAATTGAAATTTTTATGGGATAATCTAGATATTAAAATACCACTGTTTGTAAATTTTGGTAATTTTTGGACAATGATAGCTATTGTTTAGAAACTTAAGCCAAATTAAAAATATAAATGCTGAAAATCTTTAAGAAATAAGTTCCTATTGGGAGAAAAAGCATACTGTTTGTTATTGCATGAGATAAAGTGAGTAAATGGCCTCTTTTTATGTTTATAAATTTTTGGGAGAAAAAAACATACTGTTTGTTATTGAAATTGATGCCAATTTAAATGAAAATTTTGATAAGTTACTGCCATTTTGACACAACCATTAATTCAGATGAAGAACCGTCAAATAATATAACACTACTTAGGAATATCATCCTACATCTTCCAGATGAGGGTATGTATTAACTATTATTTGATTCTGTGATTTTTATTGTGACGGTTATGAATCATTTGGCATATAAGTAGGTTTAGTTATGAGTTTGTTTATGTTGCATCAATTAAAAGAAATTATGTTATTGAATAAACCTATGTGACCAACTTTAGGTTGACTGTTATGCGTTTTCAGGTACTCAGAATGTTTTATAATTTTGTTTACATGTTCAATGAATGGCACGACAACATAGGACAGTTGTGCGTTTGGGTGATAGTAGATCTAATGGATTTTAGCCTCATTGTGTGAACGTCCATTACTAGCTGAAAGATAAAATGAAAGTTATGTATCTTTTGACTTAGGATTACTAATTAATGTAAGAGTCTAATTATTAGACAAATTCCGTATTTTGTAACCTTATTGATATAATCAATGTGTTTTGAACCGAGAAGTCACACCCAAACATTTCACGCTTCCGTCAGAATATGACAAATTGGTATCAGAGCCATTGGTTATAGAGAATTAGGTTAATCAGTAAATGCCTAGACTATAACCATAAACTCATATGATAATAATTTTTAGCATGGTAAATATATATATAATAATAATAAGTATATAATAAGAAATATATATGGAAAGAATATATATATATATAAAAGAATATATGATAACAATTATTGTCTAAGCATAGACATGTTCACGTAAAGTATGAATGTGAAATAATGAATTCTTTAGGTGAACATGTCTATGCTTAGACGATAATGAACTCTTTATATATAAGACTACTTGTTTTGACATGTTCACATGACTAAGCATAGACATGTTCACGTAAAGTCATGGAAAGAATATATATAAGAGATAACAATGATGAACTCTTTGTGTGAATGACTAAGCATAGACATGTTCACGTAAAGTCATGGAAAGAATATATATAAGAGATAACAATGATGAACTCTTTATGTGAACATGTTAGGCTTAGACAATAATAAACTCTTTATGTATGAATGTGAAATTGTGTGAGCTTATTTGACTACTTGTTTTTACTAGTGATAGTATGAATTGAAATTTTGTAAGAACTTTTGCAGTATGAGTATTGATAATTCTGATAACCACTATATTGAAACTGATATTTCGGAATATTTGGACCATAGCAACCATAAAGAAACAACACCCGAAATAGTGCCTCAGGACAAAGTTTTTCATCCGGCGTGCCCCAGTAACAATAAAAATCGAGACCCCTAGGAAACGTGCGTGACGTGGTAAGAAGTTTTGATTAAGAAAGTTCAGGAGCCAGAAAATAAAAATCCAAAAATCCTTCTCTCGACATCAAGCATAACACCCATAGTTCAACCCGATGCTTCTGAAATTGAAGAAAGGGGAATCAAGAGACAAAGATTGGAAGTGTTAGATAGAAACAACCAATCAGATAATACCCACATTAGCTCAACTCCAACAAAACCTTAACTTTGAAGGTCTACCACCTAGAAACGAGGAACCAGGTAATACTAATGGTATTGAACATCATAAGGAAGGAGTTATAGACAAAGCTAAAAAAGGATGTTCTTATAAACTTTTATGTCTTGTAAACCCCAAGACTTTAATGGAAAAGGAGGAGCAGTACGCTACGTTGGCTAGAAGAAATAGAATCAGTGAGTGTGCTGATAATTGTAAGACCATGTTTGCTTCGCACAGTCTTGGTGATGGAAGTTCAAACTAAAGGAATAGTGGCTATGCATAGGTTAAGCTGGGAGGCATTTAGAAACCTAGTGATTGAGAAATAACATCCTTATAATGAGATAATAAGGATAGAAACAGATTTTTTAGCACTAGAAATGAAGGGTGCTGCACACCAAGAGTATACATAGATATAATGAGTTATCTAGATTAGTGCCACATCTAGTGACGCTAGAAGCTAAAAGAATAGGAAGATATATCTGAGGTTTAGTACCACAGATAAGAGTAATGGTTAAGTCAGTAATGCCAAAGACTTTCAGAATCTAGTGACGTTATCAGGAAGTTTGACTGATAAAATGATAGGGAATGATCGACTGATTTAAGGATTGGAAAGAAAAGAAAGTGGAGCAACAACAACTCAGGAGGGAAATTTATAGGAAGCCAAAATAAGTAAACGTAAATCAGTGAGGAACTTCATAAGGATTGTCCAGGAAAGGAAACCACGGACAGAAAGCCAGTCATGGTACAATGCTTGCAGAAGACACCATAATGGTAAGTGCATGATGGTGATTTGCTATAATTACAAGAAGAAAGGACACCTATCAAGAGAATGTAAGGGACCCGTAAACCCTAAACCAGTTTGCTACCAGTATGGAAATGAGAATCATTTTCTCAACGAGTGTCCAGAACTAAAAGGAAAAACTCCAATGAACCCAAACAATTCGCATGATAGAGCATTTGTATTGCAAGCTAAAAATTTGATAATATTTGGAAAATGATAGCTACTGTTTGTAAATTTAAGCCAAATTAATAATATAAATGCTAAAAATTTTATAGAAATAAGTTCCTATTCTAACAAATAATTATTTTATAAGAAACTTTTGACATATTTCTGGACATAAGGTGAGTAACATGGCCTATTTTTTAGTCTATTAATTTTTAGAAGAAAAAACATATTGTTTGTTATTGAAATTGATGCCAATTTAAATGAAAATTTTGATAACTTACTGTTTTTCTACACAACCATTAATTCGGATGAGAAACCGTCAAATAATATAGGTAGCGCTACTTAGGAATATGTCATCCTACATCTGTCTGATGAGGTTTGGTTGTGAGTTTGTTTATGTTGCATAAAAGAAATTATGTTATTGAATAAACCTATGTTCTCATCAACTATTTGAATATGCTTTTTCAGGTAATCAGAATATTTTATAATTCCGTTTACACATTCACGTCCATTACTAGCTGAAAGATAAAATAAAATGATTATGATATCTTATGACTTAGGATTAATTAATGTAAAAGTCTAATTATTAGACAAATTTTGTATTTTGCAACCCTATTAATATAATCAATGAAAGTTATGTTTAGTTTCACGTGATTGTATGTTATCAATGTGTTTTGATCCGAGAAGTCACACCCAAGCATTTCACGCTTTCGTGAGGATGTGACATCAGGACCGACCCAAATAGCAAAATAGGTGAAGCTAGGGCTTGGGGTCTTACAAATTCATCTTTATCGATACTTAATTATGATTAATTTAGAGAGGTTATTATTACTGATCACATCAGGTCCCCCTTTCTTGTGCATTATGGTCATGGGATTCCGTCATGCCATAACACCATCAGAACCCACTTTTAAAAGTTTTGGAGGAGAGATGAATTTTGTTTTCATCCCTATATTTCTATTAGTTAGTTTGAAGATCAAGCATTTCAAAGAAAGATTCAACTCCACACAACCCACCTCCTACATGTATGCTTGTTGAACTTGATGAAATGATCTTCTATATTTGTTGTGTGTTGGAAAACTTTGTGTGTAAAGTTGAACAAGTGTTTGTGAAAACCATTGTGTTTGTTTTGAATCCTAACTTGTATGTGTAACTATATATTTGGTGATGATTAGGTTAACTTTTATATGTTATTAATTTTCAATGATTGTGTACGCTTGTTGAACTTGATAAAATGATCATTGTTGTGAAAATCATTGTGTGTTTGATTATTTAAAACATCTATTTATGAATTGACTAGAAATGGTGTTTGATTAGAAATGGTGTTTTGATTATTTAAAACATCTATTTATGGTTTGTGTATTCGTGTTATCATTTGTGAAAGCTATCCTTGACGGGAGTCCAAACCATCAGACACAAAGAGCTTCGACAGGAAAGTCATTTCGATCCAATCCATTCTTGGGGTCAAATAAAGAAAAAAGGGATATGTCAGTGACCTAGCACGGTAAAGCACTCTCCGAGGTCATGGAATGTCTAGTTCGTCCATGTCTAGTTTACATCCATGTTTTGCTAAGCAAATTCCATAAGTAACTAGATCGATACTCGGTTCTTTAATTTATATGCTTTAGATGAAGTTTTAAATCATTGTGTGTTGATGACCTAGAGAATGAAGTTTTAAATCATATATTGTTAAAAAAAACTTTACGTTTTAGAACAACATTCATGAATTGACTATAATCATAATCATCGTGTTATCATTTGTGAAAGCTGACGGGAGTCCAAACCATCTTTAACTTGGCAGTTGTCTAGTTTACATCCATGTTTGCTTCTTTAATTTATATGCTTGGTCTTTAATTTATATGCTTTTTTAGATGACCTAGAGAATGAAGTTTTAAACTTCCATTAAAAAGGATGACAATCCTTGAGAAAAAGAAACATATTTGAGTCCTGAAATATATATATCATTTTGAGCACAAATAATCAATGGATTCACTTAGTTGATAAGTTTGCATAATTTTTGATAAATATTTACTTGTATTATTAGTATGTTTAGAGATGTATTTTGATAAGTTTGCATAATGTTTGATAAATATTTACTTGTATTATTAATATGTTTAGAGGTATTATTTACATGTTTTGTAGGTGTAATGTTAATTGTTTATGCTAATTGAGTGTTGAGATTCGTTGTTGTGTTATTAAATTGTTTATGCTAATTGGATTCATTAGTTGGTTATGCATTCGTTGTTGCTCAACGTTGTTTTCTACAAGGTTTGTAGGATATGGTTATGCATTCGTTGTTATTAAATTGTTTATACTAATTTGTTGAATCTTTGACAATTTGAGTGTTAAGACTTGCATTAACTAGATTCGTTGTTGTGTAATTAAATAGTGATTTATGCTAATTGGATTCATCAGTTGATTTTTTAGCTAAATTTTTTTAAACTCGAAAGAGAGCCTCAAAATTTTGCTTTGCTTACGGCTCTCAAAAATGGTTGATCCGGCCCTGGTGGGGGTGGAAGGTTGGGAGGGTTAATGAGGTAAGTATAAGGAGTGCATGAGAGTAGATTGGCAGAAGTTGATTTTAAAGGAAATTTTAGGAGAATTTCCGTAATTAAAATAGAAAGAGGATCGTAACGACGGGTTCGGTTTCGTAGCATTGCCGTTGAGAATTTTCGATACAGCATCACCATGTTTAATAGGAAAATGTGTTGGCGGTAAGTTGAAAGATGATAAGATTTTGAAGAAGAAGAAGGATGTCAGATCGTATAGGTTCGAGGAGCTTTAAGATCTCTGATACCATCATTTTACATTATGGATTTATGGCTTATATTGGCATTGATTACAATTGATTACGATAGGAAAGGAGCTACATAAGACTAGTATGGCAAGTGTAAAAGACCCGTTATCCATAATACATTTTAATATTTTTTTAATCCAAACCATTGTTTTTTTATTAAAAATTATAACTTGTTAAAAATGGTTAAGACTTAGTATAATTACATGGCTGCATATTTGTTGAAACACGGGACTAATAGAAGTACCAAATCAGGCCTAATTGTCAAACCACCAAACCGGACCATATAAACCTCACGTGGGGTTACATGCTTTGGTTTGGGGGTTTGCACAACAAAAATTAACATGAATGATACCTCATGAGTGTTTTTCATCGGTAGAGTCCAAGATCCGCTATTTTAAGCCTCAACATCTTTCGATCCATCAAAAGATTGTGCGGTTTAAGATCCCTGCAACAAATGATCAAATGAAATATCAATACCAAAATCACAAACATTCTTTCAACACACACCTGTGCAACACACCATGAATGAGCATGGCAGAAAGCAATCCCCTTGCAAAGTTGATACATCAAGCTCTACAACTATCACAAGAAATAATATTATTTCCACAAGTACAAGCAAGAATCAAGAAATTCAACAATGATTCATAAAGAAACTGCACCTTGATGGTCTCGGGTGACGATATGATCATCCATGAACACAAGATACAGAATACAAGATACAAAACAGTGTTTCCATTTTTTATTAACACCTTGCTTCACGTCCATCAGCCTGTTTGGTGACAGTAATTGCAATCAGATGATGATTCAGATAATTTGAGCACTAATTCCACAAGTATGTAATACACCCGTAATTAGACTCCAATACACCCTCGTAAGACTCTAGTTTTGACTAAATGTTCAATTATCCGTAGAAGTTAAACAAAACGTTTCAAATCAGAACGATTAAAATCTGAAAATCAGAGAAGATAGCCCTAAAACTCAAAGCAGAAGAAGAATCATGAAACCCTGATAAATTTGAGTACCGATTCAACAAGAAGCATAGAATGGATCCCTAATAAGACTGTAATTTTGACCAAAATATGCAACTATCTGATAAAAGTTAAACAAAACGTTTCAAATCAGAACGATTAAAATCTGAAAATCAGAGAAAATAAGCCCTAAAACTTAAAACAGAAGAAGATTCATGAAACCCTGATATAATATTGAGTACCAATTCAACAAGAAGTATACCATCGATCCCTAACTAGACTGCAAATTTGACCCAAATGTTCAATTATCTGATAGAAAGTTAAAAGAATCAAATCAGAACGATTGGAATCTGCATATCCGAGAAGATAAACCCTAAAGTAATGAAATCAGAAAACAGAAGAAGATTTACCAAGACCTTAATAATCAGATCTGAAGTAATGAATCTTCATTTGCCGTATGTGCCTTCACCGACCTTCTCGAGCTTCTCAAACGCCTCCATTGCTGTGTTGGTGGACTCCATGGTTGTTGTTGTTGTGTGTGTTCTAAAGTTGCAGAATGGAAGAGGATTTATAGTGAAGAAGATGAAAGGGGTCTGGTTCAATATAGCCGTTAGGAGGACGCTTATCCGTTGTCTAACGGTAATATTTTTCTTGAATTTCGGATACGAATCTTTTCTGTATTTACTTTCTCTGATGTTGTCATTATTATACGAGAAGTTGTTTATATTTCTGTTATGATTTTCTTTGATCTGTTTCAATTTTATTTTATTAGACATATTTAGAGATTTTTTTTATTAAGAAAGCTACATGGATTAGAAAGTATTTGGTTTGCTTTTGGATATTGTTATGCCTCGATTTATGGATCTCATTTTCATTTTCGTTTGATTTGGTTTGTTTTACGAGCAAGTTTTCAAACTTAGCATCACCCTAATTTTACTTTTGATTCAAACTAACTTTTTAGAATAGTAAAATATAGGTACTAGAAATGATTGGCACGTTTAATTTGTATTATTATTTATTTTAATTTTAGACACTAGATATATCACTTGTCGACTTTAAAGCTAGAGTTAAAAAGCTATTGCTTTAGCCCTTAAAATTTTGAAGCCTTTTATTTAAATAGGCTTCTATGATTGTTCTAGTTTTCGGAGAAAACTAAAGAGGTGGTGACGAGAGACTCAGAGAGAGTACATAATCGATCTTCACAAGCATGGGCGGCCCTAAGGATGGGCGGGGTGGGCGACTGCCCAGGGTCCAATTTGTCAGGGGCCCGAAATTTTTAAGAAAAATTATATTAAATATGTATGTATATATAATTTTTAAAAACAACTATAGGCTATTAACAAACCCAAAAGCAATTTAATTTCTTGATCTATTGAAACTTAGACCCGTTAACATTTTAATTAGTTTAGTCATTCCACTACCATTTATCCAATCTAAACTTAATTCAAAAACACTAGTAGAGCCTTACAATAATGTTAAGCAAGTAAATTAGAAAATTTTGCTACAATACTTTTGTTTATTGGTAAAACAATTATTGTCGTGTTATATATTTTTACATACGTGTTATTGACATTATATTATATGGACCCATTTTTTCTACTCGCTTAGGGCCCAAAATTATTCGAGAACTCTCATGACCGGCCCTATTCAAAAGCATTTCCATGGATGGTAAGTTTATAGTGGACAATTTTGATTACTCCATTTTAAATTGGGATTTTCTATATTCTTATGTTTGATTCACTTGCTTTTGTTCGATTGCATCTCAAACTTATCAAATTCCAAACTAGTGTCATGCTTCTCTTGTTTTCTTCAATAATTTGATAAGGCAATAACCACACAAGCACAAAGTTAAAGGCATCTACTTTATGAGTTCCGGCTTTCTTAATAATATGCCTCAACATGATCATATATAATCGACATGGTGGTTTTGTTGTTGATGGAAGTAGAGTTTTAGGGACAACTTGTGTTAGGATTTAAAAAGTTTTATGTTTATGGAAACAACAATGCAAGTAGTTATTATGATTTTAATATTTAGTGCCACTTATAAGTGATTGCAATTCCCATGGAAACAATTACACTCAAACTGATGGTCAAAACATATTATATACTTAATATGTTAGTTATTGTTAATATTATTATGGACCCAGAAAAATATTTCATGTGGTCAAAATTTTTTTATTTTCGTATATCTTTAAAAAAGGATTTGTTATCAAGCTGGGCAATTGACATGTTTTTGTCGGATTGATTTTGATCATCGAAGTTTTGGCCGAATTTAATATTGTCACTTTAGTTATTTTGAATTTTTAAGTGCAATTATAGGGTTTTTGATTGGTTTCTAACTTCTCATGTTTTTATATGGTTAGTAACTTCATTTTATTAATTTTTTCATATTATCTAAAGTTAACTTAAAATTTAAAACGTAACAATTAAGTAACATTGACTTTTACTTTGCTTATATAAATTTTATTATAAGCTTTTAGCGTCAAGTTACCTAAAATTAAATGAGATTTCACATATATTATTTTAATTAAATCTCGTAGAAATCATTTTGATTACTCACACATATATAGATTGCTCGCATACATATAATAAGTAGAGAAACGTTCAATTATAAAGTTTTCAAAACTAAAAAGTCTAAAAAGTAAACTCAACCATTCACCTTCTTAATAAATGGTTGAGATCAAATTGTACGTAAAAGTTTGTTAAAAGGGTATTTTAGTAATAACCACTTTTGTTGACGTTTTGTAAGTTACTCCATTTTTTTAAACGTTCATAACTTTTATATATGACATTATTTTTTTATAAAATTACACCATAAAAAGAAGATTTTTTTATTCTTAAAACAAGTATAGTATTGTTATATAAAAAGATTTAAAAAATTAATGTTTTTAAGTTCATATCTCATCATTGTGTCTTTAGTGCAGATAATTGTGTCTTTTTGTTGGTTATTGTGTTAATTTGTATACTATTGTGGTTTTTCTATAATGATGACTTTTAAAAAATATAATAATGGAATAACTTTGTTGTGTATCTCTAATATGTAAAATACAATAAGAAATTAACAACTAATTAATCTAAACATAAAACACAATAACAAAATAACACAATATCTCATTGTGTCTTTTGATCGCCATTGTCTTTTCTTGAATAATATGACTTTTGAAAAATTTATTGTTTAAATAACATCATTGTGTATTTCTAATGATAAAGCACAATAAATAATAACAAGTTTCTATAATCAAAATAACATATTATGTTATCTTCAACACTATGAGTAAACTAGATTGATGAAAGTATATCATTGTGTCTTCTAATTGTAAAACATAATGATAGATAACATGTTTATAATCTATAGAAAACAATGAATAAAATAACACAAAATGATCTAAAATGTAAGACACAATTTTTAATACACATAACAAATAATGTAAAATATATGTCACAATAAACTGATATTTGACACGATGAACGTATAAGACACAATGAGCTAACGTATTTGACACAATAACCAAAATGCCATTCTCTTTAAATCAATAAAAGGACATGTGTCAAGCCCACAATCCTTTTTAAACTTTTTAGATTAAACATCATTTCTAGTATACCCATACCCTAATAAGTATCATAAAAGGGTGACGGAATGGTTGATGTTGCTTTAATTAATTCATTTAAACGTCAAAAAAACAATCTTTAATTTATTTTAAATTTCAAGAATTAATACTAAATGTGTTTTTGTTAACTTATCTATATGATTTATCCATCTTCATTCTTCAATAATCAATATTTTTCAAAAATCCTTCCTTTTCCTCTATTCATCTTTCTTTTTAAATTACTTGACATGCACAAAGTTAACTGTATGCTTTGAAAGCAACTTATATACTGTAAGTAAGAAGGTGTTTTAATTGATAAAAAAGAAGTCTACTTCAACTGAAACATCCTTACACGACTGCATCAACTTGCGCCTCTACTATTCGTGCATGTGTAACTTACCACATAACAAGTACTTTAGATCAATGTGATTTAAGTTAACAAGCACATTATTCTACTATACACCTTTGCACAACCCAACAAAGAATTTACAAAAAAACAGCATTTCTCCACCTAAAATGCAGTTATGTCTTATTATTCAAACGATCAAATATTGAGATGCTAAAAGAGCTCTTCATACAAAGTTTGAGATTTTAAATGGTGCCATTTGAAGGAGAAGACATGACCGAAACAACATGACATGGCGCTTAGAGCAGCTTTCAAAATGTCCTGAGAACAACCTGGCTTAACAATGCTTCGTACCTGTGTAAAATTCAAGTGCCATAAAAATAACCACCAAAATTTATTATCACACTAACGTTTTACTTTTTAGCGAATCAACGCGTAACTCGTTCAATCCCTGCAGTCATTTTTAATGTCGTTACTCGAGGCTTGCCAGACCTTGATCATGGAGGTTGACATATCAAAACGGGTTTGGTTTGAGTAATGTATTAATAAAACACTCATGTAATTATTTTGGAGGTTGCAAGCATTTGAATCACATTAACAGCTTGTTTGAACCGTTATCAGCAAAATATCTGAATTTACCCGTTTTCATGAGAATAGGTTGAAATTACCTTGTCAAGATATGTATTTAGTTCTTTTATAAGGCCCATATAATCCAGGTCTTGAATATGTAAGCTAATTGATTCAGCACCTGGGCCATCAAACTGAACAAGCTCAGGATTTCTGTAGACATCTTCCATCAAGAATTTTGTTGCATTTTGTCTGAGCACCCTGTAGTAAGCAATAAGCTATGCAAAAATGTATTATAGTTGACTTTTTAATCTATTATAGTTGACTTTCTTCGGCAAGTAACCGCAGGCTATGCAAAAATGTTAATCGCAGCTAAAGGCTAATTTAACGGTTCATATTCTAAAAACCAATCACTCAAAATATATGTATTTTTCACATATGGCTAGAATAGTTTGTTATATGATAAATAAAGAAATGTGAAAGAGAATATTGAGGACATAAACCAGTTTGCAATATTATATTGTATAAAAACAAACAAAAAAGTCAATATTTAATACTTTTTTAATGATAAGAGTGATACGGTGACTTACTTGTATACTTTGCCCCTTAAATCCACAGTAGCAGGGTGAACAACAGGTTTTCCTATAGTCATGGAACCAGAAGCACGGCCATATTCCTTTACAGCCATCATAGCCTACAAAATTCCAAATTGATCCCAGAAAAAATAATGCATATGTATCTACAATAACTCTAACAAATGGAGTCACGTCTATTAAAAGATCAAGCTAAAAGGGGATGAGGTGTTTATTACTTATAACTCTGTTTATTCAAAGATTCATATTATTACAAATGATAGTTTGTGTTATTAAATTTAACAAGTTAGTTACTTATAAGGAAGTTATAAAGAGGGAAAAAAAATTGTTTGCGAGTCCACCCAACCCGACCCTTTCAACACATGCTTAAAAGCATACTTGTTTCAACCTCTTTGAACCCATTATTGAAGAGCAACAAGAAACCATACAGTTATTGGAGCAGCACCACATCGCCACTTGTTTATAGAATCCTTCAAATTAGTTACAGTGGTCATATAACCATTCAGACCGGCCGCCAGAATATGGTAACAAATATGTCCAAGAACCTAATTAAATATTAGCTCACAGTTACATGAAGGATAATTAATGTTCATCACTAAATATGCAACTTAATAGGGTTCAGCTGAAAACATACGTAGGCATAGTCACAATCGAATTTTGAAGGGATAGATGGCAGTAAATTTCTTCCCTTTGTATGTCCCTTCTTTCTGTTAGCATATGACATAGATAATGAGTTCTTATAAACCATAATGAGATACAAAATATAATAATAGTAGGCCCACAAATGGTAGTTCATATAGTACCAGTCTCTTGGTCATTTCTGCTTCTACAAGTACAGCAATAAGCTTTTCTGTTTGGATCTGAAAGCGTAACTCAAGAATTAATATTATCAAAATATTATATGCAACCTTTTTCTATGATGCTAATCTAAGCACCTGAGACAGCTGAGCCAAGTCATCTGATGCAGGATATAGAAGAAGCTGTGGTATCAAAGATCATACATGAGAAATTACATTCATAGAAGCTTACATAGAGGATTAGAGGTGGCAAAATGGGGTAAAGGGTAGAAAGAGGTCATTGGGTTTTAGACTGAACACTTTATGCTCCAACATTTTCAACTTCTTCTGATAAACATGAGTGTGTCAGATATGATTACAAAAGTTATATTATTTCATTAGTAATCCAGTTTCTTGAATAAGGTGATGTTTGGGATTGCTTTTTAAAAGTCCTTATTGACTTTTGGAGGGTAAAAAGACAATAATGCCCCTCCAAAAGTCATAATAAGTTACAAATAAGTTACAAATTGTAACTTATTATGACTTTTGGAGGGGCATTATTGTCTTTTTTGTTTCAATTCGATAATGCAAAGGTGTAATTTCTTATTGATTTGTGATATTCAATCATACAATACAATCACATACTTATAGTAGTTAGAGCTAACTAACTATTTACATTTTCAGTCCTTGCACTAATCTAACTTTACAATTCTAGAACAAACTTTACAACTACATTAATACAAAGAATTAAACCAACATTCACCCCCTTAATTCTTTCATAGATCCCACTCCAAGCAATTTCCTCATCTCCATGAATTTCAATCTAGGAAGGGCTTTTGTAAGTATATCTGCCTTTTGCTCTTCACCACAAATGTGCCTCACATTCACAAGACCTCTATCTACACAGCTTCTTATGTAGTGATACCTTACATCAATATGTTTTGACCTTCCGTGAAAAACTGGATTCTTTACAAGTTGAATAGCCGACTTATTATCCACATTAAGCAGAATAGGACCCATACTAGAATTAATCAGGGTTTCTAGCACACCTTTAAGCCATGTTGCTTGTTGTGCAGCAGCAGTTGCAGCTATAAACTCAGCCTCACAAGAAGATAATGCAACTATCTCTTGTTTTTGACTAACCCAACTCACTGGTCCACCCCCATAATAAAACACTACTCCTGTAGTACTTTTCCCATCAGCTTTTGTTGGAGCATGAGAGCTATCACTATAGCCTATCAATTCAGCAACTCCACCTCTTTTATACCATACACCATAATCTATAGTACCCTTAAGATACCTTAGAATATGCTTTACAGCCTGCCAATGGGATACTCTAGGTGATTCCATGAACCTGCTTGCTATACTCACAGAATAACACAAATCAGGCCTAGTTTGGGTCAGATATCTCAAACAACCAATCAATCTCCTATATAAAGTAGCATCCACAGTCTCCAACTCCTCATCCTTCCCTAATTTCAAACCAGGATCCATAGGATATTTAGCTGGATTACAACCCCACATATTATGCTCTTCCAATATCTTTCTTGCATAACCAGACTGACACAAGAAGATACCCCTGTCTTCTTGTTTCACTTCTATTCCTAAGTAATACTTCAACATCCCTAGATCAGTCATCTCAAATCTAGATCTCATCATACATTTAAAATCATCAATCATACTCAAGCTAGATCCTGTCACAATCAAATCATCAACATATACTCCCAAAATCACACTTTTATCACCATCCAGCTTCTTATAAACTGCATGTTCCTGAGGACATCTTGTAAACCCAAACTGTAACAGGGTAAGATGTAACTTCTCATTCCATGCTCTGGGTGCCTGCTTAAGGCCATACAAAGCCTTTACAAGCTTGTAAACTAAACCTTCCTTTCCTGGCTTGACATAACCCTCTGGTTGTGTAACATACACATCTTCTTTCAAATCCCCATACAAGAATGCTGTCTTCACATCCAAATGATGCACTTCCCATTTGTTAACAGCAGCTACAGACAGTATCAATCTCACAGTTTCAAGTCTGGCTACCGGAGCAAACACCTCCTCATAGTCTACACCATATTTCTGCACATACCCCTTCACTACCAACCTAGCTTTATGTCTCACAACCTTCCCTTGTGCATCTTTCTTCAACTTGAAAAGCCACTTCAACCCAATTGGTTTCACACCTTTTGGACACTGAACAAGCTTCCAAGTTCCATTTTTCTCTATGCTTTCTAACTCTTCTTGCATAGCTTTCTTCCACTCAATCTGATTCTTGGCCTGATCAAAGCTTGTGGGTTCTCTGATCAGCAACAACTCAGACTCATCAATCATAGGAGGGTCAAATGGTATTTGTTCAAGGACCTCTGTCCTGCTGAACACATCATCTAGACTAGTAAACCCCCTTGGTGGTGTATCATCATAACTGTCTCTAGACAGTTCATCAACATCAAACCTATTATTATCACTCCCACCTTCTAATCCCCCTTCTTGATCTGGTGCATTCACTGAATCAACATCCTGTTCTTGACTACCAGACTCAAGTGATTGTGTACTTGGAGAAATCTGTCTGTGATCAGATGAGTTTACAAACACTCCAAACCTTGAATAACTAGGTTTCTCCTGTTCACTGATGTCCCACTCCCATGGTTTCTCTTCTTCAAATTTCACATCCCTGCTTACCACAATCTTACCAGTGCAAGGATTATACATTCTATAAGCTTTTGATCTAGGTTCAACCCCTAGATGCACCATAGGAATGCTTCTATCATCAAGTTTAGTCACCTGATGACTTGGAATCTTGACATAAGCCTTACAACCAAACACTCTTAAGTGTTTCACCTTAGGTTTCTTCTCAAACATCTTCTCATAAGGTGTCATATTCTCCAAGGCTTTGGTAGGAGTTCTATTCAATAAGAACACTGAATGTCTTACTGCTTCAGCCCAAAATTCCAAAGGTACCCTCATGGCTTTCAACATGGATCTAGTCATCCCCATGACAGTCTGATTTCTTCTCTCCACCACACCATTTTGTTGTGGGGAGTAAGGGGCTGTTAGAAACCTTTTTATACCCTCCAAACTACAAAGTTGTTCAAAAGGTCTTTGAGGTAAACTCACCACCCCTATCAGTTCTCAAGGCCTTGAGTTTATGAGAGGTTTCCAGCTGGACTAGAGTCTGGAAATCTCTAAAGACTTCAGGAGCTTGATCTTTGGACTTTAGCATAAACACCCACATGTATCTTGAGTAATCATCCACCAGGAGCATGAAATACTTGTTCCCAGCAGGAGTGAGTGGGGTCAATGGTCCACAGAGATCTGCATGCACTAATTCAAGTGGTGAGCTAGCCCTGTAATTACTTACATTGGGGTAGGGTTGACTTCTATGCTTCCCAACCAGACAACTTTCACACAATTGTGACTTGTGCTCTAACTTTGGCATTCCCTTGACCATATTGTACTTGGTCATCTTGGTGATTGAGTCAAAACTCAGATGGCCCAGTCTTGCATGCCATAGCCAAGCTGACTCATTCATGGCAGTCAATAGACACTTTGGAGAGGTCACTTGTAAGTTGATCTTGTACAATCTGTTATGTGACTTCTTCACTTTCATGAGAGTCTTTCCCCCTCTCTCATATATCCATAGCTGCCCATCTTTCATCAGGATCTTGCATCCTGTTTCATCCAATTGACCCAAGCTCAGGATGTTATTCCTCAGGGCTGGTATGTAGTAAACATTAGTCACTACCCTATGCTCTCCATTTTTACATTTGAAGCATATAGAGCCCCTTCCTTCTATCACAACCACAGATCCATCACCAAACTTGACTTTTCCACTGATGGCTTCATCTAGTTCAGTGAAGTGGGTTCTAATTCCTGTCATGTGATTGCTGGCTCCATTATCTAGATACCAACAACAAGAATCCTCTCCTTTTGGTAGAGTTCCGGGGAACACCCCCTGTTCCTCTAGTAGGCCCAAATCCATTGACACTTCTGCCATTAGCAGGGTGGATTCTTGATCCTCCTGAGTTTGAGTTAAATGAGCTTCCTGCTCTGCCCTTCTTGGTGCCCTGCATTCATTTGCAAAATGGCCCAATTTGTCACAATTGAAACATCTCAGGGACTTCTTGTCTCTCTTCTTGGTGTTCTTGTCTTTGTTAACAGGGTCTTGGTTTGTCTTTCCTCCCCTGTTCTTTGCAAACCTCCCTTTCCCCCTTCCACAGCTTCTAGTATCATGCTTTGTCTCGCCTCTTGACCTTTCTTCCCATTCACTCTTGGTCAAGAGTAACTGTCCAGAGGAACTCTTTCCTTGGGTCACCGGCTTCAACCTTTCTTCATAGGCTTTGAGTCTTCCCACTAGTTCCTCAAATGGCATCTTATTCAGATCCGAAAACTGCTCAATAGCAGCCACAATGGGTAGGAATCTATCGGGGGCCGCCTTCAAGAACCTGCTGACTTGTTTGGCTGTTGGTACTGTCATCCCCAGGGCTCTGTATCTCGACACTAGTTCGCCCATCTTCCCCGCAAATTCATCGACGGATTCACTTTCACCCATGCTCAGCAATTCAAACTCATGATCTAGAGTTTGAATTCTGGCCTGTCTGACTCTCTCTTCACCCACATATCGCTTCTTGAGGGCTTCCCATATGTCCTTGGCCGCCTCAAATGCAGCCACCTGCATCAGAACATCTTCCGGCAGGGCTTGGAAGATGAAGGCCTTAGCCTTCTTCCCCAATCGGACATCCACCGCGGCTTGGGTGGGAGGTTCAATGGCATCCCAGAGCCCCTGGGCATCCATGAACGCCTCCATCTTGATCGCCCAAGAAGTGTAGGTCGTCGGAGTGAGAATCGGAATCTTGAATGCGATCGGATCGCTGGTGTCCTTCAGTGCTATCTGTCTATCTTGATTCGCCATCGCCTGGAATCAAGTGCGGTGAATTTGGTGTCAAGATCACTTCGAATTGATCAGCAGCCGAGTGGAGGAGATCTTCCGAGGCCAAATTGCTGTTCTTCCGAAGTCAGTCGGGGCTTCTTCCGAAGTTAGTCGGGGCTTCTTCCGAAGGTTGCAATCGATGAGGACGGAGCGCACAGAGATTGGATCGAGAGCCTATTCGCTCTGATACCAAATGTTTCAATTCGATAATGCAAAGGTGTAATTTCTTATTGATTTGTGATATTCAATCATACAATACAATCACATACTTATAGTAGTTAGAGCTAACTAACTATTTACATTTTCAGTCCTTGCACTAATCTAACTTTACAATTCTAGAACAAACTTTACAACTACATTAATACAAAGAATTAAACCAACATTTTTACCCTTCAAAAAGTCAATAAGGACTTTTGAAAAGCAATCCCAAACACCCACTAAAATGAATTAGAAGGTTTTATGCCATTAAGAATACATCTAGGGGGACTTAGAGCCCATTTGATGCGTTACCTTTTTAGCTAACCTTTTTTTAACTATTAGATATAAATCATAACCCAAATTAACCCATTCAAACAAATGTGTTGAAATAGCCACATCTAAGATTAACTGAAGGGCATATCTCCATATGCATAGATATGAAAAACAAACCTCTTCTCTAATAAAGGGTGGCGAAAACTGAAATAAGGCGGATGCCCAAGGTGACAGTTGTGATGGTTTTTTATCTTTAGAAATACCTTGTCGAAGAAATCTGTGGATTTCCTGAAAACAAGTATAATGCCACATCATCATGCAAAATAGAATATTCTAACTTAAAATGAAAAGATAGACATGTATATGAAAATGAGGAGTTTATAATAACTCATTCAACATGGATACACAAAGGTTACTGGGCGAATCTACTACTTTAGACTTAGGGAGTTACCTGCAACAGTGTATTGACTTCAGGAATGCTTTCTATAAGTCCTTCTGGAAGTAGGATTACACCATGGTACTTTTCTGCCAAATTAACATTTTTTAGAGTATAATTTGAATATTTGATAATACAAACTACCAGGTTGGCAATAACAGAAAAACCAAAAGTCACATACCTTTTTCCGCCCTAGCTTGCACGGCATCACAGATTTGTTTTGTTATGTCATAGATGGTTAGTTTTGAAGCAGCAACTTCTTCACCAAGAATAACCTAAAAAGAAGGCATAGAAAGTTAAGAAATTCAACAATCATGAAGCTAAATTTAGTTTCTGACAGAAAAGAACTAATTCTTTTAGTAATTATGATATTAAAAATGAAATGATAAAAATCCTTTTTTTTGTTTATACTCTTTTCCTACGAGACGCCGGTAATTCCTTGTATCATATTCCTATCCATAGTATGTAGATTGTGAAGAAGACTATTTGACTGACCCCTTCTTTCTTTGTCTTTTTTTTATTATCAAAATTGGGGTGATGTTATTATATTGTTATTAACAATATTTCTAGAGTGAAAAAAAAATCTTTTTTCCTTAGTTTATTTGATCAAATAAAAAAGCAACTTTGGGATTGCTCAATGACAGACAAATCACAGACAAAAAAATAAAATAAATATATAAAGTAACGGAGCCATCATAGTATTTTTGAATTCCTCCGAAAGGAAGGGTGGTAAGTTGATCATTTACCGATCGGGGGCTGATCAATCCTATGTAAAGGTAAGGGTCAATTTTATTGTAAAGCCGTATGCAAAGCATAATGCCCGTACGATTGTTCGATTCTATCTTTTTATCTTGTTATTCTTTTATTATTTTTTTATCTTCCCCTCATCATGAAAAATAGAGAAACCTTTTATTATCTTATATCATCAGGGTAATGATCCATCAACCTGTCAGTCTCCTAAGATGTTTGAAAAGCTCGAATCTGTTTTCGAGATGTGCAACAACTCTGTGGCGAATTGGGTGAAGTATGCTACTTGTAGTCTGGATGGAGCTGCTTTGAGCTGATGGAACAACCAGATCCAAATGTTGAATATGAAAGCTGCCAACCAAACTACATAGGATGATTTCAAGAACCTACTGAAACTACATAGGATGATTTCAAGAACCTAATGAAAGAGGAATATTGCTTCCGGGATGAGGTGCAGAAACTAGAAATGGAGTTCTGGAACTTGAAGAAGACATGTTTCGAGATAGAAACCTATACTACTCGCTCCACGAGCTTGCCACTCTCTGTCCAAACATGATCAACCCTCCTCATATGCGGGTTGAAAGATACATAAATGGATTAGTCCCCGACATCCAAAGCATGTTCACTATTGCCAGACTAACCACTATTCGGATGCTATCAAGTTGGCCTACAAGTTATCCTACCAGGGTTACATAATATAGGATTATTTACGTAAACAAACTGACTAACTCCAAGTCTTTCACTTTCCCACGTTTCTTTTATTTTACTGGGTCAATACATTGACGCATTCACATATTAATTAAACACTAATTAAAACATGTAAATAAATGTGAATAATACGGGGATAATTTTGTTGCAAGTTTGGAACCAACTTTGACTCATATCCAAAACCCACAGCTTCTTAAACCATGACTCGTAAGATACTAAATTATGACCCGTGAACTAAACTGATTAACCCAACAATCACCCCCTTAATTGGATTGTTCACACAACAGTTTCTGCAGCAATTCCGTTACCTTCATCTCCAACTATTTTGACATTTTTACGAACACCCGAACTTCACCTACTTCATGTCTAAAGTCTTCTGTAACCGCAACATCTAACATGGCATCCCGATGGAACCCCGTTCATTAACGTCTTGATTCTTCACGGATCAACGACCTTTTCCCGGATCACATCCAAAGCGAACCCGAATTAAACTCCAATATATTTTTTTAATAACCTGTACCTTTTCCCGATCAATTCTGTTTCAGGAGGCTTCTACCACCGACTACGAAAACAAAACAAAATCACTGCCTTTTAATGTTTTCTTTCTTCCGCCAATTGAACCAAACCCAAAGCCACCTGCTTTGCCAGGTCCATTTTGTCCGTTTCCACGCATGTACGCCGGTCTCCTCTTGTCACGAAACAAGCTGATCAAGACACTCGTAAAATCCTTCATCTGTTGCCACTCATTGTATACTAGTTGCAAAAACCCGCAACTAACAACTGAACAACCCTGATCCTTCTTCCTTTTATCACTAATAACAACCACGGAACACCCACGTTCATCACGATCACCTCCGTCATTTCAACCAACACTTCCCCCTGAAAACGATTACCATCTTTGTTTACCACTGCAAAACAGTCCCAAAACAACCCCTGCTGTCCCAAAACACCCTGTTTCTCTGCGGTGTTTGCCATCCATCAAAGGGCTACACCCTTCAACGGTCAACTCTCAAACTGGCTTTCACGAACCCTAAGCTCTGATACCAAATGTTGGATCCGGCCCCTTAAATACACACACTTGAACAAAGTGTTCTGACTCTTTATATAGCTTTTGTAATTGGTTGTCAGTTGATATAAAGAGTCGGAACATTTTGTTAAAGTGAGTCTATTTAAGGGGCCTGATCCAACAAGACTATAAAACAATATAGTATTTGTAATTATATAAAAGTCTTTTTCACAAAAAGTGTTCAGAATTTGAAGGCAATCTTGAATGGTGAACGATTAGTTATGCAGAATGATAAACCAAGAGATGATGGAAATAGTCATCTTAATCATTGAGTAGCCCAAGGAAAGAAATTGTTACCCTGATTCTTTAGTCATGAGAATCAAGATCAGAATTCAAAGCTATGCTAAACAATAACTTAAGGAAGGGTCAAAATTGTTACCATAAACCTTGATCGCAGAGTAGCCAAGGGATCAAAATTTCACCAAAATCAAGAATCAAGGTTTAAATTTAAGGCATGATCAATTAAAAATGAATAAAGAGAAAAAACAGAATGATAAACCAAGTTAGGGACAAAATTATTACCTTAATCATTAGATGGCCCACAGATCCAGCTTGTTACCTTAATCCTGTGGTCACTAGAATCAAGATCAGAATTTTAAGTGAATGAAAACAAACGAACGGTTATATAGAACAATAAACCTAGAGAGGGTTGAAAGTCTTACCTTCATTGCTGAGTAGCCCACACGCTGAAATTGCTTGCTTTAGTTACCAAAAGAACCCCTGACTCTTAAATAGAATGAACACAAAACCAACAAAAGCAAAATGAAAATGGTGTGTATTGGTTTAGAAAATTCTCCATTAATTAGGCAAATTGAGCATTTTGAAGAGAGGGAAAATACGGTAACTTTAGAGAGTAAACAAAACTCACCATAAAGGAAAAGCAATTTAAGATGCAGAACCAAGTGCAACTCCCGAAGTTATAGCCCCCGAAGTTATATCCTGCATTCATAGAATTCTTAATCTTAATCATACTTCAATATATTTTCATGTATGAAATTATGAATTAAGTGCCAAATCTTCTCAAAAAAACATGCAATTGGACTATATATTAATCAATTATTGATTCCAACATGTCTTAGATACCTCATATTTTTTAGAAATTAGCAATTTTGCACAAAACCGACCAAGAACATCAATTTGCTAACTTTTTCATTATACTTCATAAGTGATTTAGTACATTCTAATGAAAAAAGAAACAAAAACAAAGAAACTGAACGAGCAAGGCTTACCAAGTTCATTCCAGGTATGATATTACTCAGCAAAAGTGAATGATTTAATCGATTCCTGAGTGCTATACTTTCACCCGCTTTGACTAGACTACTAAAAGTCAAACAGAAGGCCTAGGTAATTAGATGTGCATTTGGAGGAGTACAATGAAATAAAGCAAAACATAGTACATGTTTAGTTATCTTAACAAGTATGCAACTGAAACACATGAGACAACAATCTAAAATGTATTTGTATAAATCGCTAACATTGGTGCTTCTTAACATGCAATATTGTAGTTTCAATGTAATGTAGTCTCTAATACCAAAACACAAAATTGCTAAAACACATTAAAAAATATTGGCATTTCATTGATGTTCATAAAAAAAACTGCTTTAGTTTTAAGCAACAAAACAATTTATAATATGATGTATGACTTAATTAACAAATAAAGAAACAACATGATGATAGAACTATTTTATATATATGTAAATGTTACAGAAAAAGCATTCAGATAATACTATAAAATAGTTAGGTTGAGTTCAAAACTACCTAAGCATAAACCTGGTGACTATGAATAAAATCGAATAACCATTTAAAACAGACAATCTAAAAACAATACATGTAGGAATAGATATGTGCGTCTTATTGCACCTGCTCGCAAGGCTTTCTGTTTTACCTTCTCAGCTAATGCAATTAGAACCTGTTGTGTTACTAATATGGTAAAATCCATCAACAACTCAATTTCCAAGCGTCAAAAGGGTGAAAGCTCAAAGCTACTATCTTAGATCTTAGCTAATTGCCTAATTGTGGTGTGTTTGGTTTGAGTAAACTTAATAAAATTTGGTTAAGGTAAGTGAGGTTAACCTGATCATGAAATTTAGTTTGGGTCGACCATATGAAATTTTCAATGTCACCTACAAATGTTAAATCATATATAGAAGATCAATAACAGAGGAAAGAAAGCGTTAGTTGATGTCCAAAACCTAAATATTTCTAACTAACAAAATCAATAATGGCAAACAAAGATTGCAATCCAAAACACAAAATCAGATTCATTATTACTAATTAACAAAATCTACAATTCAATTCAACAAATAACACATACTATAACAAAAACTATAAAATTGATCAACATCAAGATTTTGACCAACCTGAAACTCGCAAACACCTCATCCCACTTTTGCAGCACTCTCGAGTCTCGACCGCAGAAGATGTGCTTGCATAGATCAGTGTGGCACCTCAAATTTAGTGGAAAGTTAACTTAAGCAACATTTGGAATATACCAGCTGATATTTCACATATATATACTTGATTCTACAAAAAACGTGTAAGCACTTACTGTATTCCGCTACACATAGGGCAAAAAAAATGTCCAGAAGTTTGTGCATACATATTAAGGACCCTGTTCGGTTAATAACATGAAATATATTAGGAAGAATTTCGCTACATTCATAGAAGCAAACATAATCATTAAAATCTTACCCCGTAAAAGAAAAAATACCATAAAATAAGGAAAAAGCAAACTTGTGTCGCGTAGCAGTTGAAGGAGAGTGAGATTAGTATGACAAGGAATAAATTTTCAAATAAACTAAAAATAGACAAAATCACGAAATTGTTATAAATAAACTTAATTGTATGACCATGATGACAATCCATGATTGCGTATTTAGACAATTCCTTTGCCAGAGTCAACATCAGAAGTTTTGGGCAATCGAATATGAATACAAATGAAAAGATATACATAGTAGTTGACACCCGTCTGCTTTTGTTTACATTTCTACACATGCCAACAAGGTTTCCAAGACAATAAAGAGGGACAGGGGAATCTAATGTTTCATATACACACAGATGAACACATATACACATATAAACACACCTATATACTATACACAAACAGGCTCAAAACATCTAAATACAACCAAAGAAATATGAAATTGACCTAAAGCATCTAAATACAACCAAAGTCAATTTTATTCAAGTTCAGTCCTCTACTCTACTGCTTCCAAGAGCATAAAACAGAACAGTTATTATTATTATTTATTAACAACAAGTACATTTGTCAAAGGAGGGTCAAAATTGTTACCTTAATCGTTGAGTAGCCACAGATCGAAGGATTACCTTACCTGGTAACACTTTTTTATCCATCTTATTGGTAATTTATCAATAATGAACATACTAGATAAAATAACAAAAACAATATTACCAGATATGTGAACAATTATACCAAAGAAATATGAAATTGATAATGCAAACACTAACAAACTTAAGAAATTCCACTTCAATTCATTCAATAGCACATGTGGCTCAAGAAATTGAGAGATACACAAAGAACCCTAAACAAAAATCTTTTATCCCCAAATCAGATCTAACTACCACTAACAGAACTAAAACAAACATTGACACTTATAACCCTCCAACTATTTGTTGGGTTAATCTTGATTGGGTCAAGTCGGGTCACGGGTCTAGTATTTGAGTCATGTTTTATTTTAAGTATGCAACAAGTTTTTAGTTTTGAAAGAGTCTTAGTAGTTGAGTAGTGGGTGTTAGTGGGTCTATTTTATAAGAGCACTGACCCATGTTTGCATGTTTTCCTTTAGTCTATTTATATGTATGGATTGCAAGTAATGAAAGTAAGATAGTTTATGAGTATGATCTTGGGCTCGAAAGCAACACTATTAACATTGACAGAAATGACCCCGGAACAAATTTACTTACTGAGATCAACTCTAACACTTTACAAGATAACTATCTAATTTTTAAAGAATAAATTATTTAAAAGATAAAAGCATCTAATTACACCCAAATTGAAGTTTTTGATTACAAGTTCAGACATCTACTGCTTCAAAGAGAAACTAACAGAACAAGCAAAATAAAGGAAAATTTATAGAGAATGATAAACCAATGAAAGGTAGAAATTGTTACCTTAATACTTCATGTGCCACATATCAATTATGTCGACTTGTTAGTTGTTACTGATCCAAACAACAATTACCAGAAGAAAAGAAAAGAAACGTGATTTCAAAAGTGTATCTAAAATAGTGTCAAGTACCTGAATGTTAAACATTGTAGGGTTCCCAAATCATATAACAATTGCTTATAAAAATCTCCCATTTCATCAAGTTTGTAATGAAACGTAAATACACCAACCTTTGGATCAAACGTGGGATCGAACGTTTAGAGTCATTAAAGTCGCACGAAAACGCCGTGAACTCCATTGTTAGCACGATCGACTGATGGGTCTGTGAAGGTGTGGAAACGAGAGGGAAAACGATGAAGCGTAAAAATGTTGAGACATTGTTAATCAAGATGAAGCATAATCATACATAATGATAGGGTTTTGGTGTGGCTCGAGTTAGGGCTCAGATGTTATATTACAGTGATTTGGGGATTTTCTTGTGACCGTTGCAGACGATTTGGGGATCATTTCCTTTTATACATCCTTTTTTTATTCTCATTTAATTATCTTAATATATGAACTCTTTTACCTGTTTTTTAAGAATTTTATAAATAAGATATCTTTGGTCGTTTCTTGATACTCTACATCACAACTTAAATGAGATATTGTTGATTGTTTCTTTGCAATCTAGGAAACGTTATCCCCTCCTCCCCCAAAACAAAAATAATAATAAAAAATTGAATGACCATAAGTTGAACGTCATGTTTCTAAGCATCAGGCCGGTGAACATCAAAGAAACTAAGTGCAAAGGATCTGTGTTTGTTAAAAGTAAGGACATATGTTGATTGGTCAATAGTTGAAGCACTTAGAATTTACTAACTTGATTGACCACGTAAGGGATAACAAGCATCCACATTACTATAACTTTAAAAGGCATGGTGGTAAGCAAGAATCCGTAATGTACAAGTGTGAACTGCATAGACATCTTAATTTTTTTACTAATTTAAAGTTTCTCTTTAAACCCTTTAAATTTCTGTTCCCCTCAAATTTAACTATACTTACATTTTAAACCATACTTATCTAATTAGTTTTATTAACCCATTCACCTTTTCTGTGTATGTATAATGTTTATGTGTGTTTATATGTGTTCATTTTTGTGTGCGTGTGTTTAATGTATATGTGTGTTCATCTGTGTTTTGTGTGTATATCAAGATGTGAGTGGATCTCAGCTTCATCAGGTACGATTCAGTTGCTCTTCTCGAAAATTCTTACCCTTTGTTTTGTTGTGACATGTTTGTTCAATCTGTGGCTACCTAGCGATTAAGGTCACAATTTCTCTACTCTCCTCTCTAACTTGCTTACTGTAACATTTTTGTATTTGACACTATTGTAAAATGATTAATAAAATAACTGTTTAGTTTCTTCCTCTTTAAAGCACTAGATTAAATCTGAAATCATCTCGCCTAACTGTTAATTTTGTCACCTTTGCTCCAACATGGATATCTAATCGAGTCATAGAGTTCTTCATCTAAGGAACCTTGCTGGGCTACCTCAAAACATGAAATATATCTCATGTCTAACATTGGTCACCATTATCATACAGATCAGCACATATTTAGCAGTAAGTTCTAAGTTAAATAATCTCAGACTATCTATTCTTTGCTATTTGTATTCAGAATCTGCTGTTCCTGATGTAGCTAGCTTCATATATCAACTATACTTCTAACACGCTTCACGTGAATGCAGGGATCTCTCATACATATAACCTCACAGGAGATCTACCAAACTCCCTGAGTTTATTGTGTCAAGCATTTCAACATTGTAAGGCTCTTTCGTGGAACTACTCATTACTTGTTAATAAGTTATTGTATAAATATGTCCAAAGCTGTAATGATGCTTTCATTTTTGGATGTCATGTGCAGAACACTCGGTTAACAGGTTCTTCTAATTCTCCAGCGGGTTTTTCTTTGACTGATGTGTAAGTTTGAATTCTCATGTACCATGTTCATTGTGATCTGTGGTGGGTATCTCATCTAGGTTATTCATTTGTTTTAATCGGAGGTTGCCCTAAACTACTGACGATTATGGTAATAATTTCTCTACACTCCCTTGGTTAGTTGTTTTGAGTAACTTTTCTTATTGGTTCTGTCCCAATCAGGTCAGCCTACTGGCAGAGGCCTTATCGGGGCCTTAACCATTTTATTTTGGTGTCATTTTTGGTCAAAAGTTAGCTAATAACATAAAATATTTTATGTAATTTTTGTAGATTTGTTTGAAATTGTTTGATGTGATTTTCGAAGATTTTGTTAGTAAATTACCGGTTGACAGCAACAAGTTAGACAACTTGCATAGGCGTTTTCTAGGCCGTAATCATATATTTTAGCATGATTTTTGGTCAGAAGTTAGCTAATAATATGAGTTATTTTATCTAATTTTTGATGATTTTTTTTTTGAAATTGTTTCATGTGGTTTTGTGGGTATTTTGTTAGTAAAATACCGGTTGACAGCAACCAGGTTGGACTACTTATAGAGGTCATTTCGAGGCTGTAACCATTTTATTTTAGCATGGTTTTTGGTCAGGAGTTAGCAAGCATCACAAATGATTAATGTAATTTGTACGGACTTCTCTAGAATTCATTAACGAGGTTTTTTGGTGGTTTGTAATCACAAATAAAAGTAGACTATTACATATTTAATTATGTAATGTTATTTTTGTGACAGTATTTTACAGTTGGTGAAATTTTGATTCGTTGACTGCTCAGTGATTAAAGATAACGGTAATAGTTTCGATCCTTCCATAGTTTATTGTTTTGTATAACTTTTCACTCGTTTTCATTTGAGATTACCATTAGATTATGATCTTCATTCTAGCGACTAAAGGATTAAGGTAAAGATATGATACTTGGACTGCTTGGTGAATAAGATAATTGTTTCCATCCCTTTCTTAGTTTATTGTTCTCTATAACTATTCATTTATTTTATTTAAGATACCCCTAAAATTATGAAAACTATTTTCATCTTGTTTAAAAATCTAGTGAGATAGTCACAATTATTATATTATTTAATAGTATCTTATGTTTGATAGCATGACTTTGGAAGTTCTATCCATTTAGAAGTACACACCAATAAGGTGTTCTTATAATGAGCTAAGTGGGGAATTGGTCATAACGTGGTTGGGTCAAAATAGGTAAGTTTTTATCCAAAAGTTTAAAGTATCCTTCAGATGAAATGTGGATTTTTCATTTGCGATTTATGCATATACGTTTCAGATTGTTGTCTCATATGTTATAGTTGCCTACTTTTTATGATAACTAAACATTTAATATGTTTTGCTTTATTTGATTGTACTCCTTCAAATGCACAGCTAATTACCTAGTCCATTTATTCGACTTTCGGTAGTCAAGTCAAAGCAAGTGAAATAATAGCACTCAATAATCAATTAATACATTTCAGTTTTGCTTATTGATATCACCTGGAATGAACTTGGTAAGCCTTCCTCATTCAATTTCATTTTTTTCATTCTTTTTTTATGTATGTACTAAACTGCCTATGAAATGTAATAAAAAAGTTAGCAAATTGATGTTCTTGGTGGGTTTTGTGCAAAAATCAAAATTGCTAATTTCTAAAAAACTATAAGGTATCTAAGGCATGTTGGAATCGGTAATCGGCTAATATATAGTACAATTGCATGTATGCCGAGAAACTCTGACCTAATTTCATACATAAAAATATATTAAAGTATGATTAAGATTAAGAATTCTATGAATGCATGATATAACTTTAGGGGCTATAACTTTGGGGGTTGCACTTGGTTCTGCATCTTAATCTGATATTTTTTTGGCGAGTTTTGTTTACTCTTTTCAGTTATCGTATTGTCTATCTCTTCAAAACGCTCAATTTCCCTCGTACATGCTGCACATCCCGCACTTCCTCACAATGAACGTTCCATTTACAACCTTATCTGCTTTACTTTCGTATTATCATCAGGATCTATAGTATGATTAGAGAACTTTCATGGTGTAAGTTTTCAAAGTTGGGTTCACCACAAAATCCCCACGGCAACGCGCAAGGAGCATCAACCTAGTTAATGGAGAATTCTAAACCAATTATTTTGATTTTTCTTTTGTTGGTTTTGTGTTCATTCTATTTAGGAGTCAGGAGTTATTATGGTGACTAAAGCAAGCATTTCAGTATGTGGGCTACTCAGCAATGAAAGTAACACTTTCAACAATCTCTAGGTTTATCGTTCTATATAACCATTCATTTGTTTTCATTCACTTAAATTCTGATCTTGATTCCACGGACGACATGATTAAGGTAACAATCTGGATATGTGGGCCACCCAGTGATTAAGGTAACAATTTTGTCCCTAACTTGAATTATTGTTCAGTTAAATCATTTTTTATTGTGAATGCCTTTAAATTTTATTCTTAATTCTTAATATTGGTGAAAACTTGATCCCTTGGTTACTCTACGATTAAGGATTATGGTAGCAATTTTTACCCTTCCTTTAGATTATCGTTTTGCATAGCAAAAATTCTGATCTAGATTCTCGCTACTAACGGATCAAGGTAACAAATTTCCTTCCTTAAGTTATCATTTCCACTATGTCTTGGTTAATTTAACATTCTGCATAACTAACTATTCACCTTTTGAGATTGCCCTTATGTTCTGAACACTTTTTGTGCAAAAGTATTTTTTTTAATCTTTTTAAGTATTTTGTGAAATATTTACAAATCTTGAAATGCAATTCGTTGAGGTGTACATTTAATGAGCAGGTTGGGGAATTGGTCAGGACGTGGTTGGGTCAAATGTAAGTTTTTGTCCAAAAGTTTTAATTTTTTATAGTAATCTTGCAGTCTAGGGAATTGGGATTTTTTTGGTTCCCCTTTAATTAACTAGAGGGGATATCTATAATTCTTTTACTATCATCAGCCAAATTTTAGAAGTGTGCAACTTGGAAATATAGGTGAGTAGGGAAATTGGTTAAACGTGGCTTGTTCAAAAGTATGTCCTATATGATCTCAAGATTTCTTAAATCTCTTCTGTATTACCAGAGGTGGTAAAATAGTTTGGGTTAGGTAATTGGTGAAAACAGGTTGGTTCGTTTGTCCTGGAATATTTCTTGTACAACAGTTCAAATCCTTTATAGAAATGACTTGACAGGTTGAATGTTTTAAGGTAAACTTCTGATGAAATATGAATTTGCCATGAGTGATAATTTATATTTCCACTATCTAGTCATAATGACTAGTTTTCTAGGCATTATATGTGGCTAAAGTATTGAGACCAGCCCAGGTTGCCTAGAGTTTTATCGTGGGCTACTCAATGATTAAGATAATAGTTTGTTTATCATTCTGTATATGTTTTCATTCTTCATTAGATGGCCAGGATCACTCAGACTCTCATAGTATCTTCTCATCTCAAAGAGATCATGCATAGGTAGATTGAATAAGTCTTGCCATGTGTAGACATCTTCACCACCTGATCTCTGATCACATGCCATCTCTATGGATTAGTTGTGAAGGTCCAGGATAAGATGGGTCTCTCAGATGCAAGAGGAGGCACTTGAATTGGAGTTGATGGGGCTGCCTCTTCATGCACTTCCTCGAGTTGATCTGATTCACCTTGAGGCTTGGAGGTGGATAATTCAAACTTCTTCTTATTCTTTGACTTTGGTTTAGACGTCATCCTCTTCTTCCTCTTTGAAGACTTTAACAGAGAAGACTGGCTTGCAACACCTTGTTGATCAGTCTTGTCTTGCTCAGTTGGGTGTTCCTCCCTCACAGGTTCAGAAGGAGAGGGAGTTTGACCCTGTTGTGGATCAAAAGATGAAGCTTGTTGAGACTCAGCAGGAGGTCCAGGTTGTGTTGTCTCAGGTTGTTCAACCTTAACCTCCACTTCAGGAGGAGCTTGACTTGGAGGGGAGTGTAAGTCAATAAGCTCTCCACTTTTGATCTTCTGCTTGATTACCCTAATGTGCTCATCCATTGTAGATAGAGACATGGGGCCAAGTCTTCTTCCGGAGAATCCATACAGCTTCAAGAAGCTTATCATCCTTTGTCTGTCAGCAGACTTCTTCATACTCTTTTGGATGATGGCTGATCTTGACTTTGCAGCCTCTTCCCTCATCTTTCTCTTTGTTGCCTTTTGTTCTTTGAGCACTTGAAGTTCAAGCTATTTGAGATACTCAAACTCAATGTACTCAAAGGACAAGGGAAGAAGTGCAGATGCCTGGTAGATACCTGTGGCACTCAAGTAGTTGATCATATTTTGCCTATCTGTTTCTTTGTCTACCTGAGGTTCTTGTGTAGCTGTCACAGTCTCTTGCATAGGGCTTTATTGAACTGGGGAAAGAGTAGGAACATGATTGTACAGTCTTTTATGTCTCTTCTCTTCTTTGATTTGGAGGAGCAGCCTTGCATCCTCTGCTTCCTTCATCTCTCTTGACACTTCCATGTCAGCAAGTTCATTGAGTTCCTCTAAGGGGAGAGATATAATCTCATCAATGTTATAGTTCCTGGTCTACAGGTAAGTAATCCTGACTGCCCTCAACTCATCATCTTGAGTGTTTGGTCTAGGGCAGCCCTGATTGCAGCTTGCATGAAGCTTGAAGACCCAGAGGAACTTTCTCCCCTTAGCTTCCTCTTCCTCTCTCTCCTCCTCCTCAATCTTCTCAGGAGTTAAAATCATTTTCCCTTTGTCACCCACAGACCTTTGTGATAGTTAGTGGAGAGAGCTTTGGCCTTTATCTCTTGGTGTAGCTTCCAAGCTCTAGCGAGAGAGAGGTTGTGATACACCTTCACCAGTAGGTGTTTCACTGAGGGAATGAATTGCTAAAGTAGTTGTTGTTGTGACAGGGCTCTCAGGCCCTATCACTGGGCATTCAGTCAAGGTTTTCCCTTTGAAGCTAATCTAAGGGTCTGCCTAAACATCCAGTTGACCAATGACATTACCTGATTGCCTTTGTCTCCTTCTTAGGCTGAACTCATCAGTAATTCTGTCTTGAATCCTTTGTGCCAGCCTGCCAGCTTGTCTAAATTGATTGGGGTTGACAAGTGGCATGTTGATCAGGTCAAGACCTTCATAGTAGTTCAAGGTCTAAAAGTTGAATACCTCTTGCTGCCCTTGAACTCTTTTAAGAATGAGGGCTCTTCTATCAGCATCATACCTCGACCCAATGATATAGTTTGAAGTTCCTTGGGGTGGAGATGACATAGCCCTTGGAATGCTTTCCTCAAAGAGACCCTGAATGAAAGAGTCTAGAGAGTCCACATCAATATGAACTTGAGGAAGTTGCTGAGTATGCACAATTACAAGTGAGGATGGTGAGTCCTCAATGGGAATACTCCCTGAAGAACTCACAGGTTTTGTGATCGTAATGACTTTCTCCCTCTTTTTGGTAGCATCACCCTCTTGCATAGGTGAGGTAGGAGTTAGATCAATCACATCCACAGGTTCTTGTGTTCCTGGTTGAGCTCTCCTTAAAGGTCTCCCAGCTAGTTTTTCCCTGAGATAGGATATCTCAAGTGGCTGATCATTGATCCTATTTTGCAGGGTAGTCACCTGAGATTCAAGGTGACTAACCTTAGAGACTAGGTAGGTGCATGTTTTTGACAATTTTTGCACCTTTAGTCTCAAATTCCCCTCATCTTCATCAAAAGAATCACTAGGGGATGAGAGAATTGGACCAAAGTCCTCACTCTCATCACCAGCTTCATGTTTTTGGCTGCTGGATTTCCTCTACTCACTAATAGCCTCTGTTGAAGTGTCAATGAGTTAAGTTGCCATGGTTGAGGTCTTAATGATGTAATCACTTTCAAAAGTGAGAGCCTCTTCCATATGAATCTCCTGAACAGGTTCAGAGAGGTCCACCTCGGTAATGGGTGACTGATGTGGGCTAGACAAAGAAGACTCAGGAGCACTCCTTTCTCATTGAGTAGGGGAAGAGTAGAGAGACTCATGGTACTCACTGAAACCTAAGTCTTCATCAGTATAGAATTCAAGGTTAGGAATGGGTTTATTTAATTCTAAAGTCTGGGGATGGTAACTTTCCCCTGAAGGTTGTTCACTTGAGTGTTGGGACTCAGAGTGAAGGCTTAAGGCAGTTGGGCTAGTGAGCTCATCAGGCTGAGCATGAGGAACCTCAGTGTTAGGACCTTTTTCGTACGGAGTACTAAGAGATTCTGCGTGAAACCAGATCAAATAGTGCGGAATCCTATTTGATTGGCGATCCAATCAGTGAGAACGACAACCTGATCGATCTAACGATGAAACAAACGTTAAGAATTGATTAGAAATCAATCAGGAACGAACTATGAAGTTGGATAGGCTGTTTAGGACGCTCTGGATGGCTAGGGTTTTTAAATCTTCAAAGTCACCGTTTTTTCCACGAATTATGTGGTATTTATAGGTTTTTAGTTTTCATTTGTACGACTGAACCATTAGCATGGTTCAGTCGTGCGACTACTCATGCGATTGATTCATACGCACGACTGAAGGTTCAGTCATCTTACGTCTTAGTCATACGACTGATCCAGTCTCCTAGTTTAGTCGTGCGACTGATCCATAAGTATGATTCATTTGTGTGTATGGTCCATAAGTATGGTCCATTAGCATGAATAACCACCCGACTAAGTTGAACACATTTCTCAATCATTATTGACTTAGAACTATGTAAAACAACCTCAAACCTATATATGATGTTCATACATATGAATTATACTAAATACAATAATAATATGAAATATTTAAAGACAAATAAACATCAAGAAGCATATCATATTTCATTAAGAATTCACATTACATATGTGTAAGAAATGAAAGACTTTTACAATTAAGAACATAAACTAGAAACATGATGTATCAACAAACTCCCCCTTAGACCTAGTTAATCCTATTTTCTAACATTCTTCACATGCTCTTGGAATTTCTTATACTTCTCTTCTTTAGTGACTCCCGCGTGTATCTCAAATGCAAAGTATAGCCGTATAACATGTTGGAATTGTAGAGCTTGTACAATATCTTGCGTGTCATAGAACAATGACCACTTGTATAGAGTGTAAACATCTTCAGCAGACAAGTTTGTAAGCCACATTTGGTCAAATACCCTGATAGTCTCGATCTTCCCTTCCTTGTTCAGAACTATGACCGCTTCCACTATCCTCCAGTCATAATACCACCATTTGAAGTGTGGAGTGAAGTCCTGAGGCATCTCCCGTAAAGGAATCTTAGACATTGTGCGTGGGGGACTCCACTTCAACACCACCTTAGGCCTTCCAGATATAGGATCAACTTCAGTCTTATGAATGAACCGCTTAGGTTGTTGAGGTCTGAAGTTGACCCATCTGGTGTGGTATTCTTTCTTCAACGATTTCTCAAACCATCCCGACATCTTCCTTGGGTTGGCATACAAAAGATCTAAACATGCTAATCTTCAAAGTGGATATCTGAAGTACTCAATCCCCTTCTCCCTTTTAACAGCATATACATCCAAATCTTCAAAGTAGGCCCAATTGATGATCTTGCCTGACACTTTTTGATGTTTCTTGACTCGGTAAAGTTTGGTGTAGGCATTCAGCTTTGGAGGTGCACGTTGGGCCTTCATTTCTGATAAACAAGCTGCCCATTCAGCCTTCTTTATATCAACATTAGCATTTGTAGCTTGGGCTTTACTTTCATCCTTTGCTTTCTCTTTCTCTATCTCATCAAGCTTAACAAAAGTATCACTGCCAAAAGTTTCCCCCAAGTCTGGGATAACGTTGCCCTCAGGGTCAGTGTACTATGGATAGTAGTCAGACGTGACATCCTCAATCTCAATCTCAATCTCATCCACCCCTTGTAGCTCCTCGTCACTCAAAACTTCTACTTTCGGAGCATCTTTGACAAGCTCATCTAGATTTAGTCTAAACATATCAGCGAGCTGCTCATCGGTCAGATCATGAATGATTTCTCCTTCCTCTGGAGTGTAGCTCACAGACCTTCTCACAATCCCTTGCAAATCAAGAATCATAGTTAGTTGAGTCTTGACTTGCTGAAGGGGAATGACATCATAATCCTCAGCCTGTGGAGCATCGCTTTTGCCCTAATAATGTGTTTCTTTAGCTGGAGCTGCGGAGGACGCGACTCTTTTGGAGCGCCTCTCCTGTGCTGCTTGATTTGAGGCTGATGCAGATGCATCACCTTCTTAATCATCCTCCTCATCATTGTCATCTCCTTTTCCCTTTCCACCTCCTCCAGCTTCCTCGTCATCATCATGTTCTTCTGATTCATCATCTGTCAACTCATCATCATCATCTCCACCATCATCTCCATCATCTTTAATCTTCAAGGGCTCACCCTTGGTTCCTTCAACCTCAACATTAGCTTTTTGTTCTTCTTCTCCAACCCCTCTATCCGCTTGACGGATGCCATCACAAGCTCATTTTGAGCCTTCAGGGCATGGTGAGCTCGAACTAATGCTCTCTCATGAGCAGTGTTCTTCTCAGTAAGCTGAGCAATCTGCTTGCCTTGTGCAGTATTGACCGCCATCAACTGATTCATCTGGTTGGCTCTTAGATCATCTGTCGCTAGCAGCTTGAGCACCAGTCTGTTTAGGCTCGCCAACTGTTCCTCTAGCCCAATAGTGGGTAGAGTAGAGCCCTATGTAGGTGGGAATTGGTTGGATGTGCCAGCTTGGGAAGTAGTGGGTGCAGTGGTGGATGTGGTGTAGATGGGAGTAGGAAAGGAAGTGGATTGTGGTAGAACTGATTAGGGTATGGTGGGTGAGGTAGGTGTGAATGTATGAGTGGTGGTGGGAGTGTCAGTGGCAGTGTGGGTAATAGTGGTAGCGGTGGTGTGAGGAACAGTGGTGGTGGCAGTGGCTGTGGTGGTGGTAGTGGCTGTGGTGGTGGCAGTGGCTATGGGGGTGGTAGTACTGATCAAGGTAATCTTCTGCCTCTTACTCTTCTTGCCATAAGGATGAGCCATCCTCTTCCTCCTGGAACCCTTGGCTATAGGGGCTCCCCCTGAGCTAATCGGCTGGTCGGGTGTGTATGTTGGATCTGTGACATTAGTGTCACCACCATTAATTCCAGCTTGGCGTCCACCAACCGCCTCTTTCCCCTTTTCGGTAGCCACAACCCGGCTCCCGACTCTCCTGGTGAGAGGCTCATCATCAGACTCATCCTCTTCTTCTACCAAGAAGTCCTGATGGAAAGCAGCCTGCTTAGATCCACCAGGAGCAGCTGAAGTACTGTGTGGAGGTGGTGGAGATATTGTAGATGTGTCGATGGCCCGTGATTGACTGGGGCCAGCATCTCCACCTCATTGACCATCATCATGGTCATCATCATCGTCGTCATCTTCATCGGTAGGTACCACTATGGGCTCAACGTCTGAATCACTGTCATCATGACGCCACTTCTTACGAGAGGGCGCCACGTAATCCTCGTAGGCCAGATGGCCAAACAGTCTCCTGACCGGGGGCTTCACTTGCTTCCCCCGGTACACCTTCATCCTCCCCAGAGTGGTGTCATCAATCACCTCTAAAATCACAGCATCATCCTTCTCCTTAGGCAGCAGAGAAAGCTTCTCGTCTATGATCATCTACAAGAACCTTGGATACATGCAAAAGCCTTCCTTGCCTTTGGCCTCGATGTTCTCTATCAAGTACGAGAAGAGCATGCGTGAGAAACTGAACGGGTGGTTCAGTACCAGTGCAGCATATGCATTCTGGATTTGGTCGGACATCTCATCGAATCCTCCACGTCTGGAGGCTATGCACTTGAGGATCACATGTGCCAGATACTTAAACTAGGGGCATATGTTGCTCTTGTTCAGTACGCCGGCATTGATGTCTCCGGCGTACTTGATCCTCAGAAAACATCCTCGAACAGTTAGGGGATGCAGCTTGGTTGGATGGGCTCCGTCTTCACCCAAATCTAAGACTCTCCTCAGGTCGTCTTCACGGATCTCAATCTCTTGTCCGAATATAGAGCTCCAGATATAATGGGGCTCAACGGACCTGTCCACTGCGGCACAATAGACCGGTATGGTGTGCATGGAGTAGAAATGGCCTTGTAGATCCTCGATCTACACAGAAAGGCAATAATCCCGGTGAACTCAGAAGTTTTCCGAGATGTAGCATCTAGATGAGCACAGATGTTGTGCTTAGTGCTCATAGTCCATCTCTCAGCCATATGCGTAGTCTTGCATTTGCTGTTGAATCCAAATGATTTGTGAACAACAACTTGCAGCAGCGACATATTCAGCTTCACATGTTAACAGAGCAGCAGATGTCTGCTTCTTACACTGCCAGGTGACTAAGCGTCTTCCAAAGAACTGACATCCTGCTGATGTTGACTTGTAATTCATCTTGCAACCACCATAGTCCGAGTCACTATATGCTGTAATCTCAAAGTCATCATCATGAGGATACCACAACTCGAGTGTTGGAGTACCCTTCAGATAACGAAAGATCCTTTTGACCCCAATTAGATGATTCACTTTTGGTTTAGCCTGATATTTGGAAAAAAGACACGTGGCGTACATAATATCAGGACGAGAGGCTGTGAGGTACATCAGAGTTCCGATCATTCCTCGGTACATAGTGGCATCTACCAGATCACCATTTTTGTCGGGTTCTACATCGTGGTTCGTGTCCAGGGGACTCCTAGCAACTGTTGCATTCTCCATGTCGAACCTACTAAGGATATCTCCTACATATTTGGACTGATGCAGGAAGATTCCATTTGGTGTCTGATCCACCTGTAACTCAAGAAAGAACTTCATCTCTCCCATGGCACTCATCTCAAACTCAGCTTTCATCACTGATTCGAATTCTTTACACAATGCTTCATTTTTTGAACCGAAGATTATGTCATCCACATATATCTGTACCAGTAGTAAATCATCATCTTTCTCTTTGATGAACAACGTGCAGTCAGTAACCCCTCTGCGAAAATCATGTTTCAGTAGATGAGTAGAGAGTTTCTTATACCAGGCGCGAGGGGATTGATGAAGCCCATAAAGAGCCTTGTCCAGTTTATAAACTCTATCCCGATAATAAGGATCCTCAAATCCTTCGGGTTGATTGACGTACACTGCTTAACGGATTTCATCATGAAGGAATGCGCTTTTCACATCCAATTGATAAACTTTGATATTCATGTAGGATGCATAGGCTAAGAAGATACGAATTGCTTCCATCCTTCCCACAGGTGCAAACACTTCATTGTAGTCAATGCCTTCGACTTGTCTAAACCCTTGAACAACAAGCCGAGCCTTGTTTCTGATTATAACTCCTTGGTCATCTTTCTTACACTTAAGAACCCATTTAGTGCCAATCACCTTTGCCCCTTTTGGTCTGTCCACAAGAGTCCATACTCCTGACTTCTTGAACTGAAGGAGTTCTTCTTGCATAGCAGTAACCCATGCCTCATCGTTTAAAGCTTCACTTACATATTTTGGCTCAAATTGTGACACAAAACATCGATAAGCTCCATCATGTAGATATTCTTTTTCCATGATTGCGGCATAATCAGCTGAGTATAGCTGATTTCGTGTCTGAACTCCTGATAGAATATACCCGATGATGTTGTACAGGGGATGATGCACAACTCGAGTTCCGGGAGTGGTGGGAACAGCTACCTCATTATCCAAATTTTGAATCCCAGGTTCAGTTTTTGTGGCTGTTGGAGTATGGGGTTCAGAAGTTCCAGAGGCATCAAGATCAGATGCTTGTGTACTTTCAGTAGTGGGAACTTGTTCCTCATGGTCCACATTTGCAGTCTCAACTGCTTCATCATCAGAGGAAGACTCATTTACTTCAAGCTCTCCCCCTGAAGGGCTAGAAGTATCGTCTAATGGAACCGATGATGTCGGGTCTAGTGGAGGACTATTCATAACATCGTACATCATTCGAGCAGGTAACTCATCATCAAGATGAGAAGGAGGTAGATTGAAGGACTTGAAAAATCCATCATAGTCAAAGAAGAAGGAAGGTCCTTTGCCAGCAGGGGGTGTATCTTTGGACATCAACATTGCACCACACTTCTACCTGACCCGTTGAGTTGTTATAAACTCTCTTGTCTGGTATACTATATCCGAAAAAGATACATTCTTTTGCCTTCTCACAAAACTTCCCAGTCTGAGTTTTTTATAACAACATGCGCGGTGCTCCAAATGGTTCTAGATACTCCAAGTTGGGTTTACGTCGCTGGAGCAATTCATAACCCGTTTTTCCATGACGTTTGACCACCAAGACTAGATTGAGAGTGTAACATGCATTAGCCACTGCCTCGTTCCATAATTGAATGGGCAGCTTAGAGTCGGCTAACATTGTCCTTGCTGTCTCTATCAAGCTCTGATTCTTTCTTTCAGCAACCCCATTCATCTGTGAAGTGTAAGCAGAAGTAAATTGATGAACAATTCCTTTCTCTTGACAGAATTCCTCCATCCACTGATTCTTGAACTCTGTTCTGTTTTCTGATCGAATTTTTCTTACTTTTAGCTTGTAGAGTGATTCCAATGTAGTGACTAGATGATTGAATGATTCAAATGTCTCTGACTTTGCTTTTAGAAACATCACCCAAGAGAATCTTGAGTAATCATCAGTTACTACAAAGCAGTACTAATCACCAGCAATGCTCTTTGTACTGACTGGGCCAAACAGATCCATGTGTAGAAGCTCGAGAGGAATGTCGATAGAATTGACTTTTTTTGCTTTGTGAGACTTCTTGGTATGTTTCCCTATTTTAAACCGTTGTTTCCACTGTGGGTATTCATCCAAAGTTAACAACTTTGGCGGTTTGTTGTGGTTTCCAATCTCATTCTCCAGAAGTAGAAGGTTCTGGATACGCGAGTCCTTTCCAGCAGTGAATGCAACAAATTGGTCTTCCATTGCTTTAAACTTGGTAAACTTGGAACAGGGCAGATTCACTTGTGCGAATAAGCTATGCGAATGGGTCACTCGTGTGAATGAAAGATACGAATGAATTCAATCATGCGATTGGATTCAGTCGTGCGAATGAGCAGGACGATTGTAATCAACCGACTAAAACTGCTTGACCGTGCGAATGAGAAATACGACTGAGTTCAGTCATATGAATGAGAGTATACGAATGGGTTCAGTCATACGAATGGTCCAATCGTGCAACTGAAGGCTGTTGTGTTTGAAAAATCGAATATTTTGAACACTTTGACACAAAATACGAATTTTCCAGAAACCCTAATCTGCCGTTTGATGAACAATCGAAACTTTAACACATGCAAACGTCAAAAACACTTTTTCGGAGCAAAAAGATGACTCTTTTGATTGAAAACGTAGGTTTTAACACCAAAACCAATTGAATCCACGCAAAATCACGAGCCAAGGCTCTGATACCACTTGTTAGGACTGTTTTCGTACGGAGTACTAACAGATTCTGCGTGAGACCAGATCAAATAGTGCGGAATCCTATTTGATTGGCGATCCAATCAGTGAGAACGACAACCTGATCAATTTAACGATGAAACAAACGTTAAGAATTGATTAGAAATCGATCAGAAACGAACTATAAAGTTGGATAGGCTGTTTAGGACGCTCTGGACGGCTAGGGTTTGTAAATCTTTGAAGTCACCGTTTTTTCCACGAATTATGTGGTATTTATAGGTTTTTAGTTTTCATTCGTACGACTGAACCATTAGCCGTGCGTCTGACTCATGCGATTGATTCATACGCACGACTGAAGGTTCAGTCGTACAACTGAATCAATCTTATGTCTCAGTCATACGACTGATCCAGTCTCCTGGTTTAGTCGTGTCACACCCCAACCTTGACGGCGGAAACGTCGAGGAGTGAGAGTTAAGATCGTTCACAGCCACATAACGCTATTAATAACTCAAATATAATTTAATCATAGTTTCAATTATAACATTACAAGCATAAGTCTCAAAAAAACTAAAAGCATAACATAGAATGTAACAAATCATTCTTATTTCATTTATTTATCTAGGTCCATTCCTAGATGTGCAAGCTTCAAAGAGTAGATCACATACTTGAGGTATTCCTGAAACATGTTAAAAATAAAAGGTCAACAATAATGTTGGTGAGCATTCCATAGTTTTTAATACATAGATTATATAAAAGATGGCAATTCAAGTCATAAGTTAGTGAATAAAGTGATTAGGGATGTTATGAACAATGCAACAATCAAACCTCGACAAAGTTTTACAAGTCTCAAACGTTTAAAAGTATATACGATCAGCTAAGTGTACTTGGATCAACCAAAGCAGGCTTGTCTTGCCCATAGATCTATGACTTCGCTGGGCTAGCAATAGTTAATGATTGTACATATAACGCCATAACATGGTAACCACAAAAGTTCAACTAACCACAACTTGCATGATGAATTGCCATAAAGATTACAAGTCTCAAATAAGTTTACAAGTGCAATGATAATAAGTTAACATGTTTCACCCCAAAGTGTGAAAATAAGCAAAAAGGGGTATGGAAATACTCACCTTGATATAAGCATAACAAGATGATAAATAAAGATTAAAGGATGACCCAAAGTAATCCCAAGTATTCATTACAAGGCACCTAAATATGTATTACAAGATGAAGATTAATAATATGATTAACATTCAAATAATGATTAGGGTTTCGATTGGAATTTGGGGGGTTTTAATAATTACATTTTATAGATATATTATAATACAATCGTTTACGTTTTGATTTAATATATATATATATATATATATATATATATATATATAATATTTAAGATTAAGAATGATAATGAAAGATTCAATGATTGAATTTATTAATTTCATAAAGAATAAATACAATGTGTGAAAAGGAATAATTAATTCAATATTTAATTATTTAAATTTTGGTAAACATAATTGAATACCTTTTTAAATGACTTGTAGGATAATTTATAATTACTTAAATCATTTTATTAAGTTTTTAACCCTTTAAATGATCTTTATAATATTGAAACTGTTAAAATAAGAATAAAGAATCATTGAAAATTATATTGTTTCATAACTTTCAAGATATAAAAATAAAAGTTAACGAATAACTTTATTTACTAATTATGATATAACATACCTAAAAGATTAAATGAATAATTTAATATTTATCATATAAATTTATAATGTTTTGAAAATAATATCCATTTAAAATAACGTGATTTAAACGATGGATATTTAAAGGAACATTTGGACCAACAATAATTTACTAAATATTAAAATCCATTTTAATATAAATAAATCAAGAATAACCTTTGTTTAAAATGTCTTATTAAATAATATTTTTTTAATTACTTAGATTTTAAAAAAAAATAAATATAGAAAATTATTTGGTGCCTTTAAAAATAGTTAAAGTTTACTAAAACTAATTTTTATAACTATTGAAAATTTCTCATAATTAAATTAAAGCTTGAAAAGCCCTAAAAAATATAGATGAGAGAGCCCGGGTTCGAACCCGGGACCTCTTGGTTACAACCCACGCACATAACCAGTTGGGCTATAGCCCGATCTTGGTTAAAAGCTTCCTTAACAAATATAAGGACATTAATTTCAGAAATCCCCTTTTTAACTCAAGAACCCTAGAATGATTGATTCCAAATTGACCATCCAAACGATATTGTTAATGAAATCATTCATGGGGCTTTTGATGTTCACATAAAACCGAGTATATGATGAGGTTTAATTACCTGAATAGATGCCGAACTGATTAGTATGAGAACAAATAAAGTCGCGACTGCCTTGCTGTCAATTCGATATTCAAACGTGATTGTTATTCAAATTAACTTTGCAGATAGCTTTTAGGATCGATAATGAGCAAAAGCCCTCTGTTAATTCGGTGTAATAGGACTTCGAACATGGATCTCCATTAAGTTGCAGGTCACGATGATGGTGGTGATCAATTGCAATGAAATTGTGTTTATCAGGTGAAATTGGATGTGATAATCGGTTAGGGATAGATAAACGATCGTTTTGGTTGAGTTAATTTGATTATTATTGTGTTTTAACGCTCAAACGGCTTGGGATTGATGGCCGACGGTTACTCGAGCCCAAACGCTTTGGTAACCGTCGTTAAACCCGATTAAATGACCAATATTAGTTCGAATCATCTTCGCTTACGGCTGGGGACGGTTTTGGATCGAAAAACAAGTGAAAACAATGGTCGCCGGGCTTGGCCGGAGTGCCCACCGGCGCCTCGCCGGATTTGCGGGGAAGGAAAAGAATGGGGGGGTGGGGTTTTATGATTTACACGTTTGGTCCCTGTGGTTTAAACAGTTACATTTTATGCTTTAAACTTTCTTTTAAAGTTTATAAATTGACAAAACTAACCCTATAACTTTAAGTTTCAAACCTTTTTAGGTTTTATAATTTTTATAAATTGTTATTATTAATAATAGTAGTAATATTATTATCATTATTATTATTCTTAGTTATTATTATTATTTTTATAATTTTGCTATTATTAATATTATCATTATTATTATTATTATTATTAATATTATTAGTAGTAATAATAACAATAACATTATTATTATTATTTTAATCACAATTATTTTTAAGATTTTTATTACTTTAAGTTAAGTTTTATAATATTAAATAAGCATTGTAACACTTAAATGTTATTATTATTTATTAAATTAATTTGTTAACCACCAAATTAATTATGAAGCACAATAAACCCTCAATGTTTCACAAAAGACATAAAAGGTCCTTTTATAAACTTAACGAAGTTACCCTTTTTAATTAACAAAAATACGAGATGTTACAAGTCGTGCGACTGATCCATAAGTATGATTCATTCGTGCGTATGGTCCATAAGTATGGTCCATTAGCATGAATAACCACCCGACTAAGTTGAACACATTTCTCAATCATTATTGACTTAGAACTATGTACAACAACCTCAAACCTATATATGATGTTCATACATATGAATTATACTAAATACAATAATAATATGAAATATTTAAAGACAAATAAACATCAAGAAGCATATCATATTTCATTAAGAATTCACATTACATATGTATAAGAAATTAAAGACTTTTACAATTAAGAACATAAACTAGGAACATGATGTATCAACACTCAGCACTTATCCTTGAAGAAATGGGAGCGGTTTGCTCCTCATGGGAAGTGGGAGCTCTAGTATCCACTTCCTCCTGTATAGGTGAGTATATGGGGGCCTGTACAAGCTCAATAGCTTGAGCAGGGGTTCGTTTGGATTTTATTTGGTAGGTGAGGGTGATTTGTGGCCTTTTTGGTGGTTGAGAGGTAGAAGGTGTGGGTTCAACACTAGCTTGTGTTGCTAGGTTGTCACCTTGAGCAATGAGCTCTAACATTTTGGGGACAAGGACTGTTTCTACACCTGAGAAGCCTACAGTTGGCTTCTTCATGATTTTAAAGATGCTGGGCTTCATCTGTGTCACACCCCAACCTTGAAGGCGGAATCGTCGAGATGTGAGGGTTAAGATTGTTCACAGCCACATAACGCTATCTTTAAATGAAAATATTATTATCATAAGTTTTAAAGGTGCAAATTACAATCATAAGTCTCAACATGAAATAAACAAAAACATAAGACAAAACATTCCAAGACATTTTATTCATTATTCTAGGTTCAAATCCTAGATTTGAGCAAACTTCAAAAGATAACTTCAAGCTAGAGCATTTCCTGAAACATGTTAAAAATAAAGGTCAACTCTGAAAGTTGGTGAGTTTCCAAGGGTTCAATATACATAAATATATCAAAAGGTTTACAAGTAGCAATTCATGTCAAAGGTTATGAGTTATGCAAGATTATAGAACACATATAGCTACAATCAAACCTTGACCAAGATTAAGATTACAAGTTTATAACGATTAGCTAAGTGTATTTGGTTCCCATGATGAACAAGTCATACGTCATCAGGAGCCGGTAATACATCGGCTTTAGCACCAAATAGGCTTGTCAGGCCCATAGATCTATGACGTCGCCAGGCTAGCAATAGTTAATGATTGTCAACATATAATGTATCTCATATAAATCTCACAATAACACAAATAACCATGACAAAAATATAAATATGAATTGCAAGTGTGTTACAAGTATAAAACGTTTACAAGTGTAAGTTTAATAAGTTTAACATGTGTCACCCCAAAAAGGTGTGAAATAATAAAATAATAGGGAAAGAAAACTCACTTGATGTATAAGTGTATAAGATGGTAATAAGAATTAAATGACGTTCCAACGAGTTCCTTTAAGAGATACCTAAACGTACATATTACAAGTTTAAGTTTAATAATAAGATTAAAGTTTTAACCTGAACTAGGGTTTTGATAGGAAGTTTGGGGATTATTATAAATAAATAAAGCTAATTAGTGAAATCATGCATATATTGTGTAGTCTAGTAACAGAAAAATACCTTTTATATAATTTTTTAAAAGAATTAAATCCTTTCTAAAAATTTGAAGAATTTAATTATAAAATGTATGTAAATTCTATAAATATCATGATTAATCCATCACTAAAGATAATATAGTGACCAATAATAATTTAATGATTTAAATTATTATTTAAGGTCTATTTTATGAAAATAACTAAGTATAACATTCGTTAATAATATTTTATAAGTATTTGTTAAAGTATTTTTAAAAATTAAATTTACAGAAAATAAATAGAAGTCTTTAAAATAAACAAAGTTTACAAAACTATCTTTATAATTTTTAGAAATTTTTCTATATTTTTTATAGGCTAGAAAGCCCTAAAAAATAAATGAGGTTGCCTGGGTTCGAACCCGAGACCTCGAGGAGGGAATGTGTGTGGTTTACCGGTGAGCTAGGGCCATGGCCGTGTTATGAAATGAGTTTTAAATCTTAAAAACAAGATTAATCAGGTATCCCCAAATCCTAAGAACCCTAGAACGATTATGATCCAAATTGAACATCAATTCGACAACGATTACAGGAATAACCATGGGGTTTTGATTCCCCATGTAATCTCGAGTATGTACGTAAGTTTAATTACCCGAATTGATGATGGATTGATGAAGAACAGACACCGATGAAACACGACCGAGGCTTGAACTTGTTTGATGTGGAATTGTTGTTGTTAATCAAATTAACTTCGGTTGCAGCTTTGGGTGATGTCCTTGGTTCTAAGCCCTCAATCAATTGAAGTTTAAAATGTCTGGATGGTGGGTTTCGATTAAGTTGTAGGTTGTGATAAAGGGTGAATCGAGTGGAAGGTTCAGGTGTTTTTCAGATGAATTTTTGTTGATTAACAGTTTAGGAATAGATAGATGATCGATTAGGTTAAGTTAATTGGATTATTATTAAGGTTCAATGTTATTATATTTAAGATTAATACCTTTTAATTATTATTATTATCAACATTATTATATTTATTATTATTATTGTTATTATTACTATTATTATTATTTTTATTATCATAACTCAATGTTTAAGTTTTTCATTAAATGGGGTAATTACCATTATTATTATTATTATATTTAATAAATTAATTTATTAACATCTAAATTAACTAAAGAACAAGCATAAGTAACTCATAAGTTTCACAAATGACAACAATGTCCTTACAAGAATAAACAACGTTAACATTTAATTAACGGAAAAATACAATATGTTACAATCTGTCCCAATTTAATAATATTACTTGTTTCCCTCAACTGTGAGCCCAGTTCACAGTTGAGAATGTATCGAACATATCTAGGAAACATGTAATACTCTAAGGAGTCCAAGTTAGCAAGCAAATTTATGTAAACAAACTGAGAGTACCTGAACTTGACCCCTTGAACCATTCCATGCACTATGAAGGAGAGATCCTCAGGAATCTGGTCCCACCCTCCATGCTTGTTTGACAAGCTGTGGATAACCACATGTAGCAGGTATTTTCACTGTGATGAGACTTTCCCTTTCCTGATGGTCTTTATAGAGAAATCTCCTTCATAGCCCATCTGCACAAAAGAATGATTAACATCTTCCTTTAGAAAGGACAACTCATATTCTTCATCATCCAGCTGAAGATGAGTATCGATGATGGCCGGAGTGATAAAGATTGTCCTCCCCTGCACTGTGGCAGATAGTGCCTTCTCCCCATCCATGATGACCTCTTGACAGGTCTTTCAAACTTCAAGCTGATGATCCTCATAGAGTCTAGGATTAATGGTTAGGGAGGTGAAGTAGTTGGATAAAGCCAGAAAACGTCAAACCTCTGAGAAACTATCATCTTTCTCAAAGTTCAATAGAGAAACCTGGTTGTGTTGCCTGTGAAGTGGCATGGAGAAATCAGGGTTGTTTCTGCAGTTTAGGTTGGTCATTTTGAGAAGCTTAAGGGTGAAGGAAAGTGAAGAACAAATGCAGTCTGAGTGAATTAAGGTTAGAGGAATAGTTCAGATGAAGAATATAGCGAAAGAGAAGGGAACCATTTGGTATTTTTATGAAAAGGATTTAAGACAAAGTTAATGAAAAAGGATAAACTTTGAAATCTGGATGTCGGTCCCACCTCTGAAAAAGTAGTTTACTTTTGCCCAAAAAGTAGTTTTCTTGAAAGTCGAGAAATCTTCGGAAGGTTATGCTGATTCGGAAGTTCTTGAGAAAAGCTTCCGAAGGCAGATTGGCTTCGGAAGATATTCCAAAGGTTTTTGAGAATTTTGCTTCGGAAGAGATTTATTACTCAGAGTTTTTATTCTAAAAAGAACAAAAACTTGCGAAGGTAAATTACATTCAGAAGAAAATTGTTCTTTGAAAACATATAAGTACTTAAGTTAATTTTAAGCTTCAGAAGATATTTCAGAAATTTCTTCCGAAGGTAAATTTACTGAAGTAGTTATTTGTTTTCTAAGACATAAGTTTCTTCCGAAGGTAATTATAAATCTTCCGAAGGATAAAAAGATCAGAATTTTCAAAAATCTAAGGAATGTCTTTTTAAAAAAAATTTCTTCTAGAGAGAATAAGGGCTTATGAAGGTGATAAAATAGACAACTTAGGTTACACATGTTTTAGAAATAATATGATTAAGTTTTAAGAAAAGCTACACAAAGTTAATCATCCCAATAGATGATACAAGATATTTGAATCTTTGTTCATCAAAAGCTTTGATGAACAGATCAGCATATTGTTCATTTGTGTTAACTTTGACTAGTTTGATTAATCCCTTTTCAAAGTTATCTCTAATCAAATGATACCTGATGTTGATGTGCTTTGTCCTTGAGTGCTGCACATGATTCTTTGTGATAGAGATAACACTATTGTTGTCTATATGGATGGGAGTCTCCTTGAAGTTGAATCCATAGTCGAGCATCTGATTCTGAACCCAAAGCACTTGAGCACAGCAGCTTGCAGCAGCAATGTATTCAGCTTCAGCAGTTGATGCAGACACACATGATTGTTTCTTGCATTGCCAAGAGACTATCCTTCCACCAAGAAATTGACATCCCCCAAATGTGATTTTGCAGTCATGTTGCAACCACCATAATCACTATCTGTATAAGCATACAGATTTAAGTCAGAATTCTTTGGATACCGAAGGCCAAGTGATGGAGAACCTTTAAAATATCTTAAAATTCTCTTGACAGTGATTAGGTGTGACATCTTGGGGTTGGCTTGATATCTTGCATAAATACATGTGGCAAACATGATATCAGGCCTGCTAGCTGTGAGGTACATAAGAGACACAATCATTACCCTGTAGAGATGCTCATCAACAAACTCCCCCTCAAGATCAGGTCTAAGGGTCATGCTGAATCTTTTAAGTATGTCTTGTACATACTTTGACTGACTTATGAAGATGCCATTGTCCACTTGCTTCACTTGAATTCCTAGAAAGAAATTGAGTTCCCCCATGGCACTCATTTCAAATCTATCCTTCATTAGCTTCTCAAGGTCTTTACAGAGCTTTGGATTAGTTGACCCAAAGATAATATCATCTACATATACTTGAACTAGCATTATGTCATTTCCTGTTCCTTTGATGAAGAGAGTTCCATCAATAGTATCCCTTTTGTAGCCATGCTGACAGAGATACTGAGATAGAGTCTTGGTGCTTGGTGCAGCCCATAAAGAGCTTTATCAAGCCTGCAGACATAATCAGGATGATTAGGATCTGCAAACCCAGGTGGTTGTCTAACATACACCTCTTCATCAATCACCCCATAGAGAAAAGTATACTTGACATCAAGTTGGTAGACCTTGAAGTTCTTGGATGCAGCAAAAGCTAGGAATATCCTGACAGCTTTAAGTCTTGCTACAGGAGCAAAAACATCTGTGTAGTCAATTCCTTCTTCTTGAGTATACCCTTGAACAACTAGTCTTGCCTTGTTCTTGATGACAAGTCCTCTATCATCCTTCTTATTCCTGAACACCCATTTAGTTCCTATGGTAGTCTTCCCTTGAGGAAGAGGACATAGGTTCCAAACCTTTTGCCTTTTGAATTGAAGCAGCTTCTCTTGCATAGCTTCTACCCAATTTCCATCCTTTAGAGCCTTATCAATCTTCTTTGGCTCTATCTGGGACAAGAAACAAGAGTGAAGACAAACATTTACATCATGGGTTTGTCCTCTTGTTCTTACCCTTGAATCAACATCTTCAATGATGTTTGTGGTAGGGTGAGACTTGTGAATCCTTAGCTGAGGGATCACAACAAGTTGCTTAGAAGATCTAAATTAGAGAAATTCTGATCTGGCAAAGAGGATTCATCCTCCACATCAGCACACTTATCAAGATTGATTTGATCCAATGAGTGTGTGACATCATTGATGTTGTCTTCAATGGAGTGGTTGTCAGCATCAAGGAATTCTTGATCACTTTTACCACCACCATTTTCTCCAACATTTGAAGCTCCTTCATCTGAGTTTTGTGCCTCTAAGCTGGAATTTGAAGGCACCCCAGAAGTATCAACAGGATTTTTCATTGATGTGGTGGTAGAAACTTCATTTGCAGGATTAGTTACCACTGGAGCTGAAGTTGTGTAGCTTGAAGGTCTTATCAGCTCAAATCTTGGGTCAGGATCACCTGTAGGTAGAATATCCATGGATCCTGAAACATGCTCACAAGATTTGTTAAAACAGTTGGTAACTAAATCAAGATCAAATAGCCAATCAGGACTAGAACCTTTCACACTAGGAGTGTGCTCATTGAAAGTCACATTGGCTGACTCCTCAACTACTCTAGTTCTGAGATTGTATACTCTATAAGCCTTGGCTTGAGAAGAGCATCCAATAAAATATCCATCATCTGATTTCTCAGCAAACTTGGCAACTTGATCTTTGGTATTCAAGATGGTACAAGGACATCCAAATGAACTGAGAAAACCAATAAAAGGTTTCCTTTTGTGCCACAGTTTATAAGGAGTCTTACCATGTGTCTTAACTACTAAAACTTTGTTTTGCACATAGCAAGTAGTGTTCACTGCCTCTGCCTAGAAGGTGATGAGCAGTTTAGAGTCAGACAACATAGTTCTTGCAGCTTCAATTAGTGTCATGTTTCTCCTCTCAGCAACACCATTTTGCTAAGGAGTCTTGGGAGCACTATATTGTATTGTAATACCCTTTTCATCACAAAATGTATCAAGGATTTGGTTCTTGAATTCAGTTCCTTGATCACATCTTATGGTTTTGACCTTGTGATCACATTGATTCTCAATCTTTATTCTGAAATTTTTTAGAATCTCAAGGGTCTTATCCTTAGTTCTAAGAAAAAAGACCCAAGTGAATCTTGTAAAGTCATCTGTGATCACCAAACAATAAGAGGTCCTTCCTAGACTCATTACACTGATGGGGCGAAAGAGATCCATATGTAATAAGTGTAGGGGAGTAGTGATGGAGTTTCTTTCCTTTGGCTTGTAAGATACCTTGTGTTGCTTCCCCTTCAGGCATGCAACACAGTGGTCATCACTTGTAAACTCTTTTTTTGGCATTCCAGTTACCAAATCATTCTTAATTAATTTATTCATGTTTTTAAAGTTTACCATGGCACATTCTTTTATGCTTGAGGAAAGACTCATCACTATTTGCTTTAGATAGAAAGCATGAAACTTCTCCCGAGGGAGATGTTTCTTGCAAATCCATCTTGTACATGTTTATTTTCCTGGGGGCTCTGAGCAGGATATGCTCATGAGGAATGATCACCTCGGGCTTGAGAACAATGCAGTCATGCTCAGTTAAGAGCATGTTATGACTCTGATCACAAAATTAGGATACACTCAAGAGATTGTAGCTCCTTGATAAAGTTTACCTTTTCAATGCTGAGCTTATCATTTGTGACCCTGCCCCTTCCTGTAATGTAACCTCCTGCATCTCCTCCAAAAGCAACTGGTCCTCCATCAATTCTTTCAAACTTTTGGGGTAGTGACTTATTGCCTGTCATGTGCCTGGAACAACCACTGTCAATGATCCATGCATTTTTGTTTGTCTTGAGTTGTTCCTGCATAAAAGAGATGATTAGTTACATTTGGAAACCCTAGCCTCATTGGTCTTGGGCTCATCAAAAGAAGTTGAAGACAATGCACTAGTAATTGATCCTATAGTCATGTTTTGAGGATTATTTGCTAATGTTGATGAAGAACTTTCAGCCACTTGGTCTTTCTTTGTCTTCCACACCACCTTTGGAAGCTTAGACTTGACCTTTAATACTTCAGAAGTTTTGATGACTTCAGAAGTTTTGATAACTGGACCTTCAGAAGATCTTGCTTTCACTGTAGCAGGCTTCAGTGCTTCGGAAGTATTCCTTTCTTCCGAGACCAAATTTTCTTTCGAAGGCAAGTTTCCACTTGTCTTCTTCTTCATTTTGGAGCTTCCGAAGGAAAAAATTTTCCTTTCGAAGCTTGCTTCTTCTTCTCCAAACTCTTAGAAGTTTCTTTCTTGGTCATGTGGAGAGTACTCTTTGGATTGTAAACACAATCCTTAGCAAGATGAGAAGTACTCCCACACATAACACAGTCCATTTTCTTCCTTCTAGGAGTCTTCTTTTGTGAACAAAGCTGAACTTGATCACTGTCCTTCTCCATCTTCATCTTTGAAGATGTTGTGGCAATTCTTGTGGGGATAAAACTACCTTTGGAGCTGGATGGTTCAGGTTGTACAACAGTGGTGCACAACTGGTCAGCCTTCTTATTGATGATGGGATGATTTGGACAAGAACTAGAACTCTTGTTATTAGAGTTCAAGTTTGTGTCTTCAGCCTTAACCACTTCAAATTTTGCAGAGATGAAGACTTGTTTCTGTGTAGAGTTGAAGGTGGCCTTGATCTCTTGAGCCTTCTTTGACTTTCTCTTGGCTTTCCTGACCAAGTTCTTTCTCTTTGACTTGGTCATCCCAACAGCTTTACTCTCCTCAGAGGGATGGTGACCCTTCTTAGAATGCTCTTCTTCACTCTTCTAAGATCCATTCTTCACTATCTTTTCTTCATCCTCTTCAATCATATGGTCTATGAGTGGAAGCTCATCTTCACAATTTCCACACCTAGGAGATCTTACAGACAAGATTGTGTGTGGTGGAGCTATCTCACTAGATCCCAGTCCCTGCTTATTTTGATAACAATTTTTTTCATACAAGGATGAGGATATTATGTTCTTGAAGGTCTCTTCTTTAAGAACACATTTTTCTGCTCTGATTTTGCTGATCACAAGCTCAGCCTGGTATTCAGTCAACTTAGTTATGAGGTCTTTGATCTGAGTCCTGTAGTTTGTGTGCTCATGTTTAACAGTTGAAATGGTTTTCTCTAAGTCCTCTGTCTTTAGTTTATAATCATTTTCAGCTCTTTTAAAATCAGCTTTTAAGATATTTAAGGACTCAAGATCAGATCTTATTTCTAAGTTATAGGACCTGTATCTATTTACTTTAGCAATACATTCAGGAGTACAAAGATGTTCCAATACCTTGGCTTCATCTGGTCTGCCATGAGTGCTTGGTTTGGAGAAGCATCTTCCACCTGAAAGCTTCAATCAAAGCCTCCTTCTTCAATAGCAACTGCAGCTTGCTGCTTTGGCTTCTCATTCTGGGGAGCTCTATTAGTGTAGTTTGGTCTAGCTTGTGTTTGGCCACCATTTGTCCTTGGTGCCTTACACTCCCTTGCAAAATATCCCATCTGCTTACAGTTATAACACTTTACTTTGCTTTTATCCAGCCCAAACTTTCCACTGGCTGCATTGCTTGGAAACTTCCTCCATGTCCTCTTGTAGAACTTATTGGCTCTGTGAGTGAGAAGAGCCATCTGTTGGACTATCTCCATTTATTCCAGATCATCTAGATGGATACAGTCCAGGTCTTCAAGGGTGAAGAGAAAGTTGGCTATGCTCTCACCAGCAGAGACAAAAGCATGAGAAGAACTTGTCTGTTGGAATGGACTTCCTTGAGTGTAGCTTGCTCTTGGAGTCTCTGGGAAGGTGATGAAATGACCCTTTTGTGAGTTGTCAGAGTAGCATATAAGATGATGTTGTGGTTTAATGCTTTCCCTTTCATCCACATGGAGGGCTGAACTCAGTTGATTGCTGGAGTTACCAGATGAGTTTTGCATGTTCATCTCCATCTGGTATCCACTGAGAATACCATACAACTCTGTAAGAGTAAGAGTCTTAAGGTTCTTAGTTCTCTTGATAACAACACAATAATATGTCCCTTGTCTAGGAAGAGAGGACATGAACTTCCTCACAATGTCCCTATTCTCAAGAGTTACTCCAACATCCATTAGAGTATCCATAATCTCAACATATCTGAAGTATTGCTGAGTCATGATTTCACCTACTTTGAAGGTGAAGTTTTCAAACTGCTGCTTCAGGAGATCCTTCTTATTCTACTTTGCTTCATTGGACCCCTCATACATAAGCTTCAGTGCTTTTCATAGTTGCTTGGCAGTTTTGCACTTCTTGAAGCCTCTGTAGATGGAGTTTGGAAGAGCACTTTGAAGGCCTGTCATGGCTTTCTGATCAATCTCTATTCGTTTCCTGTCTTCTTCAGAATAGTCAGCCACAACCTTTGGAATCATACCACCACCAGTAGCTGCAGTGGTGCTAGGTATGTAAGGTCCTTGAACAACAGAGTCCCACATCCTGGAGTCTTGAGACTTGATAAAGCCTTCCATTCTTTGACATCAAGTATCAAAGTCTTCAGGAGTGATTAGTGGAGACTTTGTTATAGTTCCAGTTTCCATATCAACTTTAGTAATACCTGCCATTTGAGTTGTTAAGTATTTTATGTGTGTGAGGGATCTTAAGATGGTGAGATCTTATATTAAGAGCCTGGAATGCTCTGATACCAAATGCAGGACCGTTTAAGAGTATGCACTTACAACACAACAGAAGAGAGTTTTTTAGAACACTTAACAGATCAAATAGGGAACTGGTTAACTTATATGAAGGATGCTAAGAATACAAGTAAATATGTGAGACAGAACAAGATAGCAAACAACACAAGTGTATGGTTTTCAAGAATGCTATATATTGCTTCTCAAGTTCTCTTACAAAATGTTACAAAGCATAGAAAGAAAGTTACAAGTACCTGAGATACTTTATACTACATCCTACAGCCGGCCATACTTTGAAGGCCAACTGGATACATAAGACTCGACAACTACAAAATCAATTGTAGAGTCAAAGGGCAGATTGCCTTTTGACTAGTGACTATAACATGCCATTGCTCATATCCTAATATATTACAAAAAGGATAAAAGTACATAAAGTAGAAAGCACAGACTCAAGACCTCAGTGTACAATTACCAAAAGCATGGACCTTTTCACCAACTCATGTAAGTTGGTGACTGAACAGAGTTGCAGCGGAAAGATGGTCCAGCTTTATGGTAAAGTACATTAGATATAAGCATTTTCATAAAAAAAAAGTCTTCAAAAGAACTCTGTCTTCACTCTTTGGCTTCGGAAGACTTTGTCTGTGAAGCTTCGGAAGACTTCACTTTTGGCTTCGGAAGATGTTGGTCTTGGCTTCGGAAGATTTTTACACTTAGAATATTTTCTAGTGCATGATGTAAAACTTCCAAAGCATTTCTACTTTTGTACTTCAGTGCATGCACGTAGAGAGACTTTGGATGTTTTGGCTGCATCAGACTTATAGGAATCCTTACAATTTAAAATGGGTAATTTTTATGCTAATCAAAACAGATTGTATAGGTTGACCCTAAGCACTATAAATTAATGTTACAATATAAATTATGTTACAAATTTGAGATATGCTTAATTGGTCAAATGTGGTCGGTTAAGTTTGATGTTTTAACATACTCTTTTCCGTAAATTTAATTTGGTCTTTGATTGATATAAAATGTATTTATGCTATCAAAGGTATTTTATCTAGATAAAGTGTTCATAGCAACTCAATTGTAAAAAAGTTTCACTTGTTTGCTTTCTTTATCCTATAATTATTTTTTTATGCTTCAGGTTGAGGTAACAATTTTGAGGTGTGGCAACATGGCAATATGGGTGAGTTGGGTAGTTGGTTAAAAGTTGTTGGTTTAAAATGAGTTAAGTTTTATGCAATTTAAAACAGGATGATTGAGTAGACCCTTAACATTTTCCCCCAAAACTTCTAAACATTTTAAAAATATGTTGTGAAAAATAATTTTTGTTTCAAATTCGACACCGCTATTCTCTTTTATGGACTTCGGATTTTTTTACTCTTCTTTTTGACTGGTGGTGGTAAAACATGTGGGTGGGGTAATTGGTCAAAACGGGGCGATTAGGCTTCCAAGAACATTTCTTGTTCAAAAGATCAGCCTTGAAAGGTTCCTTGTTTTGAATTTTCATCCGTAATGTAATTCATATTTACACTATCTAGTCATAACCACTAGACTTATGGCATTATGTGTAGCTAAAGTGTTTGTAGCATAAGTTTTCATTTGCATGCTTTAATTTGATGCTATAGTTTATTCTTATGGGAGTAGTTAAGACTATAACTAGAAGAGAGACTTTGGTTAAGGCAAAACAATTTGGTTTTATGTCAAGGCGCCCAACTATGGAAGCGATACACATTCGAGGGAGGTTGAAGGAGAAGTAAAGGTAGAATCGTGATCTTCACATGGTGTTCATTGAACTAAGACGTACGATAATATGCCACATATATTGGCAGAATTTGGAGGTTAGAGGAGTACCATGCAAATATATAGATATAATTGGAGATATGTATGATAGGACTGAAATAAGTGTATGGGCATCGGTGGGAGACACTTCTTTCTTTTTTCTTTAGAGGCATGCCTCCACCAAGGGCTCGTGTTAAGCATGTATCTGTTTGCAATCTTACATGATAGCACATTGAAAAATACCATCAAATCACAACCAATGCTCCTAAGATTATTTCTAATCAAAATATAAAATTAAAAACACAAAGTAATTAATTTTAACGTGCAACCTTAATCTAGATATCACGCAATCAATCAAGATCAAACATACACGAGCATGACAACAATTTTCAAGCATAAAACAATACACATATATATATTTAATTGAGAAAATAATCAAGTTCTAAGATTAATAAACAAATACGAAATCAAAACCAAATATTGAATCAAAACATGAATGGTTTTCAACCTAACCTAGGTAGTACTAATAAATTGTTACTCATAATGTTGAAAAACATTAAGAACAATACTAAAGATTCAAACTTTATAAACATAAACGAGAGAATCGACAAAACAAATAAATAATAAGGAAAACGAATCGAAACCGAATGATTTTCAATGCTAAACGATTGCTCTCCGATCGTGCTCCAAACTTCAAAGTTGAATCAAAAATTAAAATGCTTTCTTCTTTCTTTTCGAATTCTAGTGTCGCTTTATTCTGCCGTTGCTTTTTTTTCCTGTGGTTTCTCTCCCCCTTCTGTTTTCAATACACCTTTTTTTATTAGGTTTCGTGTAGGCCCAATTTTTTTCATCGCCGCTGACTTTTTGTGAATAATATTTCACTTTATGTTTCCAAAGTGGGCCTGCACGTGAGTATCCAACAATTAAATTTGATGACATTTACTCTTGAAAATTTTTATTATTTAATGCTCACAAAATTTTGTAATCCACCTGCAACATTCACGTGACTTGCTTTTGAACTCAAATAAAATACCACTAATAATAATCAAGAATATATGAACCTTTGTTTGTTTAAGCAATTCAAGTAGATAAAGTTAGATGAACCGGAACATTTACTGTATTCACAATTTATTTAAAAAAAATTTCAAGTTATAATAAACAATTTTGACAATTTAATACACAATAGGTCTAAAGAAAATTAATGATCATAATAAACATACATTCGAAGTTTTACTAAATATATAACTTTTTAGCTCGTAGTCTCTTAAAACATTCAAAATCCATGTGTGACCTAATAAAAATAGTAATTTATAAAAACAAACATAAAACCAATCATAAGTGAGGGAAATATTTATATAATTTATGTTTACTTTAGACCACATCAGGACTTTTTGCAGCGGTAAACAAAGATGGTAAGCGTTTTCACGGGGAAGTGCCGGTTGAAATGACAGAGGTGACCGTGATGAGCGTGGGTGTTCTTGGTTGTTATTAGTGATAAAAGGAAGAAGAATCAGGGTTGTTTAGTTGTTAGTTGAGGGTTTTTGCAACTAGTGTACAACGAGTGACAACATATGAAGGATTTTACGAGTGCCTTGATTAGCTTGTTTCGTGACAAGAGGAGACCGGCGTACGTGCGTGGAAGCGGACAAAATGGACCTGGCAAAGCAGGTGGCTTTGGGTTTGGTTCATTTAACTGAAGAAAAAACGTTAAAAGGCAGTGATTTTGTTTTCGTAGTCAGTGGTAGAAGCCTCTTGAAACAGAATTGATTGGGAAAAGGTACAGATTGTTAAAAAATATATTGGAGTTTAAGTCGGGTTTGCTTTGGATGTGATCGGGGAAAAGATCGTTGATCCATGAAGAGTCAGGATGTTAATGAACAGGGTTCCATCGGGATGCCATGTTAGATGTTACGGTTACAGAAGACTTTAGACATGAACTAGGTGAAGTTCGGGTGTTCGTAAAAAGGTCAAAATAGTTGGAGATGAAGGTAACGGAATCGCTGTAGAAAGTGTTGTGTGAACAATCCAATTAAGGGGGTGATTGTTGGGTTAATCGGGTTTAGTTCACGGGTCACAATTTAGTATCTTAGGGTCATGGTTTAAGAAGCTGTGGGTTTTGGATATGAGTCAAACTTGGTTCCAAACTTGCAACAAAATTATTCCCATATTATTCACATTTATTCACATGTTTTAATTAGTGTTTAATTAATGTGTGAATGGGTCAATGTATTGACCAAGTAAAATAAAGGAAACGTGGGAAAGTGAAAGACTTCAAGCTAGTCGGTTTGTTTAGGTAAATAATCTTGTATTACGTAACCCTGGTGGAAACGTGGGAAAGTGAAAGACTTGTAGGCCAACTTGATAGCATCCTGAATAGTGGTTGGTTTGGAAATAGTGAACATGCTTTGGATTTCGGGGACTAATCCATTTATGTATCTTTCAACCTGCATATGAGGAAGGTTGATCATGCTAGGATACAGAGTGGCAAGCTCGTGGAGCGAGTAGTATAGGCTTCTATCTCGGAACCAGTCGTCTTCAAGTTCTAGAACTCCATTTCCGGTTTCTACACCTCATCCCGGAAGCAATATTCCTTTTTCAGTAGGTTCTTGAAATCATCCCATGTAGTTTGGTTGTCAGCTTTCATATCCAACATCTAGATCTGGGTGTTCCATCAACTCAAAGCAGTTCCATCCAGAGTGCAAGTAGCATACTTCACCCGATTCGCCACAAAGCTGTTGCACTTCTCAAAAACAGATTCGAGCTTTTCAAACATCTAATGAGATCGATTGCTCCTTTTGCTCCAGTAAATGGGTTGTGTTTGCAGTCCATGAAGTACTTGTAGGTGCAAATCACTTGACTTGTAACAGATTTCTAATTAGGGATTGGAATTTTAACGAATTTTTACAATTAACAAGATTAACAAGGAACACTTTCGCGTCACAAGATGAACTGGTATAACTTATCAATCGGATTCGGTTGTGGATTGTGGTTGGCCAGAGCATCAGCTACATGTTGATTAATGAGAGCAACAGGTTCTGGCGGGGTCATATAGTAATAAGTATCTTGCATATTAACTTCGTCAAGTAGAAGAAATTAAAAGAATTTAGCACAACCACTGCTTAATGTTCAAGTAATAATCTTTAATAAAAAAATTGTAATTATGTCTATAATTAATTAAACCAAAAATCAAAATCCAAATATCTCAGTCGGATGGGAACAACCCTTCCTATCTAGGTGCAAAGTACGTAAAAGTCAAAAAAATGAATGAAAGAAATTAAAACAGAAATCAATGAGACGCGAGAGATACAACGCTATTCTTGGGCTCTACTTCGTGTTCTCTTTAGGATCTTCCTCTTCCGTCTGTGGTTCTGCATTCATTGCATTGATGTGGCATTCGACCTATTTAATTCGTAGTTTGATAGTTGTTATAGTCATCTGATTACCAACCACGTGATCTATCAAGACCACTACACCATTTCCCAAGACATTGCGACTCCAGCCTGATTTCTTAAGTTGCTCCTTGGTTTCCGCGATCTCCTCCATGGCTTGTCGTAGTCCTTGTCTAAGCATCGCGCTGTCATCTACAAGGTTTCTGATAAGCTATCTCTCATAATCCAAAGTAGCCGTCAAAGTGGCTATGGCTTGCTCAGAAGAGCAAGGGAGAGGAGGCAAGGTAGGCTTAAATGGTATAGTCGAGATAGATCTAGTCCGAGGTCGGCGTTCAGAGGCGGAGGAACTTTCTCCTTCTGAATCAACCTAGACATGTACTGGGGTAATATGCCCAGTCATGGGTTAGAGGATGGAGAGGTAAAGCAAAACTTTGATTATAATCAACTTCATCATACTCTCAAGGCGTTCAGAGGCGGAGGAACTTTCTCCTTCTGAATCAGCCAAGACATGTACGGGGGTAATATGCCCAGTCACGGGTTAGAGGATGGAGAGGTTAAGCAAAAGTTTGATCATAATCAACTTCATCATACTCTCAAGGCGTTTAGAGGCGGAGGAACTTTCCCCTTCTGAATCAGCCTAAACATGTATTAGGGTAATATGCCCAGTCACGGGTTAGAGGATGGAGAGGTAAAGAAAAAGTTTGATCATAATCAACTTCATCATACTCTCAAGGCATCATAGGCCACTTGCTCTGACCGAAAGATAAAGAAGGGGAACCGGGACGAATATGACTTTCTTCTTAACGATTTAGAAGGTGAAGAAGAAGAAGCCATCCTGTAATGAAACACTCACATGTATGAGCAAATGCAATGAAATCCAATAGTGTCTACATGCATGTAACTAGGAAACAAGCTTTAATCTAAATGCAATGCAAATGAACTGCAATTTTAGTTCGTTATAACATGTTGCCTTAGTTACACGCATGTAGAAACTATTGGAATTCATTGCATTTGCTCATTTTGTGAGCGTTTGATTACTGGACGGCTTCTTATTCTACTATTATAAATCGTTGGAAAAGATCCATTTGTCTTGGTTCACTGTCTTCATCTTTCGATCAGAGCAAGTGGCCTATGATCCCTTCAGGATGGGTTGATTATGATAAAACTTTTGCTTTACCTTTCCATCCTCCGACCCGTGACTAGGCACATTACCCCCTATACATGTCTAGGCTGATTCAGAAGAAGAAAGTTCTTGCTCCTTTTGAACGAGGACGAGACCCGTCTCTACTATACCTTCTGAGCCTACCTTGCCTACTTTCCTTTACTATACAGAGCAAGCCATAGCCACTTTGATGACTACTTTGAATTCTAAGAGAACTTATCAGAAACCTTATGGACAACAACGCGATGCTTAGACAAGGACTACAACGAGCCATGGAGGAGATCGCGACAACCATGGAGCAACTAAAGGAGTCAACCAAGAGTCACAACGCCCTCACAAATGGTGTGATGGCCTTGACAGATGGTGTGATTGGTAATGAGGTGACTATAACAATTAACAACTGCAAATTGAAGGGGTTGAAGGTCACATCAATGATATGAATGCAAAACTGGAATAGGAAGAACCTGAAGAGGAGCCCGAGAATAATGCTGGATCTATCGCGTCTCATTGATTTTGTTTTCATTTCTTTCATTCGTTTGTCTGACTTTTACGTACTTTGCACCTAGATGGGAAGGGTTGTTCTCGTCCAACTGACATATTAAGCAGTGGTTGTGCTAAATGAAGTTAAGCAGTGGTTGTGCTAAATGAAGTGGTTGTGCTAAATGAAGTTAAAATGCAAGATATTTATTTATTTATGTATGTTGTGATTGTTAAGAATGTTTAAACGTGGAGGTGGCAGTATCAACATGATCCGGGCATAACTTGCTCTCATTAAACAGCATGTAGCTGATGCTATGGCCAGCCACAATCCACAATCAATCCGATTGGTAAGTTATGCTAGTTCATCTTTTGACGTGAAAGCATTCCTTGTTAATCCTGTTAATTGTAACATTCATTGAAATTCAAAACCCTGATTAGAAATCTGTTGCAGATCAAGGGGTTTGCACCTACAAGTCCTTCATGGACTGCAAACCCAACTCATTTACTAGAGTAGAAGGAGTGGTCAGTCTCCTAAGATGGTTTGAGTACACCACTGATGATGAAACTTCATTCTAAACACATTATTATTGGCAAAAAAATTTTCATTATTGAATGAATGTATCGCAAAAAAATTATTATTAAAATATATGTACCGCAACTAAAATATTTGAGATACCCCTGGTTTTTTCGGGTTAGATCCGCCACTGTCACTAACCAATGTTTGCATGTTTTCTTTTTGTCTATATATATGTATGTATTGCAAGTAATGAAAGTAAGAGAGTTTGTGAGTGTGTAATCTTGAGTCTGAAACCAACAATCAAGATGAAAGAACACATCTCTATTTAGCTTTAAAGAATAAACAGTTGGAGATCATAAAACTTTTGATTCAAACAAAACCTGATGTTGGCAAAGAATTGAAAGAAAATGCTGAGGCTATTTTGCATGCATGCATTTATTATAATAGTTTTAAAGCATTGAAATTGTTGTGTGAATTATGGAATGATGATGAGCTTGCAGTGGTGAAAGATTCTAATGGAAACACCCTCTTGCATTTAGCTGCTGTTTATAAGCAAGCTAGTTCAGGTACCAGTTTTAATTATTATTACTTATTTATTTATTTTAACAAATTTTCAAACTTGAAAAGGCTGAATTTTACGGATATTCGAGCCGGGATCAAGTTGTGCTAATTTAATTTAAGAGAGCGCCGCTTGTTTCAATTTTTCTAAAGCTTGATCGAGCTCAACTGGTTTCAAGTTCTATGTTTATGGATGAATTTTTGCTCTCTAATGTTTTTTAAGACGTATATCGTGCTCAGCTCAGCCTTTTTAGTATTTATTAAATATTTAAAATTTGTTTTATTATACATGGATATAATTATTTATGTTATTTATATAAGTAACACGTGTACATTATTTAGTATTTTTTTGTGTATTTATAGTTATAATATATTTATTATGTAGTTTTTATTTATTTTATAAAATAACAATTATTATGTCTATACAAATAATAATCTAATTTAGGCTTAAGCTAGTTAAGCTCAACCTCATTTATTAAATGAGCTTTAGTTTAGGCTTAAGCTTGTGTTGAAACTCGTTTAAGCGCAGCCAAAATCAAAATCCAACAACCCAATCTTAAGTAACTCTTAGTTTTGTTTGCAGCAACTTTGTTAATTGTTTATAATGAACTTAACTTTTTATTAAAACAATTATAAATCTAGGTTCTATTATTTGTATATATGTAGACTGTGAAGTTTCTGTTGAATTATGTACAGGTTCAATTACGTAACGTTGCCGACCGAGTTACGACACGAATGAGTTACACCTTGGGTAACGGTTGACAAACCCACTTATTTTGATTAACTAGTAAATTAATAAGAACTGTTGTCGCAACATAATAATTTATAAAAGTTATAAGTGATTTATTTTAACGTTTATTTAATGAACGTTACTCAGTTTGGTTTCGGTTGTTATATATGGGTTGACATTACTCGTTAATTAATATTCAACTATAATAAAAGTATCATAAGGGTTTTTACCCCTTCACCTTTTAATTAATATATGTTTCTTAGTGCACACTACAAGATTTTGACCCTATCGCGACGACAAATGTCGTCGCCATAGGTGCCCTTTGTCGTCGTCATAGCCTATGGCGACGACATGTCGTCGCTATAGGGGTAGTAGCCGTAGTTTCGTCGCAATTGGTCAAAAAAAGTCGTCGGCGTAGACTTTGTCGCCATTGCCACCTATGGCGACGACATGTCGTCGCGATAGGCGTGTCGCTATTATTTTTTTTAGTTTTTTTAATTCAAAATTTAAAACAAAATATCTAACCCGGGACCCTATGGCGACGACACGTCGCCGGCATAGGTATTTTAATATAATAAATAATAAAAATGGAAAATATATTAAATTAATAAAATTATTTTCTAATTTTACCTATGACGACTTAATATTGATAATTATAATTGGATCATTTAACTGATATAGTATTATATAATTATAAATTATTATAAATTATTATTCCCACAAAGTACTATCAACTTATATAATTTAACATCGATAATTATAATTGGAATTAACTGATATATGTTATCTATAATTATAATTAATAAATATATTATTATTATGACTTATAATTATAATAAATATAATTATTATTTTATAAGTATTATTTTTATAAGTATAATTATAATAAATATAAAAAAAGTCCACAATGTATTATTGTTAATATTATTATTTTTATAAAAAATACACCCTATGGCGACGACACGTCGCCATAGATGTTTCACAAAAGGCGGGGTTATTTCCCTCTAATTTATTTAGAGGGAAAAAGAAAAAAAATTACCTATTGCGACGACATGTCGTCGCGATAGAGATTTCAGAAAAGGCGGGCATTTTTACCGCCAATTTATTTTAGAGGAACTAAAATAAAAAATTGTTTTTTACCTATGGCGATGACATGTCGTCGCCATAGATAAAAGAAAATTCTTGACTCATCTGAAATAAATATAAATTATGATAAAATTACCTATGGCGACAAAATGAGGCGACGGCTTTTGAGTCGTCGCGATAGGTGGAACCTATCGCGACGACATGTCACGATAGAGTTTTGGTAGCCAAAAACCTAATCAACCATATAGCGACGACATGTCGTCGCGATAGGGTGACCTATAGCGAGGACACTATGTCGTCGCCATAGGTCTAGTCGCGATAGGGTAATATTCTTGTAGTGGTAGCCGATTTCAACGGGAAGATTCCCTATTTAAATCACACCCCAGCACCACCACCCCCGGTCACATCTTGTGTTTGCTACCATCGAATCATCACGCACCACCGTTGTTTTATTGTTGTTGTTGTTGTCGTGTGCACTGCGAACAAGATCCAACCAGAGAAGTCTAGACCCGTGCCTCTCATAGTCGCGGCTTCTAGCGTTCCGTCCCGTGTTCATTTTCTAGTACCCAATCGTTGAACTCTCGGTGTCTCGATCGGTAATCTATTAACTAAGGTATATTATATCTCATCAGTAGTTTAATTATCATTTGAATTTACATTGTTTGTAACCCAGATCCTGTCGGGTTCACTCTAGTATTTAATTTTTACTCCGTTGCATTATAGATTATTAATCTGATTAATAATTATTAAAATTGTTTTGATAAAAATAACCTAACAAAGATGGGTATCAGAGTCAGGCTTACAACATGCAAATCAAATCTAGTCTTTCAACTAGTTACAAATCACACTTTAAAATTGTTTAAAGTTTATGAATTTATTATTAGGGCACCTTATTTATTTTGGTTGAATATTTATTAACCAAAAGCAAGCTCGATTTATTTTGATTGTGTTTAATATGTAAATCTGGTTAGACCCTATAATTGAATGGTTATGTTTTGGTTTGAATTTGTTTGTTTTAGTTTTATAGTTTTGGACCATTTGATGGCTCAAAGTTATAATAGATTAGTGTTTCTTTTATTATGTACTTTTTATAAATAATATAATATTTGAAGACTTGAAGCCAAAACTGGAGACGAGACGAATCAGGGTGGGAGTCGATCAAGACATCTAGATGCACCTAGGTTCATCCTTGTGGTGGTTTTGTGTTGTGATCCCGTGACCTAGTTTGATCTTGTTACTTGGCTCTAGCAAGATCAAACAATCATAGCCATGAGATTTATATATTTACTTTTCTATTGTGGTTGTTTTAATTTTATAATTATTATAATTTGTCAAATTAATACCAAACTAATTAAAAATACCTTTTTTAACAATCAAAATAAATAAGAAGTTCTAAACTTATTTTTAAAACTTGTTAAAATATTAAAACAAATAGTTTGTTTTATAAAAGGATAACTAATTAAGTTTTCAAATTTATAATTAGTTTTAATTTTAAAACTTAAAACTTGATAATTTTGAATTAAAATTGGCTATCTATTTTTAAAGATAACTATGCTGATGACACCTTAATTTACTATTTTGATTCCTTACAAATCCTCAATAACATTGTGTTTTATGTGTGATTATCCCTTTTGATTCTGATAGTCAGTGTAAAGATAGATTTTAAGGTTGCACTAAGTGGCTGGAAAGCACATAAGATTGTGGCAGTCATGGCATCTCGCAACAAGGCAGTAGAGAGAGTTACTAGAGAACCAATGGTTTTTGTGACTCACGTGGGTTGAGTATAAATAATCAGTTTACAAATTACTATACCTTTAAAGGCATAATGAGAATCACTAAAGCCATTTTATAAAAAAAGTTAATTTATATGTTCTATTTTTTATGTACGTGTCAGTATAAATTCAAGTATATACGTCTATGTTTTCATGCAAATGTAATTCAGTAGGTAGAAAGCAAAATGTTGGGTTTTTTTTATTAACTGTTTGAGATGGTCTACGTTTCAATATTTGAGTTACTCTATGTTTTGATATAGATTATAGAGTTAATCTCGGTTTTCGTCCCTGTGTTCGAGTTACCAACGTTTATTTTGTCTCTATTATTGTGACTTACGTGGGTTAGATTTTTAAAAAAGACCAAAATAGAAACAGCCAATAATGAAGACAAATGAAAGTTGATACTCAAGTGGAGACAATTTGCAAAACACAGGAATGAAAACCAAGAGTTAACTCTAGATTATATTTTGACAATTTGAAATAAATTATAGTTTTGAAATAAGTTAGGTTGATTGTAGGCTGTATTTTATCACGTAACGTTACGTCGCGTCTGATTGAGTAGTTAATAATTAAGAATGAAAAAAAGTTGGTTTCGTGGAAGGTAGGATTGACTAGGACTAGAGTGAATAGGTACAAAACTAGATTCAAAGGCCTACCTGCAAATGCACTTTATTCAATTCCATCGGTGATATGATTACGATATATCAAGTTCACATAAAACGAAGAGATCGATTATGCGTTGTGCTTGTATGAAGAAGAAGAAGAAGAAGATGAGCGAAGAGGTAACTCAACGGAGCATGAAAACGGCATCAGACATGACCTGGAGCTCATCCTCGTATGAGTCGTGGAAGTCATCGTCTGTGTCTACCCGGAGCTCGCTGTCGAGCGTCCGTGAATCCTTACCACATGAAAATCCACACCTTTACCATTTCAAAGAGATTTTCTCCGCCACAAACGGATTCCTGGCGCCCAAGTACTCTTCTTCTTCTTCTTCGGGCGCGTGGCGGTGTGTCATCCGCGGAGACGACGTCATCGTCTTTCAACGGAAGCTCAGGCGGGCGATTGAGGAGTCAGAGCTTCGGGAACGACTTGTGGTGATCTGCAAGAGCCACCACTCGAGTCTGATCAAGCTCCGGGGGGCTTCCATGTCTGGAAGCTACATATACTTGGTTTATGATTACGTCAAGGGCGCCAGCCTCGCCGACTGCCTTAGGAACCCCAACAACCCTCACTTCACCGTGCTCTCCGATTGGATGTCGCGGATTCAGATCGCAGCCGACGTCGCCCACGGCCTTGATTACATCCACAACTCTACAGGTCTGCACAGGAGATTCGTCCACAACCACATCAAAAGCAGCAGCGTGATCGTGACTCCGACGCCACAGTCCTCTCGGGCCAAAATATGCCACTTCGGGACGGCAGAGCTTTGCGGGGAAGCGGAGTGCATGAAATTCGAGGGCACGAGAGGCTACATGTCTCCCGAGTTTCAAGCGACGGGCAGGCCGACGCAGAAATCGGACGTGTACGCCTTGGGAGTGGTGGTCCTTGAGATCTTGTCAGGAGAAGAGGCCCTCAAGTACACGAGGCCCCACAAGGGTGACATCCGGAGGGTTTCACTGATCGAGACGGCGAGAGAGGCGGCGGGAGCTGGCGGCGGACTGGGGCTGAGACGGTGGATGGATCGGAGGCTGAAGGACTCCTTCCCGGAGGAGGTGGCGCTCACGCTGGCACGCTTGGGACTCATGTGTGTGGAGGACGATCCGGATAAGAGGCCCGACATTAGTTGGCTCACGGGTCGGATTTCCAAGCTCTATCTCGACTCACAGACTTGGACGGACAAGATGGGGCCGCTTCCGCAAGATTTCACCCTCTCCATGGCCCCGAGATGACATCAAATCACACCACAAAATTCCTCTTGGCAGTTGGCCCCTAGCCTTTTCTTTTCTTTTTTTTTCTCAATTTTTAATAACCCACCCAACCCTGAACCCTCTCTGTATTTTGTATCCTCAAACTAATAATCATCATCACCACAAAATTTAATTACTTTTACCTCTCATTTTTTTTTTTTTTTTATCAACAAGGATGATATTTCTCATTTTATGCATCTTGTAGTACTAGTGTTGTTCAATAGATAAATAAAATAAATGTTTTGAAACATTTGGTTGGCCCTAGCTCTTTCTCCCAAATCAAACTTGTGTTGTTTTAAAACAATATAAAATACATGCAATTTGCCCACTATTTGAATAAACAAACTAGATAAGTTAAATTATGTTTTATAATTATATTACTACAGTGCAATATTGACATGAAACAATCCGCCCAAAGGGATATATAATATTCCAATTCATTTCAGTCAAAACTTCTACATGAACCGGTGTTTTAAATTTAAGTCGTATTACCTACAATAGTATTTAGATAACATGACGTGCAAGCAAACCAAAAAAATATAATGTCTAGTCTCCGTGACCAGGAATAGACATCATAACAAAACCATTTCATTGCCTCATGATTCAAAGAGAATAATTGGTTGCATGTTAATATCTTAAAATTATCTTAAGTAGCCATTTATTATTATGATAGCGGGATAGCGGGAGAACCAGTGCTTCGCAATGGGTACTTAATAATTTTCAAATTATTAAAATAAAAACGTAGATTGAAAAAAAAAGCACATTTCAACGAAAACCTTTTACGCATGTTGCATAACATTTTCATTTTGTTAAAAGCACTTCAAAAAGAAAACTTTATATAAGAAAAGCAAAACACAACCTCTAAGCAAAAACAAAACCTTTCGGAAAATCAGATCAATGTAGTGGCCTAAGGCTCTGTTGGTAGAGCACATCATTTACACGTGCACCGATGTTTTTCAGGGGAGTGCATCATGCAATCGAAAAAATTGATCTTATTGAGAAATCAACATCCGACAGATTTTCTTCGCGGATCCAAACGTCCTCACAAGGGGCACAATAAGAATAAGACCAGTAGAGACTTCATAAGTGACCATTTGAGTTGCAAATCGTAATGCTCCAAGAAATGCATATTTTGAATATAAAGGAGTGGAAGTCCTAACAATCAATGACTTTTTTAATTTCCTTATATGAACCGTACGAGCACTTCCTTTGTCAACCCCCCCCCCCCCCAACCGTGCTTACGGCTCTATACCCAACCAGCACATAAACCCAAACTTCTTTATACGAATTTTACTTATCCAAGCTTTCGGCTCGGGCCTTGATCTCAGTTTAATGAATTAGATCGTTGATCCATGCTATGAGTCTTATTGTTCAGGAAGAGATTATATATATAACATTTTGAATTGATGTTAATAGTGATTTAAATTGTATAAATTGTTATTGCATGATTAGAGAGAGAAACAACCTATAAGACATGCAAGTTGGGTCTATGTGGATTGGCATTTAAGTGATTAATCTGCTCAACCATTGATTAATCAATCTTGAGCATTATCAATTCACATCATAAAATTCATCAAATTTTATAGATTCACGTGTGGATTGGCATTTAAGTGATTGCAAATTAGTATAAACAAATATCAATAAATGTAAAGTGTTATATTATATACTTGCATCGAAAAGTTATTGTATGATGTGTTATATTATATAGTTGTATTGATAAAAAAAGGTATTGATTTTTGTGTTAAAGTTAACTACATATAGAATTTTCAATTTTAATCAAAATTATTAATTTTATAAGATCATGCTTGATTAACATTCAAAATCATCATATATCGTACACGATCAATCTTTATCATTAGTTCGTCTTGAGAACATAATGTTTCACTTGTGAATTTAATTAATTAGGAAGGTTAAGATACTTAAACTTATCTAGCAATTAAAATTAAAAACATATATAATAAAATACATCTTATCATTTATAAAGAAACAAGTATCAAGCCCTCGCGTTGCGGCGGGGGCGTAAAACCGTGTTAAGTAACATCAATCTCACACCGACGTTAGCGACCGTCAATGCCAGAAAATCTCGTATAATCAAAAATAAAAAACGAAAAAAATCATACTTAACGAAAAGGAAAATAGACGTAAAAGCATTGAAGCACACACATAAAACGTAAAACATAGAAAACAATAATTAAGTCAATCTAGGACCTTTAAACAGAAAATTAGGCATAAAAATGTTGAACCACATACGCACGTTGCGATGTGTTAGCTCGTATAATTTAGACCAAAATGTAAAACAAAATATTTGTTAGAGATCAAAAGTATAGAAACGGAAGTTGTAAAATATGTAAAAGTATGAGGTTAAAAGTAAAAAAAGTGAAAGATTAAAAAAACCAAGTGCCAATGCCAAAACATGGCTAGCGAAAAACGTCAAAAAAACTCATATAAAAAAGTAATAAAATATGAAAAAAACCAAACAAAAATAAAAGTAGATGTAAAAACGTCAAACCACACACGTGAAACATATAACACAGAATACAAAGAAAAAGTCGGTTTAGGACCTTCATGTTGTGACGGGGCCATTAAACGAAAAATAAGAGTAAAAAAGTTGACCACATACACATGTTATTGCGCGTAACTTGTAAAACTAAGAACAAAACTTAAAATAAAGTAATGGTAAAAGATGAAAAGTATAGGGACCAAAGATGTTAGTGAAAAAGTGTTGTTATTAAATTGTAAAAGTTTAAAATAGTATGGTTAAAAGTAAAAAAAAATTAAGATTAAAACATAACCAAATGGGGTACAACCAACTATGCCAAACTTACAACTAATAATGCAAAACAAAGTTGCAAATTAGAATATAGTTAATCATGTTAAACACAAAGAGAGATGAGGTTTTTACCAGCCTTATTTTTGGCATGTTTACATTACCGACGTGATCTCGAATGTGATATCATGATGATATGATCTCGAAGATCTTATTTCTCCTGATATCATCATGATCAATCTCTATATATCCAGACACACATACAAAGTATTATCATTATTACGAGTTTGAAGAGTTTAACCTAGATGTCATTTGGAGTGATGAAATAAAGCCATACTATACTCGTAGGGTGTTTGTGTTACGAAGAAGAAGAGGAAGGTGAAATGTTGTCTTCCTTTTCCTCCGTCAATTTCATCGAATGTGTTTGCTGTCATCGCTCGTTTCTCCATTGATTTCATCTGATTTCATTTGATTGCTTCAGGTGACGACGACGTTATGTAAATATCTGTGAATTTGGGGTAAGTATTCGTTAACTGTAGACTTGTTTTTCCTCTAAAATCAAACAATTACCGTCTAAAACCTCTATACATTTCACACACACTCTTATATGATCAAGGTTTCCTCAATCAATTTCACACACACACACACACACATCTTGTTTCTCCCTTCTTGCAATCTCCCTTCTTGTTTCTCAATTAGAATAAGAATCCAGTTATGTTAATTTTGATGGATCTATAGTTTATTTTTGCAGCTTTTATGAATCTGAGTATGGTTCTCTTATCAATAAAATTGACTTTTCCAATAGTCTTCTCCTGATTTGTTGAAACCAGGGTATGGTTGTTTCATGAAACAACCGTTATTTTCCCTATCAAAATTCATGGTGTAACTTTCCTTTCTCATCATTCTAGTTGAGCTACTTGGTTTCTGTTTGATTATTCCAGTAATCTTAGATGACCACTTATTATGCAATCACCTTAATGCTTGTATTGTATTCGAACTGTAATTTAGGCTAAAACCTTTGTAGATTGCTAGACGGTTATATAATCAATAAATAAATTGACTTTCTGAATAGTCCTGCCCTGATTGTTAAAACCGGTATACAGTTGGTTCTTTTTCCGTTATTTTTTATTTCAAAATTGTTGTCCTACCTTTTCTTTCCCGTCATTTTAATTGAGTTATGTGTTATATGTAATCTATTATGCGATGTTGGTAAAGAAGTGTATTTTATGCCTGTACAAATTAACACACTGCATGCCATTTCTTCTTCACACTTAGTATTGTGTTCTGTCCCAACTGGGCAAACATAGGCCATGGTTTGCAGCAGCTAAAGGGACAATGGCCCAAATCCCTGATGGACAATGGTTTGCAAATGCCCAGACAAGTGGATATTAGGTTTCTCCCTGCTCTTGCAATCTTCCTTCTCAAGTTATGTTAATTTTGTTACTAAGATGGATCTGTAGTTTGTTTTTGCAGCTTTTATGAATCTGTAAATGAAGGATGACTCATGGATTCATATGAGACACAATGGCCTATGGATCAACTTTCTGTACTTATCTCATTTCTTTATTTCCAGGTTTCTTTATTTGATTTCTATTAGTTAATTTATCTTATTTATCATCATTAGTTTTATTGGCTATTAAATATTCCATTACTTGATATCTATCCGATTGTTAGCTATATATATTGAATATTGAATCTTCTTATGCTCAATTAGTTTTTCTTGAATTGGTTTGAAGCCTGTTTATTTCCTGTTTGACGAGTCACAGAGTAAGCACTACCCTTTGGTCGTTAGAGCAGCTTCCCAAATCCCCAATTGAGTAGAATCATGCAGGTATGTTTCTGGCTATTTGTTTATTTCTTTCATTGTCTACTTCTGTTCTAGAAGCTCCTTGATATTCTATCTATTTTTACACCATAAATGGGATGGTGGTCTACATGATGCTGATGAGAACTCAAGGCTAGAGGCCCTTCTACTTGCCCGCATTGATTGATAAGCTATCCAATACTAAGTCCCAATAATCTCATTTCCATGCAAACCTGTCAGTCTTTTTAACTCAACATTGTAATGTTGAAGAATTGGAAAATAACGTTGAAGAATAAGATTTTGTTAATGTTCATGGGCAATGATTCTGTAATCCTTTTGTGTGGTAAGCATTTGCCAAAACCCTTTCAATATACATTAGAAATACCACCTCTTTGTTTTTCTGCTCTTTTTTTTAAAGGTGATGATCAGAGAATAATGATATGTCAAGCAGGGGGCGAAACAAAAGAATGGCTGCATAAAAAGTCAAAAACTAGGTGACAATTGTGTTTTTTTTGTCTTTTACTTTTTTTATGCTACAAAAACTTGAAAGGATGCACTAAATTAACAAGTATGTTTTTTTCCTTTACCTTTTAACGACTATAATGTGCTCTATGGCTGGGTGGAAACTGGCAAGTACTTAGGTATGAGTTCAGTTTTCTTGATGATTACATAGTCGTTGGTGCAGAGTATGCACGTGCTGAAGCAAGAAAGGCTATCAAAGTTACAAGATGCATATATATTGGGGGTGGGCGTGGTTACTTTGCAAAAACCAAATACTCAGCTCCAATGAACTCATTTCCACTCTAACCGGTCAGTGGTTTCAACTATATATTGTCGATACATGACTTTCAATTATAATAATGATTCTACTCTTTTATGTTTTCTATCATTTTTTTTCTTTTGTAGGTGATAAATCGAGTGCCTTAAAACCCAAGATATCCGCTTGTAAATAGGGCAAACAGTATGAGGAGTTGGAATCTTTTGTTGAGGAATAAGGTTTTGTTGTAGTCCATGGCAATGATTCTGGAAGTCTTTTGTGTTGTAAGCATCTGCCACATTCCTTTTAATACACTTTATTTCAAGCAGTTGTTCTATCTTCTCTTTTTGAAAGGTACGTGATGATCATAGAATAACGATATATTATGGCAGCTTAGCAGGGAGTGGCAAGAAATAATTGTTTTAAAAGGTGAGCATTTTGACTTTATATTCCAGCAGAAGTGTGTTTTATCTCTCTTATCTTTCTTATGTTGCAAAAGTTTGTAATGAGTTTTATGTACTCCATGCATGGTTGGGTGGCAAGCACTTATGTGTGAGTGCACCTGTTTTTTTTATGATTACATAGTCATTATGCATCTGTGTAAAACTCGCTTACTAGGTTCTTGCTTATGCTATAAGGGAGACATTTAGTAATAAGAAATCCAGATGGCATAGAACGCAGTCATAATTCTTCTGAAAGAATATCAACAACATATTATTGAAACAGTAGCCAGTGAACAGTGTTTTTTGACCTTTATCAAGAAGCAAGGACAAATTATCTCATGGAATTTGTGTTAGTGTGTATGTTTGATTCCTCTACCACTTTCTAGATCTTTTTGCTCATGATATTATATTATATCAAACAAATCCATCAATTTTGTAATTTTACTATTAGAACATTTTCTCTTTTGTTTGATCAACAAATAGAAGTATTGTTTTATCCATGAGTTCTAAACAATCTGGTATGTTTTATTGCTTGTTAAGAGATGACATCACCATACTTGCTGGGATGTCTTTCTTTTTTAAGGAGAGATGATGTAATAATGAGCTAGGTTCTGTGGATTTGTATAATTCATTAGTAAGATACATATATTCTTGCTTTTCTTTTCTATATTATGTGGGTAATTCATTAGCTTTACTTTTCTTATCTATTCCACAACCAAACGATGAGGTACTTCTTTATGCTTTTTGTGCCCCCCTCTTTTGATTGTGTTCGATTCCAAACCTTGTTTACTTTGAGTATCGTACATTGATATATAGTGTTTTTTTATGGATGGGTTCATCTTTCCCGTTAATAGGATCTAGTGGTACACAGCTTGGTTCACAAATATCTTCTTCAATTCAGCTTTAACAGAGGAACCAGAGTTATTCAGATGAGAGACACAGCCTCTGTAACTTCCTCTTATATGAAGCCAAACTTAAAATTGCCTAGGACAAGCACAATGTATCTTCTTATTTTTGTTTTGCCCAATTTTTCTGGTCATTTGATCCTCTAATATGCATCTACCATACATGCCTTGGACCCGTGATGCAGGCGGAAACAGAAAGATAGATAATTGAACCTGTTGATTCAACGAGAATACCAGGAACAATTCTTCTAACTATCGTTGATTCACAAAGAATATCGATAATCAGGATTCACACTAACACACACTGTGATAGAGAGAAAAACAGATTTTTTTCATAAACTTTAATATTATTTCACCCATCTCTTACAAGCATATAAAGAAACAAAACCAAATTTGAATAGGTCACAAAACATAAACGGGCCAAAAACTGGGCCAAATGTAAAGTCCAACAAAATGTAAAAATAAGACAAAAATTGAAATAACTCCTAAAATAAGCCGTTTTTGGGCCGAAACGTTGACCCACCTATGGCGGTTTGTGAAAACGTGCTCCTCGGTCCAACAGTCGTTTTGAATGGTCGCAGGCCCAAAACGGAGACTTCTAGCCCAAGTTATGGCCATTTTAGTGAAGTCCCTTTTGATAAGCGATCTTGGGCCTCCAAAAAGACAAAAGCTTGCTCATCCACACTTGGGCCACATTACTGCGCCATCTGAACTAAGGATAAGATTTTCTTTATAATCAATAAATTATCAGCTGCCAACATTGAAGCTAAAGCTAAGGAATTCACAGAAGTTTTGAAAGAACAGTACTATGCTTGGTCTGCTCAGTACATGGTCATGAAAAGGTGAGAACCTACATCACACTAACTGAATTCATTTTGTGGTAATAACTTTTTGTGGTAAATTTGTGAAAACCTAATCAAGATTGAATTTTATGGTTTGCTCCGGTGGCGAAAGGGATAACGGTTGTGGTGTATGGAACAATGCCCAAATCTCTAATGCTTCATATTGCAAATGCACAGAGGTACAAGTGGATATTAGGTTTCTCCATGTTCTTGCAATCTCCTTTCTCAAGTTATGTTAATTTTATTACCTGAGATGATCTGTAGTTTATTTTGCAGCTTATATGAAACTGTAATTAAAGGATGGCTCATGGATTCATGTGAGGCACCAAACACAATGGCTTATGGGGAACTTTCCGCACTTATCTGATTTCTTTATTGCTAGGTTTCATTCTTTAATTTCTATTAGTTAATTTATTTTATTTATCATTAGTTATGTTGGAGTATTGAATAATCCTTTACTTGATTTCTACCGATTCCTAATTAGTTTGAAGCTCAAAAATAGCCAATTTGAGATCTGCTGTTAAGTAAATATTGACATCTTTTTTAATGGGAGGAGCATTACTATAGTTAAATCTTCTTATGTTCTACTAATTGTTTTTTTTATCAAGTAAATGACATCTGCTTTGTTTGTAGGGTGCTCGTTTTCCTTATTCTTTGACCTTTATTAGAAGGTTCTGTAAGGATTTCTATAAGTCTGATGCAGCCAAAACATCCAAAGTCTCTCTGCAAGCATGCACTAAAGAACTGAAGTAGAAATGCTTCGAAAGTTTTACACCATGCACTAGAAATATATTAAGTGTAAAATCTTTCGAAACCAAGACCAATATCTTCCGAAGCCAAAAGTGAAGTCTTCTGAAGCTTCAAAGACAAAGTCTTCCGAAGCCAAAGAGTGAAGACAGATTTCTTCCGAAGACTTTTAGAGATATGCCTTTATCTGATGTACTTTACCATAAAGCTGGACCACCTTTCCGCTACAACTCTGTAAAGTCACCAACTTACATGAGTTGGTGAAAGGTCCATGCTTTTGGTAACTGTACATTGAGGTCTTGAGTCCATGCTTTCTACTTTATGTACTTTTATCCTTTTTGTAATATATTAGGATATGAGCTATGGCATGTCATAGTCACTTGTCAAAAGGTAAATCTGCCTTTTGACTCTACAATTGATTTTGTAGTTGTCTAGTCAATTGTATCCAGCTGGCTTTCAAAGTATGGCCGGCTGTAGGATGTAGTATAAGTATTTCATGTTCTTCATGTTCTTGTATCTTTCCTTTATGCTTTGTAACACTTGTAATAGAACTTGAGAAAGTAATATACTGCATCCTTGAAAACCAATCACTTGTGTTCTCTTGTTCTGTCTCTTACTTATTACTTGTGTTCTTAGTATCATTCTTGAGGTTAATCCAGTTTACTATTTGATTAAGTTTGGTAATCTCCTCTTTGTGTTGTTGTGTTGTAAGTGACTACCCTTCACCGGTCCTGCAGGTTCAAATTAAGCCTCTTATGTGGCTTAAAGTTTCAAAAGGCGATATTGAAGAAGAACGTCCAATTGAAGCTCTCTTCTAAGATACCAAGGTGTTCTTAGACATGCTGGCTGGAGACAGGTATTTACATTAACATTTTCAATTCTTTACTGCCACATACCTATACATATGTGTGTGTGTAATATGACTTAGGTAAGTTCTAAAGTACATTTGGTAACTATCGTTAAGAGAAGCGAAACAAATAAATTATAATCTTTAAACATCAGGAGCTTTTAAACTCTAAACAAGTCTCAATCTAGTCCGAGATGTACTCAACTTGCTCTCAGTTTAAAAAAATTTCAAAGCATTTTGTATAATGGTCAAGTAAACGAAATTTCTTTGACCCCCACTGCCCTGTCGCAGATTCAATCCCTTTGAATGCTACTGGTCACTGCCCAATCTTATGGTACAAAACTAAAGCCATGTTTTTAATATGCTACGCTATAAGTCCATAACCTTCTGTGTACCTTTACAATATGATGCTTGTTAATTGTTATGTACATGTTTTTACTATAAAAGATACATTCAGCTGGTGGTAGATTTGATGATAGATATATCTAGAACATGTTGAATGTAGGTACATGTGTCCCTAGTTTCTGAACTGAATGTAATATGTCTTTAATGTCTTACACTTATGTAATAGTTAGGTACTTAATGAAATGTAAATGTTTGGTTGGGTTTATAATGTTTAATATTTCATTAATGAGTTGTTTAACGCATATTGACTTGATTATATAGGTTTGTGGTTGTTTGAATGAATCTTGATAATGTAATGATTAATAAATACATTCAAACCTAGTAATATGAAGTTCTCATGCGAATGGCCCATGCGAATGGACCATACGCATGAACAACTTCATGCGAATGACTCAATCGCACTACTGAACCAGGAGACTGGATCAGTCGTATGATTGTAACATGAGATTGGCTCAGTCGCACGACTGAACACTCAGTCGTGCGAATGGATCAACCGCATGGCTCAATCGCACGACTGAACCATACTAATGGTTCAGTCGCCCGAATGAGCAACCCTAACCTATAAATACCACCTAATTCGTGGAAAAACGTAATAATTCAGATCACTTCGACTCCAGACGTACCCTAGCCGTCCAGAGACCTCTAAGAACCTGTTCCAAGTTCACAGATCGCACTAGATCGATTCCATATCGTTCTTAACGTTTAGACTCAATCCATAATTGATTCTACGTGCGTTCTCACTGATTGGATCGCCAATCAAATAGGATTCCGTACTATTTGATTCGGTATACACGTTAATCAGTTAGTATTTCGTTCAATACACGATCCTAACATTGAACCTAATTGTTCATTTACCAAATATGTTACTATTGATGATATGGCATGCTGTTGTTTCTAAAAGTGTGCGCGTTTAATACTTATGGTTATAGAGATTTAGATCAAACCAAATTATAGAGCTGTAACCTGATGGGCCACTTTGCCAGAGAGTGTAAGGCACCTAGAACAAATGGTGGCCAAACACAATCCAGACCCAACTACACTGACAAAGCTCCCAAGAATGAGAAGCCAAAGCAACAAGCTGCTGTTGCTGTTGAAGAAGGAGGCTTTGATTGGAGCTTTCAGGTGGAAGATGCTTCTCAAAACCAAGCACTAATGGCAGATCATGATGAAGCCAAGGTATTGGAACATCTCTGTACTCCTGAATGCATTGCTAAAGTTAATAGATAAGGTCCTATAACTTAGAGATGAGATCTAATCTTGAGTCCTTAAACATTTTAAAATCTGATTTTAGGAAGTCTGAAAATGATTATAAACTAAAGATAGAGGACTTGGAGAAAACCATTTCAGTTCTAAAACATGAGCATACAGATTTTAGGACTCAAATCAAAGATCTCATAACCAAGCTGACTGAGTGCCAGGCTGAGCTTATGATCAGCAAAGCCAGGGCAGAAAAGAGTGTTCTTGAAGAAGAGACCTTTAAGAACATGATATCCTCATCCCTGCACAACAAGGTGTGTTATCAAAACAGGCAGGGACTGGGATCCAATGAAATAGCTCCCTCACACACAATCTTGTCTGTAAGATCTCCTAGGTGTGAGACTTATGAAGATGAGCTTCCTCTCACAAATCCTATAAGTGAAGAGGATGAAGAAGAGATAGTGAATAATTCCTCTGAGAAGAATGAAGAGGAGGATTCTAAGAAGGGCCACTATCCTTCTGAGGAGAAGAAGATTAGTGTGATGACCAAGTCAATGAGAAAGAACTTGATCAGGAAGAGCAAAAGAAAAGCAAGAAAGGCTCAAGAGATCAAGGCTACTTTTGACTCTAAGCAGAAACAAGTTTTTATCTCTGTAGGGTTTGAAGTAGTAAAGACTGAAGACATCAACCAAAACTCTTCAGCCAAGAGTTCTGGTTCTTGTTCAAAGCATCTCAGTACCAAGAAGAAGACTGATCTGCTGTGTACCACTACTGCACAGCCTGGACCATCAAACTCCAAGAACAGTTCCCAGCCCAAAAGGACTGTCTCAGCATCTGCAAAGATGAAGGTGGAGAAGGGATGTGACCAAAGACAGTCTTGTTCTCATAAGAAGACTTTTGTGAAGAAGAAAATGGTGTGTGTCATGTGTGAAAGTACCTCTCACATTGCTAAGGATTGTTCATACAATCCTAAAAGTACTGTCCATATGACCAAGACAAAGACTTCAAAGAGTTCCAAGAAGATTCAAGCTTCAGAAGGAAAATCTGTTTCCTTCGGAAGCTCCAAATCTAAGAAGAAGGTAAATGGAAAATTACATTCAGAAGAGAAGTTGGTCTCGAAAGAAAGGAATTCTTCCGAAGCACTGAAGTCTGCTGCAGTGACTGCAGAATCTTCCGAAGGTTCAGTCATCAAAACTTCTGAAGTCCCAAAAGCTTCCGAAGTTTTGAAGGTCAAGTCCAAGACTTCAAAGGTGGTGTGGAAGTCTAAGAAAGACCAAGTGACTGAAAATTCTCCATCAACAACAGCTCAAGATCCTCCTAGCACAACCATAGGATCTATTACTGTTGCATTACCTTCTGTTTTACTTAGTGAGCCCAAGACAAATAAGGCTTGGGTTTCCAAATGTAACTAATCATTTTCTTTGTGCAGGAACAACTCAAGACAAACAAGAATGTCTGGATCATTGATAGTGGCTGTTCCAGGCACATGACAGGCAATAGGTCACTACTCCACAACTTTGAAAGGATTGATGGAGGACCAGTTGATTTTGGAGGAGATGAAGGTGGTTACATTTCTGGAAGGGGCAAGGTCACAAATGGTAAGCTCAACATTGAAAAGGTAAACTTTGTCAAGGAGCTTGGGTACAATCTTCTGAGTGTATCCCAATTTTGTGATCAGAGTCATAACATGCTCTTTACTGAGCATGAGTGCGTTGTTCTCAAGCCTGAAGTGGTCATTCCTCATGAGCACATCCTGCTTAGAGCCCCCAGAAAAGGGAACATGTACAAGATGGACTTGCAAGAAACATCTCCCTCTGGAGAAGTTTCATGCTTTCTGTCTAAAACAAATAGTGATGAGTCTTTCCTATGACATAAAAGAATGTGCCATGTAAACTTTAAGAACATGAATAAACTAATTAAACATGATTTGGTAACTGGAATGCCAAAGAAAGAGTTTACAAGTGATGATCATTGTGTTGCATGCCTGAAAGGGAAGCAACATAAGGTATCTCACAAGCCTAAGGAAAGGAACTCTATCACTATTCCCCTACACTTATTACATATGGATATCTTTGGCCCCACCAGTGTAATGAGTCTAGGAAGGACCTCTTACTGTTTGGTGATCACAGATGATTTTACAAGATTCACTTGGGTTTTCTTTCTTAGAACTAAGGATGAGACCCCTGAGACTCTAAAGAATTTCATCTTAAAGATTAAGAATCAATGTGATCACAAGGTCAAAACCATAAGATGTGATCAAGGGACTGAATTCAAGAATCAAACCCTTGATACATTTTGTGATGATAAAGGTATTACAAGACAATATAGTGCTCACAGGACTCCTCAGCAAAATGGTGTTGTTGAGAGGAGAAACAGGACACTAATTGAAGCTGCAAGAACTATGTTGTCTGACTCTAAACTGCCCATCACCTTCTGGGCAGAGGCAGTAAACACTGCTTGCTATGTGCAAAATAGAGTTTTAGTGGTTAAGACACATGGTAAGACTCCTTATGAACTTTGGCACAAGAGAAAACCTTTCATTGGTTTTTTCAGGTCATTTGGATGTCCTTGCACCATCTTGAATACCAAAGATCAAATTGCCAAATTTGCTGAGAAATTAGATGATGGACACTTCATTGGATACTCTTCCTAGGCTAAGGCTTATAAAGTATACAATCTCAAAACTAGAATTGTTGAGAAGTCAGCCAATGTGACTTTCAATGAACACACACCCTGTGTGGCTGGTTCTGGTCCTGATTGGCTATTTGATCTTGATTTAGTTACCAACTGTTTTAACAAATCTTGTGAGAATGTTTCAGGATCTGCAGAAAATTTAAATACAGGTGATCCTGATCCAAGATTTGAGCTAAGAAGACCTTCAACTCATACATCTTCAGCTCCAGTTGGAACTACTTCTACAAATGAGGTTTCTATCAGTACAACAATGACAAACTCAGCTGATACATCTGGGGTGCCTTCAAATTCCAGCTCAGAGGCTCCACAACTAGATAAGGATACCTCAATTATGGAAGACAACAATGGTGATGGTGACAGTGATTAAGAATTCCTTGATGCTAATAACCACACTATAGATGACAACATCAATGATGTCACACACTCATTGGATCAAGTCAATCTTGATAAGTGTGGTGATGTGGAGGGTGAAACATCTATGCCAGATCTAAATTTCTCAAATTTAGATCTTTCTCAGCAACTTGTTGTCATCCCTCAGCTTAGGATCCACAAGTCTCACCCCACCACAAACATCATTAGAGATGTTGTCACAGGGGTAAGAACAAGAGGACAAACCCATGAACCAAATGTTTGTCTTCGATCTTGTTTTTTATCCCAGATAGAGCCAAAGAAAGTTGATGAGGCTCTAAAGGATGGAAGTTGGGTTGAAGCTATGCAACAGGAGTTGCTTCAATTCAAAAGGCAAAAAGTTTGGAACATTTGTCCTCTTCCTCATGGGAAGACTACCATTGGAACCAAATGGGTGTTTAGGAATAAGAAGGATGATAGAGGCATTATCATCAAGAACAAGGCTAGACTAGTTGTTCAAAGATACACACAAGAAGAAGGGATTGACTACACTGATGTTTTTGCTCTAGTAGCAAGACTAGAAGCTGTTAGGATATTCCTGGCATTTGCTGCATCCAAGAACTTCAAGGTCTTTCAGCTTGATGTGAAGTGTGCTTTTCTGTATGGAGTGATTGATGAAGAGGTGTATGTAAAACAGCTACCCGGTTTTGTAGACCTTGATCATCCTGATTATGTCTGCAGGCTTGACAAAGCTCTTTATGGGCTGCATCAGGCACCCAGGAAGTGGTATGAGACATTGTCTGAGTATCTTTGTAAACATGGATACAGGCGAGGTACTATAGATGGAACTCTCTTCATCAAAGGACAGGAAAATGACATATTGCTAGTTCAAGTGTATGTGGATGACATCATCTTTGGTTCAACTAATCCAAAGCTCTGCAAAGACTTTGAGAAGCTGATGAAAGACAGATTTGAAATGAGTGCAATGGGAGAACTCAATTTCTTTCTAGGAATTCAAGTGAAGCAAGTTGAAGATGGTATCTTCATAAGTAAGTCAAAGTATGTTCAGACATACTCAAGAGGTTTAACATGACTGATTGTAAGATTGCTAAGACACCCATAGCCAGAAACCACTCCCTTGGACCTGATCTTGAGGGGGAGTGTGTAGATGAACACTTATACAGGGCTATGATTGGGTCTCTTATGTATCTTACTGCTAGCAGGCCTGATATCATGTTTGCTACATGTATTTGTGCAAGATATCAAGCCAACCCTAAGATGTCTCACCTCATCACTGTCAAGAGGATTCTAAGATACCTCAAAGGTGCTTCAACACTTGGTTTATGGTATCCAAAGAATCCTGACTTCAATCTGTATGCTTATACAGATAGTGATTATGGTGGTTGCAACATGACTGCAAAGTCTACATCTGGGGGATGTCAGTTCCTTGGTGGAAGGGTTGTCTCATGGCAATGCAAGAAACAATCCTGTGTCTCTGCATCAACTGCTGAAGCTGAATACATTGTTGCTGCAAGCTGTTGTGCTCAAGTGCTTTGGATTCATAATCAAATGCTAGACTATGGGTTAAACTTCAAGGAGACTCCCATTCACATAGACAACAATAGTGCTATCTCTATCATAGAGAATCCTGTGCAGCACTCAAGGACCAAACACATCAATATCAGGTATCATTTAATAAGAGATAACTATGAAAAGGGATTAATTAAACTATTCAAAGTTCACACAGATGAACAATATGCTGATATGTTCACAAAAGCTTTTGATGAACAGAGATTTAAATATCTAATATCAGCTATTGGGATGATTAACTTTGAGTATGTTTTTCTTAAAACTAATTCTTATTATTTCTTAAAATATGTGTGTCCTAAGTTGTCTAGTTCATCACTTTCATAAGCTCATGTTTTCTCTGGATAAAAATCCTTTTTGAAGATTTTCCTTAGATTCTTGAAAATTTTCTGATCCTTCAGAAGATATATTTTTATCTTCGGAAGCAAATCATGTCTTCAAAATAAATAAATGTCTAAGAAATTTTACCTGTGGAAGAGGTTTCAATCTATCTTCCGAAGCTTAAATACTTGTCTCAGGCACTTATTTGTTTTCAAGGACTATTTTCTTCCGAAGCAAAATGAACTCTCGGAAGCTTTGTTGTTTTATATACAAAACATTCAAGTTTTTATTTCTCTTCCGAAGCAAAATTTTCAAAACTCTCAGGAAATTCTTCCGAAGTCATTTTAGCTTCGGAAGCTTTCTCATTAAAACTTCCGAGGATAATTTACCTTCGGAAGCTTTTCGACTTCCAAGAAAACTACTTTTGGAGCAAAAGTAAACTACTTTTTCAGAGGTGGGACCGACATTCGGATTTCAAAGTTTATCCTCTTTCATTAACTTTGGTTCAAATCCTTTTCACATAAATACCCAACGGTTCCCCTCTCCCTCACTATCTTCTTCAATTCTACTATTCCTCAAACCTAATTTCTCCCAAACCGCCTTTGCTTTTCATCTTTCCTCATCCTTAAGCTTCTAAAATGGCCAACCTTAACCGCAGAAACAACCCAGATTTCTCCATGCAACTTCACAGGCAGCATAACCAAGTTGCTCTGTTAAGCTCTGAGAAAGATGATAGTTTCTCAGAGATTTGCTGTTTCTTAGCTCTATCAAACTACTCCACCTCCCTAACTATTGATCCTACTCTCTATGAGGATCATCTGCTTGAATTTTGGAAGACCTGCCAAGAGGTCATCATGGATAGGGAGAAGGCACTGTCTGCCACAGTGCAAGAGAGGACAATCTTCATCACTCCGGCCATCATAAACACTCATTTGCAGCTGGATGATGAAGAAGGTGAGTTGTCCTTCCCAAAGGAAGCTGTCAATCATTCATTTGAGCAGATGGGCTATGAGAGAGATTTCTCTGTAAAGACCTTCAGGAAAGGGAAGGTCTCATCCTAGTGGAAATACCTGCTTCATGTGGTTATCCACAGCTTGTCAAACAAGCATGGAGGGTGGGACCAGATTCCTGAGGATCTCTCCTTCATAGTGCATGGAATGGTTCAAGGGGTCAAGTTCAGGTACTCTCAATTTGTCTATACGAATTTGCTTGCTAACTTGGACTCCTTAGAGTATTATATGTTTCCTAGATATGTTCAACACATTCTCAACTGTGAACTGGGCTCACAATTGAGGGAAACAGATAATATTCTTAAATTGGGACAGATGAAAACCGGCATCTTTAAAATCATGAAGAAGCCAACTATAGGCTTCTCAGGGGTAGAAACAGCCCTTGTCCCAAAAATGTTAGAGCTCATTGCTCAAGGTGAAAACCTAGCAACACAAGCTAGTGTTGAACCCACACCTTCTACCTCTCACCACCAAAAAGGCCCAAGTCATCCTCACCTACCAAAGAAAATCCAAACGAACCCCTGCTCAAGCTATTAAGTCTGTGCAGGTCCCATATACTCACCAATACAGGAGGAAGTGGACACTAGAGCTCCCACTTCCCCTGAGGAGCAAACCACTCCCATCTCTTCAACAATCAGGGCTGAGGTTCCTCATGCTCACCCTGATGAGCTCACAAGCCCAACTGCCTTCAGCCTTCACTCTGAGTCTCAATACTCAAGTGAACAACCTTCAGGGGACAGTTACCATCCCCAGCCTTTAGATCTAAATCAACCCATTCCCAACCTCTCATTCTATACTGATGAAGACTTAGGTTTCAGTGAGTACCATGAGTCTCTCTTCTCTTCCCCTACTCAAAGAGAGATGAGTACTCCTGAATCTCCTCAGTCTAGCCCACATCAGTCACCCATAACTAAGGTGGATACTTCTGAACCTGTTCAGGATATCCATATGGAAGAGGCTCTCACTTCTGCAAGTGATTACATTATTAAGACCTCAATCATGGCAACTCAGCCCATTGACACCTTAACAGAGGATGTCAATGTGCAGAGAAAATCCAGCAGCCAAGAACCTGAAGCTGGTGGTGAGAGAGAGGACTTTGGTCCAATCATCTCATCCCCCAATGATTCTTCTGATGAAGAAGAGGGGAATCTGAGACTAAAGGTGCAAAAACTGTCAAAAACATGCTCCTATTTAGTCTCTAAGGTTAGTCACCTTGAATCTCAAGCGACTACCCTTCAAAATAGGGTCAATGATCAGCAACTTGAGATATCTTATCTCAGGGAAAAACTAGCTGGGAGACCTTTAAGAAGAGCTCAACCAGGAACACAAGAACCTATGAATGTGGTTGACCTAACCTCTAGCTCACCTATGCAAGAGGGTGATGCTACCAAAAAGGGGGAGAAAGTCGTTACAGTCACAGAACCTGGGAGTTCTACAGAGAGTATGGACATTGAGGATTCACCATCCTCACTTGCAACTGTGCATACTCAGCAACTTCCTCAAGTTCACATTAATGTGGACATAATAGACTCTGTCATTAGGAGTCTCTTTGAGGAAGGCATTCCAAGGGCTGTGTTATCTCCACCTCAAGGAACTTCAAACTACATTATTGGGTGGAGGTATGATGCTGATAGAAGAGCCCTCATTCTTCATAGAGTTCAAGGGCAGCAAGAAGTGTTCAATTTTCAGACTTTGGACTACTATGAAGGTCTTGACCTGATCAACATGCCACTTGTCAACCCAAGCAAATCAAGACAAGCTGACAGGTTAGCACTCAGGATTCAAGACAGAATTACTGAAGAGTTCAGCCTTAGGAGGAGACAAAGGCAATCAGGTAATGTAATTGGTCAACTGGATGCTGAGGTAGACCCTGAGATTAGCTTCAAAGGGAAAACCTTGGCTGAAGGCCCAGTGATAGAGCCTGAGAGCCCTGTCACACCAACAACTGCTTCAGAAATTCATTCCCTCAGTGAAACATCTGCTGGTGAAGGTGTTTCACAGCCTCTCTCTGGCCAGAGCTTGGATGCTACACCAAGCAATGAAGGCCAAACCTCTATCCACCCTGAGTCACAAAGTTCTGTGGGTGACAAAAGAAAAAGGATTTTGACTCCTGAGGAGGAGCAGAGAGAGAGGAAGAGGAAGCTAAGGGGAGAAAGTTCCTCTGGGTCTTCAGGATTTATACAAGCTGCAATCAGGGCTGCCCCCAGACCAAACACTCAAGAAGATGAGTTGAGGGCAGTCAGGATTACTTACTTGCAAACCAGGAACTATGACATAGATGAGATTATATCTCTCCCCTTAGAGCAATTAAATGAACTGGCTGACATGGAAGTGTCAAGAGAGATGAAGGAAAAAGAGGATGCAAGATTACTTCTCCAATTCAAAGAAGAGAAGAGACAGAAAAGATTATACAAGCATGCTCCAACTCTCTCACCAGTTCAAGAAAGTCCTGTGCAAGAGGATGTGGCTGCTACACAAGAACCTCAGGTAGACAAGGAAACAAATAGGCAAAACATGATCAACTACCTGAGTGCCACGGGTCTCTACCAGGCATCTGCACTTCTTCCCTTGTCCTTTGAGTACATTGAGTTTGAGTATCTCAAACAGCTTGAACTTCAAGTGCTCAAAGAACAAAAGGCAACAAAGAGAAAGATGAGGGAAGATGCTACAAAGTCAAGAGCTATCATCCAAAAGAGTATGAAAAAATCTGCTGACAGACAAAGGATGATGAGCTTCTTGAAGCTGTATGGATTCTCCGGAAGGAGACTTGGCCCTATGTCTCTATCCACAATGGATGAGCATATCAGGGTAATCAAGCAGAAGATCAAGAGTGGAGAGCTGATTGACTTATACTCTTCTCCAAGTCAAATCCCACCTGAAGTGGAGGTTAAGGTTGAACAACCTGAGACAACACAACCTGGACCTTCTGCTGAGCCTCAGCAAGCTTCATCTTCTGATCCACAGCAGGATCAAACTCCCTCTCCTTTTGAACCTGTAAGGGAGGAACACCCAACTGAGAAAGACAGGGATGATCAACAAGGTGCTGCAGACCAGTCTTCTCAGTTAAAGTCTTCTAAGAGGAAGAAGAGGATGGCTTCTAAACCTAAGTCTAAGATGAAGAAGCCTGAAATTATCCACCTCTACACCTTAGGTTGAGTCAGATCAACCTGAGGAAGTGCATGAAGAGGCAGCCCAATCAACTCCAATTCAAGTGGCTCCTCTTGCAGCTGAGACACCCATCTTATCCTGAACCTTCACTACTAATCCAGAGAGATGGCATGTGATCAGAGATCAAGGTGTTAAGAATGTCTATACATGGCAAGACATAATCAACTTACCTCTGCATGATCTCTTTGAGATGAGAAGATATTATGAGAGTCTGAATGATCCTGACCATCTAATGAAGAAGGGTATGGTCATCATTGTGCCCAAGACTACAAATATCTGAAGATCTTCTAAATGTTTTGGTAGCATCAGCCTAGGGGAGTTTGTAAGGATTCCTATAAGTCTGATGCAGCCAAAACATCCAAAGTCTCTCTGCAAGCATGCACTAAAGAACTGAAGTAGAAATGCTTCGGAAGTTTTACACCATGCACCAGAAATATTCTAAGTGTAAAATCTTCCGAAGCCAAAAGTGAAGTCTTCTAAAGCTTCAAAGACAAAGTCTTCCGAAGCCAAAGAGTGAAGACAGATTTCTTCCGAAGGCTTTTAGAGATATGCATTTATCTGATGTACTTTACCATAAAGCTGGACCACCTTTCCGCTGCAACTCTGTAAAGTCACCAACTTACATGAGTTGGTGAAAGATCCATGCTTTTGGTAACTGTACATTGAGGTCTTGAGTCCATGCTTTCTACTTTATGTACTTTTATCCTTTTTGTAATATATTACGATGTGAGCTATGGCATGTCATAGTCACTTTTCAAAAGGCAAATCTGCCTTTTGACTCTACAATTGATTTTGTAGTTGTCTAGTCAATTGTATCCAGCTAGCTTTCAAAGTATGGCCGGCTGTAGGATGTAGTATAAGTATTTCATGTTCTTGTATCTTTCCTTTATGCTTTGTAACACTTGTAATAGAACTTGAGAAAGCAATATACTGCATCCTTGAAAACCAATCACTTGTGTTCTCTTGTTCTGTCTCTTACTTATTACTTGTGTTCTTAGTATCATTCTTGTGGTTAATCCAGTTTACTGTTTGATTAAGTTTGGTTAATCTCCTCTTTGTGTTGTTGTGTTGTAAGTGACTACCCTTCACCGGTCCTGCAGGTTTAAATTAAGCCTCTTATGTGGCTTAAAGTTTCAAAAGGCGATATTGAAGAAGAACGTCCAATTGAAGCTCTCTTGTTCTAAGATACCAAGGTGTTCTTAGACATGCTGGCTGGAGACAGGTATTTACATTAACATTTTCAATTCTTTACTGCCACATACCTATACATATGTGTGTGTGTGTAATATGACTTAGGTAAGTTCTAAAGTACATTTGGTAACTATCATTAAGAGAAGCGAAACAAATAAATTATAATCTTTAAACATCAGGAGCTTTTAAACTCTAAACAAGTCTCAATCTAGTCCGAGATGTACTCAACTTGCTCTCAGTTTCAAAAATTTTCAAAGCATTTTGTATAATGGTCAAGTAAACAAAATTTCTTTGACCCCCACTGCCCTGTCGCAGATTCAATCCCTTTGAATGCTACTGGTCACTGCCCAATCTTATGGTACAAAACTAAAGCCATGTTTTTAAAATGCTACGCTATAAGTCCATAACCTTCTGTGTACCTTTACAATATGATGCTTGTTAATTGTTATGTACATGTTTTTACTATAAAAGATACATTAAGCTGGTGGTAGATTTGATGGTAGATATATCTAGAACATGTTGAACCTAATTGTTCATTTACCAAATGTGTTACTATTGATGATATGGCATGCTGTTGTTTCTAAAAGTGTGCGCGTTTAATACTTATGGTTATAGAGATTTAGATCAAACCAAATTATAGAGCTAGTGATGCCTTCTTATCCCGCCGACATCTCTGGTCGTTCTCGCACCCTCCTTACTACGTTGACACATCAGATCTACCCTAGAGTACAAATCAACCCGATCCATTGGCAAACGTTGATCTTCGTCTTAAAGGTTTAGAAGAACCTCTAACTCCAAGCCTAAACTGCCCGAGCAAGAAGGTTCACAAGGAAGAAAAATGTCTGCATTATTATCACATGCAACTAACAAGTACTCGGGCATTATATTTTCAAGTGATTTGGAGCTAAGTGACAAAGCAAGTAGTTGAGTCTACTCTTGAAGCCCAATTACACGCCTAGGAAAAAAAGAAATGCAAAGAAGACTTGATGGGCTATTGGATCTTAATCTTGGGTTATAAATCCCAAACTATGATCACTCTCGTCAGTACCAAGGGCCCACGTGATGTTTGTTTGGATTATATGTAATCTGGAAGAGTGGGTACATGTCCATGAAGAATTTTGTCTAAGGAAAGACGTGGTGCATAAATCCCAACGGACCCGTCACTCTTTCCTGGGAATCTTTTGTGGGTGTATCGCTTATAGGCTAAAACATATTTTTCTAGCATGCCATCATATGGATCCCGTGTTCTGATTAGTCAAATAAAAATTCCTTATTCATTCGAACTAGACATCAACCAAATGCATATAGCATATGTTTATGATATATGTATGCTGGTGTTTTCAATCACTCACTCCTTGCGATATTTTGTATAATGCCTTCTCGTTGGGATACAATTGAGCCTATATCATTTCGCTACACCTTGCTATCATTAGTAAGAAACTTGAAATCGAGATGTGGGACCATATCCATGAGCTGGGCATGAAGTATATACCACTTTTTTTATGAACTGTGTACCTTGATCCTACATATGACGACTCCTTGGGGCAGAATGATTGACCGTTATCATTCACATGAACCATATGAACGTTAACATAAACTCATGCCCTAGAGGGCTTCGCATCCACCTAAACGACTGCCATCGCAGCAGCACCGATGTCGCGCTTCTCTGCTGCCATTTACAGTAGCGACAAACAACATCATGAGTTAAACTAGTAGAAGGATCAGTCCACGATGAATCTTTGTTCAAATGATTCAGCAATAGATGTAGGCGATGCAGATTTATAGAAGGATTCCTCATAGACATTTTGAATTTTTACAGGCCTGTTGGTAAGTTTCTGGCTCAACTTCCTCTTCTTCAGTGACTGCAATATTAGCAGCAGTTGTGTTTGCAAATTTAGGGTTTTGTCGCCTAACCCTAGTTGATCTTCTCAGCTGCTGTTCGGGTGAATCTGCACAAGGTTCTGTTTTTGGGTTAGGTTCAAGATTCGTTTGCACAACAGGTTTCACAGTAGATTTCATTTCATCTTGTTCAAAGACATTGAGTTTGACCTTGTGTCTTTTAATTTATCAGAATTATGGTGACCACAACGAAGATAATTCATCAAATACCACATTCCTTGACAAGGAACACTTCCCATTGTTAGGTTTACAGCACTTCCAGCCTTTTCTCTCGGAATCATATCCAATAAAGATGCATCGATAGCTTTCTTTTTGAGTTTATGTCTCAGGTGACCTGGTACAAAAACACAGCAAACACAGCCAAACACTTTAAAATAGCTTACGTTAGGTTTTCTGTTAAATAGCAACTCATAGGGTGTAATAAAACCAAGATTCTGTTGTGGAAGCCTGTTTGTTGCATAGGCTGTTGTTGTCATGGCTTCAGCCCACAGTCGACGAGGCACATTTTTATCATGTAACATACTCGTAATAATCTCTGACAAGTGTCTGTTCTATCTTTCCGACACACTGTTTTGTTGCGGTGTTTTAGGACATGCGAGTTGCCTTTTTATCTTGAGCTCTTTCAAAAATTTATCAAACTCGCGATACATATACTCTCGATCATTATCCAATCTCAACATCTTGATTTGAAATCTAGTTTCTCGTTTAGCCTTTGACCAGAACTGCTTGAACTTGGAAAGGGTGTCAGTTTTTTCTTTCATGAAAGCCACCCATAAATAACCGAGTGTCATCAATGAAGGATATCATATGCTCTAATTTGCTTGGAGATTTTTGCCTCACCGGACCAAATACATCCGAGTGAACCAATTCAAGTGGTATGGTTGTCTTCTATTTTGATCGAGCAAACGATTGTTGGTGGGCTTTTCCAAACTAACATCCTGCACACACTGATTCATTAGTTGCTTCAAAACTAGGTAAACCACTTACAATTCCATGTCTCGTCCTTTGGTTTAACTTATCGTATGCAACGTGACAAAGGAGGAGATGCCACAGATCTGAACTGTTGTTTCTTCTAGTACGTTCTACATAGGCCGACTCGGGTGATAAAAACATAAATAGTTTTTTTATTTCGTCCTTCCAGGATAGGTATTGATTTTGTTTCGAAGTTGTCAAACACTTGGACGTTTGTTGGTCCGAACAACACATTTTACATGTCTCAGTTATTTATGGAACCGAAATCAGGTTCTTCTTCACACCTGGTATGTAGTAGACCTAGTCCAGATTGAAACCTTTGCTACCTAATCCTGTTTTGAAACTAACTTCTCCAATATTAGATATTGAATGTCTTGAATTATAATCAATGACTACAAATCGAGCACCGTCATATTTTTGTGAGTTGTTCAACTTTCTTTTATCGCTAGTCATGTGATTTGAACATCCCCATTCAACAATCCAATCTTCTAATTTATTTAATTGAACCTCTGTTGTTGCAGTGTAGGCATTTACCTCTTCTATTTATGTTGAATATGCTTCAGCATCCCAGCCTTGTTCATCCTCCTCTTCAACACTATTGCTCTCGTCTTTTCATTTATAACGACAGTCTTTCGCCATATGACCCCTTCTACCATAATTATATCACTTAAATGGAAGAAACCGTTTATTGCTATTCTTTGGTTTTTCATTGTCTTGCCCTTTGCCTTTCCTTTCTGAGCTGCCCTTATTTTATTTCTAGTCGCTTTTCCCTTGCTTTGGTCTTTTCGGCATAGAGTGCTTCGGATTTGGTTTTCACAGAAATACCTGCCATTTGATTAACAAGTGCTTCCGGTGAACACAATAGAATCTCGAACTCGGTTAGAGTAGGTTCGGTTTGCCAGCCTTGAATCGCTGTAACAAAGCTTCGGTAATTAGGTTTTAACCCGTGAATTATAATACGCCTCATCCTAGGCTCACCGATCTTTAATTCTGAATCAAGCTCTCCGATCTCCTGGCAAAGAGTCTTCACTTTGCGAATGAATTGCGAGACCGCAAGGTCCCCTTGAGAGATAGACATCAGCTCGCTTTCAAGAAACTGGAGCAGGGTGTCGTTCTTTTTCGAAAACAGGTTCGCCAGAGTATCCCAAGCAGCCTTTCAATATTCAATTTCTTGGATATACTCTACTAAATCATCTTCAATTGTCGTCTTCAAGGTGGACATTGCCTTACCGCGCTTGATTTGCCACTTGTGGATCGCATTATTCGTATCGTTTATTGGTGCTTGAGTATTTGGCCCGCCAACCACTTCCCAGAGATCAGTTTCCTTCAGTCGTGAGTTACTTGATTATGTCAAGTTCTTCTGCTGGAACTCTTCTACCGGAAATCTTCTATTGGTTCAGCACTGCTACTGCGATCGGGTTCTTTCTCAGATTGTTTTGATCAGGAACTTCTTCTAGTCCCTGGATTTATATTGCTCTACTATTGGTTGTTAACAAGGAGACTTCCAAGATAATCCTTATCCGGTTCAAAAATCAAATAAAGAACTTAAAATCAACCAAACATATCTAAACACAATAAATTAAAATAATTAAACCAACTTAATTAATACTTAACACTTTCTACTCTGAACTTTAGATCTCCTCCAAGCCATCCCTTGATATCATAAACGAACCACCCTATCAATTACATTCTAGCCTACTGAGTCAATATTGCTTGATCATTCACATTAACATGTTGAACTTACTTCAGCAGCAAGGTAAGCATGGCGGCGAGATGCACCGAAGCTCCGGTGCTTACACACTTCGCATAACGACTGTGCTTAAGGTAATGTCTACAGGAACTAAAGAACGGCTTTAACAGAATGAGTGACCGTTTTCTTCCTTGGACTGTCGACTTTATCTGAAGTGATTGGGAATGATATATAAAACGCAAGTATAAAAATCAAATAACAAATCGAGATCGTGTATATATGTGTGTGGTAACAAATGGTATAAGAATAAACGCATGTGAATAATCTGAATGAATGGATTGCAAATATTTGTAAAGTTGGATAGATCATGTTGAATAAGAAGAAAAGATGAACTTAAATGTGATTGATCATGATGCAGTCGGAAACAGAGAGATAGATAATTGACCTGTTGATTCAACGAGAATACCAGGAACAATTCTTCTAACTATCGTTGATTCACAAAGAATACCGATAATCAGGGTTGATCACTAACACACACAGTGATAGAGAGAAAAAACAGATTTTATAAAACTTGAATAATCTTTCTCCCATCTCTTACAATCATATAAATAAACAAAACCAAATTCGAATGGGCCACAAAACATAAACGGGCCGAAAACTGGGCCAAAAGCAAGTCTAACAAAATGTAAAAATAAGACAAAAATTGAAATAACTCCTAAAATAAGCCGTTTTTGGGCCGAAACGATGACCCAAACCGCCGTGGTCGTGGGCCCAAAACGGAGACTTCTAGCCCAACTTATGGTCATTTTAGTGAAGCCCCCTTGGATAAGCGATCTTGGGCCTCCAAAAAGGCTAAAGCTTGCTCATCCACACTTGGGCCCGCATCATTATGTAGGAGTTATTTCAATTTTTCTCTTATTTTTACATTTTGTTGGACTTTATGATGCGGGCCCAAGTGTGGATGAGCAAGATTTAGCCTTTTTGGAGGCCCAAGATCGCTTATCCAAGGGGGCTTCACTAAAATGGCCATAAGTTGGGCTAGAAGTCTCCGTTTTGGGCCCACGACCAGTCAAAACGACCGTTGGACCAAGGAGCACGTTTTCACAAACCGCGGTTTGGGTCATCGTTTCGGCCCAAAAACGGCTTATTTTAGGAGTTATTTCAATTTTTGTCTTATTTTTACATTTTGTTGGACTTTGCTTTTGGCCCAGTTTTCGGCCCGTTTATGTTTTGTGGCCCATTCGAATTTGGTTTTGTTTATTTATATGATTGTAAGAGATGGGAGAAAGATTATTCAAGTTTTATAAAAATCTGTTTTTTCTCTCTATCACTTTGTGTGTTAGTGATCAACCCTGATTATCGGTATTCTTTGTGAATCAACGATAGTTAGAAGAATTGTTTCTGGTATTCTCGTTGAATCAACAGATCAATTATCTATCTCTCTGTTTCCGACTGCATCAGATCACCAGCTGGCTAGTGGGTACATGAGGCATATCCGGATGATCAAGTAGAGAGGGTTTTCAAGTTTTATAGATGAAATGACGACTTTGTAACTAATGTTATCTATGGATTAAAATTATAAAACCGACATAAAACCAGTGATGAAAAACTAACAGTTGACTTTAAATTACAATAACATTATTAATAATATTGATAATAATCAAACAAATTAAACTTTAACAATTAAAAATCAAACTAAATTTAACAGTAGAAAAACTAATATAATATACTCCATCTTCTTCCATATATACGTTATGTACGTCCTTAATTTACTAATATACTCCATGTTCATCCATATATACGTTATGTACGTCCTTTAACACTTGTATAAGAAGACGTTACATTAAAAACTAAAGCATGTCTGATCACCCATTTTAAATTGTCGAGATATTTCAACAAAGATGAATGTATGCACATGGCCATTACTATAAACACAAAAGAGAACCCATACCCTATTGTCGCGAACCATAAAATTAAATCTTTAAATCCATTCCTTTTCATATATTTTCATTAGTTTTAAATCTTATGGAATAGATTTTATAAAGATTTATTTGGATTCACTCTTAAATCATCAATTTTAAGAATGCAGACATCTGCTTCAATTTAGCCACACATCCTCTCGTCTTCCTTTACTTTATTTTTTCTCCTGCTCAAAACTCTGACAACTTGCAAAACCATATCCATTCATATCCTTTTCCAATACAAGACTCAATACCCCACCACCATTCATCATATCTGTACTGCTTCACTTATCATCGACCAACGGAAGCTTCAAATATCATTGACAACTGCAAACAACCCTTCTTCATATCTGTGTTATTGTTCAATGCATCGAATATCGAGAACAAGGAATTAGAACGTTAACCTTCATTATTCATGGTTTCATGGCTCGTATTTGGATTAGCTCTACAAAAGCAAGTAGACTAGAAAGAGGTCCAACTTAAAACAAGCATAATTTTTCTGATGCCTATAGAATATGAATGGAAATGGCACAAAGGGCTACGCGTTGTGACAAAATAAATTTTTGTTTTTTAGTAATGAATGATAAGCTTCAAACATGCTTAATATATTTATTATTATGAAACCAAAGTTAATAAGGAAAAAAAATTTAACGGGTCAACTCGTGGAACCTATTAATTTACCAGCTCTGATAGAAGTTATCAAGTAAAAGAAACACCTAAATTTGATATCTTGTAAGATAATTAAGAAATAATTTTAGTTGTTAATTAACTAACCAACCTCTTAAGAAATAGTTTTAGTTGTTAATTGATTAACCAACCTTTGCAGCGTGTTGATAATGAGCTCTAATATTTGTTAATCAGCCAACGATCGAGCGATAGCCGGTGCACCGATGGTTGTTCTATGATTGCATGATTGCATGGTTGTTCTATGATTGTATCAGTCTTTATTTCATGTTTCTTGTTTCATAAAAACCATAAAAAAAAGAAAGTAGACATTTGTTGATTGAAACTGTAATGCCATCAGGATGAAAATGTTAATAGTCAACTTACCACCATTTATTGATTGATCTTCTTGAATTTGTTTCTTTTCCACCCAGACAACCAACCTAGATTTTAATGATAATAATAATTCCAGAATATTGCCCCAAAATAAAAAAAAATTAATCTAACTCTATAGAATTATTTTGGTAGCCAGTTACCGGAAAATCAAGGGACGCTGCCAACATGTTGCTACTTGCTAGAATTGAGGTTAGGTAAAACAAAACTTATACTAAATATATGGCCTTTAATGATGTTAAAGATAGAAAACCAGTGAAAGTTAGGTTCGACACTATGACTTCTGCTAGAGGGTCTATTCTATAAAATTCACACATAAACAATTATGATATAGCTGAAGCTTGGTTGATGAAGGTTCATGGTGCCTTCTCTTGAGGGTAGCCCTAGTGCGTGAAGGCGGGCCCTATAACTCATCTTCCCTTAACGACTGGAACTGGCTTTACTGCTATTGAGCCTTCCTAGTCCCTGATGGCTTAACACTGAAATGTCGGAACTTCTTGCATTGTTTTCATAGACACTAAAATAATGGCGTTACGATTTGTATGGTCCCACATCCGTTAAAGGGAAGAACATAACTTTCCTTAAAATGGGGTGAAAGCCTACTCTACTTAGACGTGTTTTACCTGTGTGAGTAACTCGTCGAGTGAAAATAAAACCATGAATTTGTAGATGAGTAATTCATCAGGGACATTATCTTTGTATAGTTTGTGTGGACTCTTATAGAAGTACATGAACCATATATACATTAACATTATTAATTTAATTGTGATATGTAAGATGTTTTTAATAATTTTTTTCTATCTACTATAAGTGGAGTTTTTACAATGTTATACTACGGTTATGATCATTTGATTGGTGCTTACCGACGACTCGTGACGACTCTTTTTGATTGTGACTATTCGAATGGGTTTCATGGCCATTCGAAAGGTCACCAATATGCATGTATATATATAACTATCAAATTTAATATGTAAGATGGTAAGGAACCTGTAAAATCCTAAACTTCTAATGAATGGTTAAATATTTAGACTATGTGCTGGAATTTTGTAATTTATTTAATTATTTTGAAGTTATACTTAACACTAGTAGCTTGTTGACATAATCTAATTGTTGGTATGTTTGATATTCATTCATATGTGTGTGTGCGTACGTATGTAAATATTATGTGAGATCTTAATTTGATAGTAGAAGTCCATATAAAGAGAATAATTAATAGAATCTAGAATGTGGGGTGCTTCTTTCGATGGCGTATAAGGACCAATAAAAAAGTTCAACACTTGCAATACTATGTGGGGTGCTTCTACTGATGGTGTATAAGGACCAATAAAAAATGAACACTTGCAATACTGAAGTAAATCAAGTAATCATCAATGATATTAAGGCTAAATAACCATCATATAGCTAAAGAGCCTAGTTAAAACAAAGTATTACATGATTGCTAATTTTCTACAAGCAAATGAGTGAGATAATCACAAAGTGTTTGAAAGGATATTGTTATTATTACTCAAATGACGTCCTCCATAATTACAAATACAACAATAACATATCAAGCAAATATTATCTATAATAAAGTTATTGGTAAGATTTGAGTAGGGATACCTTTATCCCAAAGGACGTGTTTTGTGGCCCCAATTTTTCAGATATTCCATTGCCATGCTTTCATCATGTTTGCCTTTTATGTGTCATGTGGTACATACGGACAATATTTCTTGGTCTATATAAAGGCTACGATCCAATCGGTTCTTCGCATTTCGATCATTCGCATCTTAACCCCGATTTCTTATACCTTATGAAAACCTTGTAAAGATTTAAGAAATAAATGTGTTTTTGATGATATGGTGGTATAATGTAGAAATCATAGTTAAAACTGTATGTCTGTTCCTTTCATAGTTAAAATGTGTTAAACATATTTAAACTCTTTTTTTTGCCTATGTGTTCATGTGATATATCCATGATTATAATTTGAATTTACATGACACAATGTTAGACAATTATACGTTTTGTATACTACATTGATGTATGGGTATGATTATATTTGTTGGATAAAGTGTAAATCAGTTGGATGTGTAACTAATCGGGAAGTTTAATTAAAAAGTAGAACAGGAGATATGATTAATATTGTTATAAGTCATGTTCAATAATATCACGCATGTTAAAATGAGTCAATATTGATGTGATTAATTTGATAGGCATGGGTTTGGATCACACAAAACTATCCATGAGACGAAGGAATAATATGCATACTATGTGTTTATTGAAGCGCCTCAATAAAGTAATGTATGATCTTATCATGTGTTGAATAATCACGTGTAGTAATAAAATTCATCAAATTTTATATATTCACATGTGTGTTGACAATTAAATGATTTCGAATTATGTATAAACAAATGACTATTAATATGACATGATGTATTATAGACTTGTATTGACACGGTATTGATCTATGCACGTTAAATTTAATTATATATATAACTTATCAAATTTAACCAAATTTATTAACTTTATATACTCGTTAGGTTAGTTACCTATGTATTACACGGTATTGAAAAGTTTTTAATTACAAAAACAATCTTTTGAGATAAGATATGCTTAAAATTACATACAAGTAATGACTACAAATAATAAACAATTATATCAATTTTTTAAACTTTTTTTTTTAACTTAAACATTTTGTTTCAAACAAATCGTTTTAAGAAAGTATCATTTTTTAAAATTTCTTTATTATAACTTCGAATTTTAAATAATTTAGTATTAGAATTAAATTTTTTTAAAACACAGATATTTAAAATATCTTTTATGTGTTAAAAGCCATGTTTTGTGAAATAAACTCTTATTTTGTTCAAAATTATTTCTATAAAAACTAAATTTATAAAAAGACTTTTTCTCAATTTATTAAAAGCCAATAGCTACTTTTAATCTCAAAAGAATTAAATAACATCATTATTGTAGTTCAAAAAAAAATATATCATTATTAGTTAATATAATTATTATTTAATAGAAAAAGAAAAGGAAAAAGTTTGTAAGTAAAAGATCTAGAATTGTGTCACACCCCGGGCCCAGGTAGGGTGGGACGTCGCAGACTCGCAACAACAAATGGCAGCGGAAACAAACCATCATAAGAGCACAAAGGGAGAGAACATCACATGGCATTGATATTTAAAATAAACCCGGGCTAGAAATAGGATTAGCCCCCAAATGAGAAGAGTAAGTACAACATCAATACAAATTGTTTCCAACATCAATAAATGTAAATTGTTCAAATGTTTCAAAACAAGGACAAGCCAATGCCATGGTCACGGTGTTAGGTCAAAGTCTTCTACACAGCTAGACTTCACTCTCAGATTACCTGAAACATGCTCAAAAGAATTTGTGTCAACTATAAAGTTGGTGAATTCAAGTGCTTAAAGTTTAAAAACAAAAGAATTCATTAGAATCCACACTTTATTAAAAATTCATAGTATCATTGTTGTGGGGATCACAATCAACACTGCACTCAGCCCCGGCTGGCCTCTTCAAAAATTGCGTTATCGGTTAAATCCCCGTGGAGAGAACTAAGCCTCAAACTAGTGGACCGTACCTGCCGGATGGTCCACCATAGTATCTTATAAAAACCTATTACATGCCACAAACGACCCCGCAGGATCTCAGTGTGGTACCCTTCCCGTTCATCACAGGAGGCACTATGTGTGGGGGATTCCCCAAGTAGATCTACCCATATAAACAAGCGGTTCACACAAGAATTAATGATTGTAATACAAGTATCAGCAGGTCTCAATATAACCACAACATATAGCATCATAATATAGCACAAAAATAGTTCAGTTTAAACAAAGCATGCTTCATCTCAAAACAGTAGTAAAAGAGGAACACTTAAACTCACCTTAGAATTCAAGCAAAAGGGTTTCTTCGTGTGCCGGGAAAAGTCTCAAGTCTAGCACCCTAATCATTAAGATTTAAGTGTTAATCCACTGATTCTAGGGTTATGGAGATGTATAAGATATGTCATGAGGTTAATGTCTTAATAGCATTTGGATTACTAAGTCTTTACATGAAAAGTTTCATTTTATAGAAAGTTAGGGTTTCTTAGGAGGAATACATGAGTTACCAAGTTAAATCATCTATATAAGTGAGTTTGAGTCTCTTAAGTGATTCTTAGTTCAAGGGGGTCGGTTTATTGAAGTTTGGTAAAACTTACAGTTTAGTCCTTCAAGTTTTCAAAATTTACAATTTCTAACCCAGAGTTTGATTTTCTGCATTTAATGACCTTTATGGTCAAATATTAGTTTCTTAAGGTTAGATAACTGATTTTTAAGTAGGTTTGTTCCAAAATTTCAGAATTTAGCTCCGAGTTATAATTATTTATGTCTTCCGCTACCGGTTACGGTAAAACCGAAGGTTTTTTATCAGTTAAGTGTTGATTTCTATATTAATGGTCTTGGATTCATTAAATATTATTTTAATAACTTTATATAGGTTTTTAATCTGCTAAAGATGTATTTCAAGCTCTTTTTAGGTGAAAGTCTATATTCTAAGTTGTACCCGGTAAAACGCGTTTTTACCCGAATTTGACCATTTAAAAGCTCGTTTGACCAATTTTTCAACTCCTTTAGATCTTATAGTACATCAATTACTGAATTAATATGGTTTTCATGGATTTTGGTTTTATACCATTAATTCTAAGATTATCTTTCAAATGTTACCCGGTTAAAGCCCGTTTTTTACTAAAAGTTCCATTTAACCCATTTTTTGACCATTTATTCAACAAAACCGATCTAAATACTTTGTTAACCTTTTTAGAACCTGGAATACCTTTTAAGATGGTTAAAATCCATGTTTTCTTGTTTTTAAGCCATTTTACCACTTTTCGGGTCCCCAAATATGTCCAAATTGCCTATAAGTCTATAACATTTATATTTTCAGCCTTTACATCTCATCACATGCCCAAAATCATCCAAAAACCTACTGTAATATTATGTCAATCTCACGGTTTCAACAAACAAACCATGAACAAGATGGAAACTGCAAGATTACACCATTTTCATCCATTACACTTGTGTTAAACGTTATAGTTTGTGATTAAACATTAACCCAACTGTCACACCCCCGCTAAAAGCGGAAACACGGGGATGTAACGAGACCGGGATCGTCATAACACATGGTAAGCGATAGAGATGCAATATAATAAATGATGACAAGCGTGTCACACCCCCGCTAAAAGCGGAAACACGGGGATGTAACGAGACCGGGATCGTCATAACACATGGTAAGCGATAGAGATGCAATATAATAAATGATGACAAGCGTGTCATGACGACACCCGACGACAAGGGGACTTGTGTCGTGTTTAGTCAATGTTCACGACAACATAGCCATAAGCAACATGATAAAGATACACATAATCACATAAGATGAAATTGTAAATGTTAATTCCCACAACCCGGGAACAAGTTTCAAAGATGATAATTGTTTACAAGCGTTAACATTGTTCAAAGATCGTTTATCATAACATGTTAAGTCCCAAAATGCATCCTAGGGTCTCCACTAAGGCAGCACACCTAGATTCCTGGACTTGTATGATCACCTGAAAAGATATGCTTAAAACGGTCAACATAATTGTTGGTGAGCTCGCAGGTTTATGTAATAAAAATGTAAGTGATGCTGTATAATGTAAGCGTAATGGAATACCGTGAATACAGTTATATACACAAGTAAATATCACATGACATGAGCTTTGCAACCAAACCTAGCGACGTACACAAAGAAATTGTCGGCATATATTCACCCAAGGGCCCGTTCCTGGCCACTGATGGTACCAACTAGTATACCATCGAACGAGGGTGGGGGTGTCAACCCAGTAGTACTACCAATACCTAACCGTCGGTTCCCACACTGGAATTAAATAGTTGCAAAGATAGAACCACACAGCAGACCCAAGCATGTATCAAATAGTACTTGCAACACAGTATCACGTTGATTCCTTGTATGTAAAATGTATGTAAGTTGTACAGCATTGAAAATGAGTAAGCATACTTTTCCCCCAAGTTGTAAATGATTGAAATATTGTATAAGCGTAAAAAGGGGCCACGAAACTCACTTGTTAAGTGGTAAGTATGTATGAGCAATGTAATCCCAAATGTTGAATGCAAATAAACAGTCAAACACCTATTGACAGTTATTGTAAAGCATTAATGATATGATATGATATGTAAGCGCGCAATAATGATGGGTCGGTTCGGGTCGTATCGGCTGGGTCGCATATAACACACACAAACTGACACGCGTACTAGATCTTATGTAGATCCAAGTACAAGACATTGTCGCCATTGATGATGATATTTGAGTAAAAGTCTCGTTGTTATTGAAGAAGTATTGAATACGTGTCCATAATTATAAGCCGGTTGATCGTTGTAAATCGTTAGTTTAATTTGGTTAAAATAGTATTTGTGCCCTTTTTCGCGTTGACTTTAATATTTGTGGCCGAACAATGGCTTATTGTGTTAATGTTACCTCAACATCACACGTCATACTCACACCACGCACAAGGGAGATCAAACTCAACAATTTCAGTCGCATAACAAGGTCAGACGCACGACTCAACCTCCATTCGTACGAATCAACCCTCAATCGTGCGAATCAGCTTCATTCGTACGATTGAGCCTCCATTCGTATGACTGGCCTTCAGTCGTACCACACAACACTCAATCGCACGACTCAACCTCCTTACGCACGAATCAACCTTCAATCGTGCGAATTAGCTACTTTCGTACGGTTGAACCTTCATTCGTGCGATTGGACTCCAGTCGTGCGAATCACGCACATTCGCACACATTCAGTCGGTCACCTGACTCAATCGCACACAATCACTCAATCGCATGACTCAGTCGCATACACTCATTCGCACGCATGACTCAATCGCATACAAACACTCAGTCGCACAACTCAGTCGCACGACATGCCTAGTCGCACAACTCAGTCGCGCGATTGACTCAAACGCATGATCCAGTCGCACGACCCACTCAGTCGCACGGCTCAATCGCATGGTTGACCCAGTCGCCTGATCTGCAGAATCGCGACTGTGGTCGGGTGGAGCAGCCCCCGAGCTGCTCTAAACATGGGTTTTACACCACAAGGACCTCCAGAAACACTCAACAAACATACACAAACATGAAACACAAGCAAAGAGACCTCACACGCACCCATACGACCTTGTGTGTTCGGGTTGAACCCGAACACCCGAAACCCTAGTTTTGGACAGTCGTGAAATGGCTAGAAAACGGACAACCAAAGACGACTACCTGCTAGAAATGAGTAGTCTAAGCTGTAGACGGTGTCTAGACGAAGAAAACAAGACCTCTCGGGTTGGATTTGGTGCTAGAATGGTGATTTTGTGTGTGTAGAGGATGAAGATGAAGAAGATGGTGAAAAATGAAGATTAGGGCTGGTAAGAGGGTATTTATACCCAGCCCAAGTTTGCAAAATTACGAGTTTAGTCCCTGCACTTAACCCCCGAGTTTTCCCAAATTTGGTTCGGTTGAAAAACGACTTTATTGGATGTTTTATTATAATTGTAAAAGTTCATTTAATGTTGTTATGACTTAAGAAATGGTTATGTTAAAAATATTTAATATGTAAATAAAATGATATATTTGACGTTTTCGAAAATGAAAGTTTTAAAAGTCTTTTAAGGTTCACATAGGATTGTAACGAATGCACACACAACGATAATAATGCACACATGATATCCACATATAGAATCAAATAAGGATGAGGAATGATCGATCAAAGAGTGTTTAACGGACAATCTCGTTAATTGACGGACCTTAAGGTGACGGATGTCACAGTATCCCCCAGTTGAGAGAATTTCGTCCCGAAATTCAGCTGGAGTTAGGTCCAAGAGTGTCATCCTCGAAAAGATGTGGATATTTGAGTTTCATCTGATCTTCATGTTCCCACGTAAACTCTGGCCCTTGTTTTGAATTCCACCTTACGCGAACAATAGGTATCCTACTGCGCTTCAGTTGCTTGACCTTTCGATCCATGATCTCAATGGGTTCTTCAACAAAATGAAGCTTGTCGTCAATCTTGATTTCCTCGATTGGCACGTGAAGGGATTCATCGGCCAAACATTTCTTGAGGTTTGACACGTGGAAAGTATCATGCACACCGCTAAGCTCTTGTGGCAACCTCAACCGGTAAGCCACTGGACCGATCCTTTCAGTGATCTCAAATGGTCCAACGTATCTTGGGGCTAACTTCCCTTTCTTTCCGAATCGAACGACTCCTTTCCAAGGGGAGACTTTGAGTAACACACGATCCCCAACATTGAATTCTAGAGGCTTCCGACGATTGTCTGCATAGCTCTTTTGGCGATCTCGCGCGGCTTTAAGTCGAGCTTTGATTTGGAAAATCTTGTCTGTTGTTTCTTGGATGATCTCTGGGCCTGTTAGCTGACTTTCACCAATTTCGGCCCAACAAACGGGAGATCTGCATTTCCTTCCATACAACGCTTCAAATGGAGCACATCCAATGCTTGTATGGTAGCTGTTGTTGTAGGAGAACTCAATCAGCGGTAGATGAGCATCCCAACTACCACCAAAATCGATTACACACGCTCTCAACATGTCTTCTGGCGTTGTATAGTTCGTTCACTTTGGCCATCTGTTTGAGGGTGATAGGCTGTACTCATGTCTAACCGAGTGCCCATCGCTTTCTGTAGTGTCTGCCAAAATCGTGAAGTGAATCTGCTATCACGGTCGGATATGATTGACACCGGCACCCCGTGCCGTGTCACGACCTCTTTGATGTACAATCTCGCCAACTTATCCATCTTGTAGTCTTCTCGGATAGGCAAGAAATGTGCTGATTTCGTCATTCGATCAATAATGACCCATATCGAGTCATGACAGCTGCTTGTTCTAGGGAGTTTGGTAATGAAATCCATAGCTATGTTCTCCCATTTCCACTCGGGAATTTCAGGTTGCTGTAATAATCCCGATGGTTTCTGATGTTCAGCTTTGACTTTCGAACACGTCAAGCATCGGCTGACGTATAAGGCAATGTTTTCTTCATGCCTGGCCACCAGTACAGATCCTTGAGATCATGATACATCTTGTCTGCACCAGGATGAATAGAATATCGCGTCTTGTGGGCTTCATCCATGACTAAGGCTCGAACACCTCCCCATTTGGGTACCCATATGCGATCCATGAAGTACTGTACACCATCATCCTTGCGACTCATCTGTTTATCCAACCCCCGGAACTCTTCTCCCGCAAGGTTTTCTTCTTTCAATGCCTCACTCTGTGCAATTTGGATCTGAGCTTTCAAGTTGGTCTGGATGGTCAATCCCAACGCTCGTGCACGCAGTGGTTTCACACGTTCTTTACGGCTTAAAGCATCAGCCACCACGTTAGCTTTCCCCGGATGATACCGGATCTCACAGTCGTAGTCACTAAGAAGCTCTACCCAACGTCGTTGGCGCATATTAAGTTCCTTCTGATCTAGAATATGTTGAAGGCTCTTATGATCAGTGAAGATGATGCATTTGGTGCCATACAGGTAATGCCTCCAAATCTTGAGTGCAAATACTACAGCGCCCAACTCAAGATCATGAGTGGTGTAGTTCTTTTCGTGCACTTTAAGCTGTCGCGAAGCGTAGGCAATCACCTTATCCTTCTGCATTAATACACATCCCAATCCCTGATGTGACGCATCGCAGTAAACCACAAAATCATCTGTTCCGTCTGGGAGAGACAATATAGGAGCGTTACACAACTTGTCTTTCAACGTTTGGAACGCTTGTTCTTGTGCATAACCCCAATCAAACTTCTTGTCTTTCTGGGTAAGCAGGGTTAATGGTTGCGCGATCTTTGAGAAATTCGCGATGAAGCGACGATAATAACCGGCCAATCCTAGAAATTGCCGTATCTCTGATGGTGTCTGGGGCGTATCCCATTTCTTCACCGCTTCGATCTTGCCGGGATCTACGTGAATCCCGTCCTCATTAACCACATGACCCAAAAACTTCACTTCCCGCAACCAAAACTCGCACTTTGAGAATTTGGCGAAAAGTTTCTCCTCTCGTAGCAGCTCCAGAATTGCCCGAAGGTGTTCTTCATGATCCTCCTTTGATCGAGAGTAGATAAGTATATCGTCAATGAACACGATCACGAACTTATCCAAGTAAGGTTTGCACACCCGATTCATTAGATCCATGAACACAGCTGGTGCGTTGGTCAATCCGAACGGCATGACCAAGAACTCATAGTGCCCATAGCGAGTTCTGAACGCAGTCTTCGGTATGTCGTCCTCGAAAACCATTAGCTGATGATAACCAGAACGAAGATCGATCTTTGAAAAATACGAAGCTCCTTGCAGCTGATCAAATAAATCGTCGATCCTGGGGAGAGGATATCGGTTCTTCACCGTCAACTTGTTCAGTTCACGGTAGTCGATGCACATGCGGAACGATCCATCCTTCTTCTTGACAAATAGTACCGGTGCTCCCCACGGTGAATGACTCGGTCGAATAAAACCCTTCTCCAGTAGTTCCTGTAACTGACTAGACAACTCTTGCATTTCGGATGGCGCTAGTCGATATGGTGTTTTTGCTACCGGTGTAGCTCCAGGAACCAACTCTATACGGAATTCCACCTGTCGTGGAGGAGGCAAACCAGACAAGTCATCTGGAAATACTTCTGGGTAATCCCGTACCACTGGAATATCCACCAGTTTCCTTTCTTCATCTTTCTTTTCAACTACATGAGCCAGAAAAGCGTAGCACTGCTTTCGTAAGCTCTGGCGTGCTTTCATGCAGGAAATAAGCTTCAAGTTCTTACCCGGTCGTTCTCCCTGAACCTTGAGTACTTCCCCGTTTGGCATAGGGATACGTACTACTTTGTCTCGACAAACAATCTCTGCTCCGTTCTGCGACAACCAATCCATACCCACAATCACATCGAAGCTTCCTAACTCGAAGGGTATCAAATCTATATCGAAGGCATGATCCTCCAGCGTTAACGAGCACTTCCTAATAATCTCATCGGCCTGAACAACTCTACCATTGGCCATTTCTACAGAGTAGCTAGTTTCTAGCCTACTAGGACTCAAATCAAGCAATTGCACAAACTCGGAAGATATAAAACTATTGTCTGCTCCAGTATCAAATAATATAGATGCGAAGTGATGATTGAGTAAGTGCGTACCCGTGACAACATTCGGGTCCTGACGAGCATCATTGGCTCCAATGACGAATGCACGTCCCCGAGCTGCGTTCCCCTGAGTAGTCGGGCCTTGATTCCCAGCTATAGCCATCACCTGCTGCTGGTTGTTTCCTTGTTGACCCGGTGCCCGATTCAGCCTGGGGCACATATTCCTGTAATGATCAGGGCTCCCACACTCAAAGCAAGCCCTTGCATTCCCGGCGGGGTTAACCGCGTTGACGGGTGCTACCAGATTCGGCGCAGTTCTGCAATCTCTTGCCAAATGACCCGGGCGCCTACAATTCGCGCACACCCGGCACTGCGTCCCTGGGGGATGATGATAATTGCACCTGTCACATTTGGGGTGCGGCCCCACATACTCTTTCCTGGCCTGAGACACGGCCACAAAATTCCTGGTCGTCTTAACCCTCTTCTCGAACTTCCCGGCACTCGACCGGCTCGATTCCCCGGCATCCTTTCTCTTCTCGGCTCCCCTGCCCGAAACCCCAGTTCTAACCATCTCATCAGTCAAACCGCCAGCTTTCAGAATTGCGCTCTGAATAGTAGGAGGAGCGGCTGCTGTAACCATCGCTCTAATTTGTGGCGCGAGTCCCCAAATGTACCTCTCGATCCTCTTTGATTCCGGCGTGACTAGATGCGGAACCAATCTTGCAAGCTCATGAAAACGATCAGTATAAGCTGCATGCCCTGCCCCCACCATAGCATGATTCCAGAACTCATGCTCTAACTTCTGCATCTCGTTGAGAGGGCAGTATTCCTCAGTAATCAAAGCTTTAAATTCATCCCATGACATCTGCATCGCAGATTCTCTTCCTCGAGCTTGAACCTGGGTGTTCCACCAGGTTAGGGCCTTACCCTGTAGTGAACAAGTGGCATACTTGATCCTTTGACTGTCGAGGCACTCACTAATGTCGATCACTGCCTCCATCTTTTCCAGCCACCTGGTTAGGGCTATCGCCCCACCTTTCCCATCAAATTCCCTTGGTTTGCAAGCCACAAACTCTTTGTACGAACATCCCCGACGAGCATTAACCACTCCAGTCTCGATACCGGCAGTACCACCATTCCCGGTTTCCTGGTTGCTCTCGTTTCCAGTCAGGTTTCCGTTTCCCGTCTCAGTTTCGATCCCACCTTAGGCTCCATCATCGTTGCCACCATCCCCGTGAGGGTGGTGTTGTTGGAGTGCGTCGCTCACTTGGGCCACGATAGTAGGAATCAGCGCGGCCAATTGCTGAGCAATCAGGGCTGCCATGTCGGCGTTCCCTGTTCCTTGACTGTTACTGGCAGGAGCATCGTTTGCTCTTGGTGCTCTGCCTCTGCCTCGGCCTCTACCCCTTGGGGCTTCACTCCCGCCGCTATTGCTGCGGGTAACTCTTCGAGGCGGCATGTTCTAACCATAGAAAAGTAAACACATAAGCTTATATCAATTGAAAGTGTATATCCATAACGCTCATCAAGTCCAGGTATTTCATGTCAATATCATGCTTATTGTCATCACACATCACATGCAATTCGTGCAGTTCTCACACCATGAATTGATAATGTTTCAATGATAATCCATCACAACAGTCGTAAGTCCATGTATACAATCACGTTTAGTCTAGCGGAGGTTGTCTATTTCCTTCCTCTTTCGAGGTTTCAGACATAGCCTCTTCAGGGTTAATCTTAATGTCCAAGGTCAAGTGCAATAGCATGATCTGTGAAGATCTCTTCGGGTTTAATACCGGATCTGATAAACTGACTCGGCGCGCAGAGGGAACGGAAGATCCAATAGAAGCATCCCATAAAAGAGTGAGCACAGGGGCTCTCTCATAGGGCGGAAAGATCACATAACAAATAGATGAACAAATCAAGCAGCGAGGAACACATACACGAGATATAATATGCATACAGAGTCCTAGCATGCAAATCTACATGAAGGTTCCTAGGTTATAGTCTAGGTCAAGCGTATTGCCTAATTCTCTATAACCAATGGCTCTGATACCAATCTGTCACACCCCCGCTAAAAGCAGAAACACAGGGATGTAACGAGACCGGGATCGTCATAACACATGGTAAGCGATAGAGATGCAATATAATAAATGATGACAAGCGTGTCATGACGACACCCGACGACAAGGGGACTTGTGTCGTGTTTAGTCAATGTTCACGACAACATAGCCATAAGCAACATGATAAAGATACATATAATCACATAAGATGAAATTATAAATGTTAATTCCCACAACCCGGGAACAAGTTTCAAAGATGATAATTGTTTACAAGCGTTAACATTGTTCAAAGATCGTTTATCATAACATGTTAAGTCCCAAAATGCATCCTAGGGTCTCCACTAAGGCAGCACACCTAGATTCCTGGACTTGTATGATCACCTGAAAAGATATGCTTAAAACGGTCAACATAATTGTTGGTGAGCTCGCAGGTTTATGTAATAAAAATGTAAGTGATGCTGTATAATGTAAGCGTAATGGAATACCGTGAATACAGTTATATACACAAGTATATCACATGACATGAGCTTTGCAACCAAACCTAGCGATGTACACAAAGAAATTGTCGACATATATTCACCCAAGGGCCCGTTCCTGGCCACTGATGGTACCAACTAGTATACCATCGAACGAGGGTGGGGGTGTCAACCCAGTAGTACTACCAATACCTAACCGTCGGTTCCCACACTGGAATTAAATAGTTGCAAAGATAGAACCACACAGCAGACCCAAGCATGTATCAAATAGTACTTGCAACACAGTATCACGTTGATTCCTTGTATGTAAAATGTATGTAAGTTGTACAGCATTGAAAATGAGTAAGCATACTTTTCCCCCAAGTTGTAAATGATTGAAATATTGTATAAGCGTAAAAAGGGGCCACGAAACTCACTTGTTAAGTGGTAAGTATGTATGAGCAATGTAATCCCAAATGTTGAATGCAAATAAACAGTCAAACACCTATTCACAGTTATTGTAAAGCATTAATGATATGATATGATATGTAAGCGCGCAATAATGATGGGTCGGTTCGGGTCGTATCGGCTGGGTCGCATATAACACACACAAACTGACACGCGTACTAGATCTTATGTAGATCCAAGTACAAGACATTGTCGCCATTGATGATGATATTTGAGTAAAAGTCTCGTTGTTATTGAAGAAGTATTGAATACGTGTCCATAATTATAAGCCAGTTGATCGTTGTAAATCGTTAGTTTAATTTGGTTAAAATAGTATTTGTGCCCTTTTTCCCGTTGACTTTAATATTTGTGGCCGAACAATGGCTTATTGTGTTAATGTTACCTCAACATCACACGTCATACTCACACCACGCATAAGGGAGATCAAACTCAACAATTTCAGTCGCATAACAAGGTCAGACGCACGACTCAACCTCCATTCATACGAATCAACCCTCAATCGTGCAAATCAGCTTCATTCGTACGATTGAGCCTCCATTCATATGACTGGCCTTCAGTCGTACCACACAACACTCAATCGCACGACTCAACCTCCTTACGCACGAATCAACCTTCAATCGTGCGAATTAGCTACTTTCGTATGGTTGAACCTTCATTCGTGCGATTGGACTCCAGTCGTGCAAATCACGCACATTCGCACACATTCAGTCGGTCACCTGATTCAATCGCACACAATCACTCAATCGCATGACTCAGTCGCATACACTCATTCGCACGCATGACTCAATCGCATACAAACACTCAGTCGCACAACTCAGTCGCACGACATGCCTAGTCGCACAACTCAGTCGCGCGATTGACTCAAACGCATTATCCAGTCGCACGACCCACTCAGTCGCACGGCTCAATCGCATGGTTGACCCAGTCGCCTGATCTGCAGAATCGCGACTGTGGTCGGGTGGAGCAGCCCCCGAGCTGCTCTAAACACGGGTTTTACACCACAAGGACCTCCAGAAACACTCAACAAACATACACAAACATGAAACACAAGCAAAGAGACCTCACACGCACCCATACGACCTTGTGTGTTCGGGTTGAACCCGAACACACGAAACCCTAGTTTTGGACAGCCGTGAAATGGCTAGAAAACGGACAACCAAAGACGACTACCTGCTAGAAATGAGTAGTCTAAGCTGTAGACGGTGTCTAGACGAAGAAAACAAGACCTCTCGGGTTGGATTTGGTGCTAGAATGGTGATTTTGTGTGTGTAGAGGATGAAGATGAAGAAGATGGTGAAAAATGAAGATTAGGGCTGGTAAAAGGGTATTTATACCCAGCCCAAGTTTGCAAAATTACGAGTTTAGTCCCTGCACTTAACCCCCGAGTTTTTCCAAATTTGGTTCGGTTGAAAAACGAATTTATTGGATGTTTTATTATAATTGTAAAAGTTCATTTAATGTTGTTATGACTTAAGAAATGGTTATGTTAAAAATATTTAATATGTAAATAAAATGATATATTTGACGTTTTCGAAAATGAAAGTTTTAAAAGTCTTTTAAGGTTCACATAGGATTGTAACGAATGCACACACAACGATAATAATGCACACATGATATCCACATATAGAATCAAATAAGGATGAGGAATGATCGATCAAAGAGTGTTTAACGGACAATCTCGTTAATTGACGGACCTTAAGGTGACGGATGTCACACCAACCTTTTGTAACATTAAAACCTGGTTATTAGGAGGTTAGAAAACCCATTTTGAGCAGGTTACAAGATTAGTTTCAAAAAGGTTACAAGTTGTGCAAGGTGGATGGTGTAAATACACCCAAAAAGAGGGTTTTCTAGGTGTAAATCGGATTACACCTTTAGAATGACATATGTTACAAGTGAGATACCTTCAAGAACGTGAAAAGATCCTTAAGTACAAGGTTGTAGCAGCAAGTTTCTGTTAGATATGAGCATGGTAAGGTTTTGAATGAAAAATAAAGACAAACACATGAAATAACCAAAACCGGGTGACATGAAGCTTACACTTGATGTAGCCCGTGGTTTGGAGAGTGTAGCTAGTCGAGGGTGGTCTGAAAACTCTTGGACAAAGCTGGAGAATCTCGAACAAGTGCCGGAGAAGGTCGAACTTGATGAGAACTTGCATCAAAAGCTCACAAGAGAGCACCTTTCTCGGTCGTTTGGGGTCGGTAGATGGTTCTTTGCGGTTGATCTTCGAATGTTGTGGCTGGGATTAGAGAGAAACCGTGGAGTGTGTGTGTGTTTCTTCTGGTGACCGAGAGAAGAGAGAAGAGAGTGAGGTGAAAGCTAGATTGCATGAAGTGTTAGTGGTGTACAAGGGTGGTGATGTTGAGTGGAGGAAGTGGGAGGAGATTGGTGGGGAGGGGCGGCCGATTTGGAGTCTTGTGAGGGGTATTGTGATTAAATTTTTATTGTATAAATGTAATTATGTAGTGTAGTTTTGTAGTGTAGTATAGATTATTAGATGGTATAATTAGTTAGTTGATATGTATCATGTGAATGATGCATGTATTAACCGAAAATTAGGTGTGTAGGCACACACTTTCATTGTTTCAACCATGATTAAATTTTTGCAAGGGTGACTAATTAACTTTCCAGGGACACTATGATTTCCCTATCAATTGCTTGATCTAGTAAAAGACATTACAAAACACAAGTTGAAAGGGTCATACAAGGTGAAATGCGGCTGAAGAAGTTCATCTGCATCAACCAGATACGACCGAATGAAGAGGTCCATTTGCATTAACCAAATACGACCGAATGAAGAGGTCCATTCGCATTAACCAAATGCGAATGAGCCAGAGGGAAATGCGGCCAATAAAGACAAGAGTACCAAAACACATAGCATGTAGGAGAGAATAGCATCAATAGTAATAGTAATAAAATTGGTAGAATCAGAAAAGATGCAGGTCGATAAGGTACGAATTATGACCTAGAGGTCGGTTGTTACAAATTGTTTTAAGTGTCATCTCAAATTTTTTTTGGTTATAGTAGATAGATTAATGATTACCATCCAAAATAATCAAATATCATACATGATCACTTTTTAGGAGGTAATTAAATATCACTTGTAAAATTTATTCGAGTGATTACCATGCTGGTGATGATTTAAATGTATCGAACAATTAAAGAAACTTCGTTTTCACATGTATAACCATAACCATATCACATTGAAAGAAAAACAACGCAAGGTTTCCTTCCATTGAAGCCCCTTATATTTTGTATGTTTACGTTACAATGAATCCATATATCATCATCATCATCGGATCTGGAAGATCTTTTTTCTTTCGTCCAATTAACGCTACTACTCGTGCTTCTTAATCTCTCTCTCTCTCTCTCTCTCTCTATATATATATATATATATATATATATATATATATATATATATATATATATATATATATATATATATATATATATATATATATATATATATATATATATATATATATATATATATCCACACAGATACACACTATTATCATTATCAGTTTGAAGAGTTTAACCTAGATTTCATTTGGAGAAGAAGGTGAATGTTGTCTTCCTTTTTCCTCCATCAATTCCACACACATCCAGTTGAGTTGTTGACTTGTTGTTCTGTGAAATCATAAAACGAATGTGTTTGCTGGCATTGATTTCATCTGATTTCATTTGATTGCTTCAGGTGACGACGACGTTATGTAAATACTTGTGAATTTGGGGTAAGTATTCGTTAACTGTAGACTTGTTTTCCTCTAAATCAAACGATTACTGTCTAAAACCTCTATACATTTCACACACATGCTTATATGATCAAGGTTTCCTCGATCAATTTCACACACACACGTCCAGTTGAGTTGTTGTTCTCTATTGGATGAAATGGTAGAATGAATGTTTTTACTGTTGTTTCTCCCTTGATTGATTTCATTTGATTTTATCTTATTTGTGTTTAATTTTATTTTATTTTATTTTCTTCTTGTGGCTGCGGTGACATTCGGAGTTCGATTTTATATACCGGAGGCTGCAATGCAATCAAGCTTTGTGTAATTTGGGGTAAGTGATTACCTATTCGTGCAGTATACAACTTTTTATATCTGAATAGTCCTGTTCTGATTCTAATCGAGTATGTGTTCTATGTTATATTATATTTGTAATCTCTCATGCAATGTTGAACTTGACAAAACAGGCCATGGTTTGCAGTGGCTAATGCCCAGACAAACAAGTGGACATTAGGTTTCTCCCTACTCTTGTAATATCCCTTCTCAAATTATGTTAATTTTGTTACCTGATCGAGATGGATATGTAATTTGTTTTTGCAGCTTTTATGAATCTGTAAGTGAAGGATGGCTCATGGATTCATATGAGGCTTACATAATGGCCTATGGATAAACTTTCTATACTTATCTCATTTCTTTATTTCTAGGTTCTTTTATTTGATTTCTTTTAGTTAATTTATCTTATTTACCATCAATAGTTATATTGACTATTGAATATTCCGTTACTTGATTTCTATCAGATTGTTAGCTATATATATTGAATATTGAATATTGAATATTGAACCTTCTTATGCTCGATTAGTTTTTTCTTGAAATGGTTTGAAGCTTATTCTCAAGCAGGTATGTTTCTTGCTATTTGTTTATTTCTTTCTGTGTCTACTTCTGCTCCAGCAACACCATGACATTCTATCTATTTTTGCACCAAAAATGGGATGGTGGTCTATGTGATGCTGATGAGAACTCAAGGCTAGAAGCACTTCTACTTGTTAACAAAAAGGAGCAAAATTTATTGACCTTGAGCTTTAGGTAACGATGATTATAGATCCTTTTACATTATTGCAAACATTTAATACAATCTACTAGTACATATACTATTTAAGAACACAAGCTTAATCAGCAAAACAATTGCAAGTGATTAACTATTCGTTAAACGTGTAGTTTTTTTTCCTTTAGAATCGAACGACTACCGGCTAAAACCTTTGTAGATTTCTAGACGCTTATATGATCAACATTCTCTTATCAATAAAATTGACTTTCACAATAGTCTTCCATCTTCTCCTGATTTGTTAAAAACCAGGGTATGGTTCTTTCATGAAAGAATCGTTATATAGTTTCTAGACGCTATATAGTTTTTCTTGGGTAAAATCTTGATTAAACTCCGCCTTGATTTCTTAAAACTAGGATACGGTTCTTTCTTTGTTGTTTTCCTTTTCAAATTGGCGTCCTACCTTTTCTTTCCCATCATTATATTTGAGTTAATTGTTTTATGTTTGATTATATATGTAATCTATTAATCTTGTAGGTGATGTTTGATTATATATGTAATCTATTAATCTTGTAGGTGATGTATTATGCAGTCATGATAAAAGCACAGTATTTTATATATGTACAAACACATTGCCCTTTCTTCTTCCTCTTTATGTATCATGATCCAGTCCCATGATTTGCACTGGTTAAAGGGCCAGAGGGTGTGCTATATATGGAAGTATGGGACACACCCAAATACCTACCATCTCATATTGCTACTTTTTTTAGGTTTCTCTCTGCTCTAACAGCCTCCTTGATTGGTCTGAGTAAGAATGAGGATTAAGTTATGTTAATTTTGTTACCGGATTGAGATGGATGTGAAGTTTATTTATGCAGCTTATATGAAGCTGTAAATGAAGGATGGCTCATGGATACATGTGAGGCACAAATCACAATGGGCTATGGATGAGAGGAGCATTACGATGGTTAAATCTTCTTATGTTCTATTAGTTTTTTCTTGTGCTTTATATCTAAACTTGATTGCTGTTTTAGGTAAATGGCAACTGCACTGTTTGCAGGGTGCTTATTTCTCTCATTCCCTGGCCTTTATCAGAAGATTCAACTAAAGCCTCTTATGTGGCTTAAAATGGCAAAAGGTGATATTGAAAAAACGTCCCATTGAAGCTCTCATTGTTCTCAAACACGGAGGTGATTGTACACATGGTGTCCGGAGATAGGTCGTTACATTTAACATTTTTAATTCTCTACTGCCGTATACATATATCAATATACATATGTGTGTGTTGTGACTTAGGTAAGTTCCAAAGTACATTTGTAACTATGGTTAAGAGAAGTGGTACAAATAAATTATAATCTTTAAATAGCAGGGGCTTTTAAACTCTAAACAAGTCTCAATCTACTCAATCTGTCAGTTTGGAACAATGCCCAAATCCCTAATGCTTCATATTGCTAATGCCCTGTTCTTGCAATCTCCCTTCTCAAGTTATGTTAATTTTGTTACCTGTTAAAGATGGATCTGTAGTTTATTTTTGCAGCTCATATGAAACTATAAATGAAGGATGGCTCATGGATTCATGTGAGGCACCAATCACAATGGCCTACCGGTGAACTTTCCGCACTTATCTGACTTCTTTATTTCCAGGTCCCATTCTTTAATTTCTATTAGTTAATTTATTTTGTTCATCATTAGTTATGTTGGAGTATTGAATATTCCTTTACTTGATTTCTACCGATTCCTAATTAGTTTGAAGCCCAAAAATAGCTAATTTGAGATCTAGTGGCACGTATATATAGGCATCTTTTGTAATGAGAGGAGCATTATGTAGTTAAATCTTCTTATTTTCTATTAATTGTTGTTTTTTAAGTAAATGACATCTGCTATGTTTGTAGGGTGCTCATTTCCCTTATTCTTTGGCCTTTATCAAAGGTCCAACTTAAGCCTCTTATGTGGCTTAAAGTTACAAAAGGCATTATTGAAGAAGAACATCCCATTGAAGGTCTCTTGTTCTAAGATACCATTGAAGAAGAACATCACATGCTGGCTGGAGACAAGTATTTACATTAACATTTTCATTTCTTTACCGCCAATATAGCTATATTAATATACATATGTGTGTGTAATGTGACAGGTAAGTTCTAAAGTACATTTGGTAACTACGATTAAGAGAGGTGGTACAAATAAATTCCAATCTCTAAACATCAAGAGCTTTTAAATTCTAAACAAGTCTCAATGTAGTCCCAGATGTACTCAACTTGATGTCAGTTTCACAACTTATAGCATTTTTTTAATTGTCATGAAAACAAAAATATTTTTGATCCCCACTACCATATTATAGATTCGGTCTAGGTTCAATCCCTTTGAATGCTACCAGTCACCATCCAATCTCAGCTCCTTGACATTCTGTTTGTCGAGAGTAAGCCATTACCCTTTGGCTGCACGAGCAGCTCTTAGAATTCTCAATCGAGGAGATTCATACAGGTATATTTCTTGCTATTCATATATTTATTTTTGTTTATTTATGTTCCAGTAGCTTCTTGACCTTCTATTTGGTTTTAGACCAAAAACAGGATAGTGGTTTGTGTTGGTTTCGGCTCAAGATTATACACACAAAACACACACAAACTCACAAACAAAAGAATTATTTTATAGCTTCAAAGGTATATCTATTCAACCTGCTATTAGGCTCTTTAAATAGCCACTTACATAACACGTGAGAACTTTAAAGTCAACAACAAATGTACCTACACACCTGACCTAACTCATTCAAATAAAACCCATGCCAATTACATAACACGTGACCCATACCCGTTGACTCGATCAAGATAAACTTAACAGTCTGTGTAATGTTCTTATGAGAAGCCAAGGATAGAAGCACTTGCTAAAAGTTAGGAGCAGAATTTGTTGACTCGGAGCATTAGGTAATGATGATAGTAATCCTTTTACTTTATGCACATATAGAATGCAATCTACATGTGCAGATATCATTGATAACACGAGATTTGTTAGTAGTATAGTTAGTATATTGTTCTAACCATCTTGTGACAAGAATGCAATCTAGTGGTGACAGAATTGTCAAGAAATCTTCATTTGTTTTCACATTGCTAGGTACAATTATTTTAAATAATTTATTAAGTGGCAACGCTTGGACCTAGGCTCATGAAAGGGGTTCAAACTCTAGATCTGCCACTTTAAAAATTAGAAATCTATTTTTACTAGGTAAAATCTGTCCAGCCACCTGTTATGCAACACCAAACTTAAGCAGCCTAAATACTCAGTTCCATTGAACTCATTTCCACTTGTCAGCACTTTCAACTGCACATTGTGAATACATGAATTTGGATATCCTTATGATGTTTTTTCCTTGTTTGTGATTAAGAGTGTAAGTTAGTTCTTAACTCAGTTCCATTGAACTCATTTCCACTTGTCAGCACTTTCAACTGCACATTGTCAATACATGAATTTGGATATCCTTGTGATGTTTTTTCCTTGTTTGTGATTAAGAGTGTAAGTTAGTTCTTATTCTTCCATTACTACTAATAAAACAAGTCGTATGAACAGTTGGAGTATTATGCTGAATAAAATTTGTTGAAGTTCATAGTCAGTGATTTTGGATGCCTTTTGTGGAGAAATGTTTCATGGTAAGCATCTACCACAGTCATTTTAACTAACATCTTGTCTTTTCTACTCTTTTTATGTCTATTCTACTAAAGTTTAAATGCTTTAAATTTCTTTTCTTAAAACAGCTTGTTTGCACTTCTAGAACTTTCTTGTTGGTGAGTATTGTGCATACTTCTGTAAGCTTTTGTTTTAAATTGTCCATAACTAAGTACGGTTTTCATTTCCTTCTCTTTTTTAAAGAAGATGATCACAAAATATTGATATAGCACATCTGCTCAGCATGGGGGGGGGGGGGGGTAGCATGAAAGTGTTGTTCAAAAGTTGAGCTTTCTAACTTGATGTTTATGTACAAGTTTAGATAACATAAGCTCATTAACTAGCTGACAAATATTTGTTTTCTACTTAGTTTTGGAGAAGGATGTTGTCTTATTTCACGGTACAAAACTAAAGCCCTCTTTTTAAATAAATAGATGCTATGCTATAAGTCCATATCCTTTTGTGTACCTTTACAATATGATGCTTGTTAATTGTTATGTACATATTTTTTTCTATAAAAGATACACTAAGCTGGTGGTAGGTTTGATGGTAGATATATATTTAAAACATGAACCTACTTGTTCATTTACCAAATGTGTTACTATTGATGATATGGCATGCCCTTGTTTCTAAAAGTGTGCACGTTTCATATCTTATGGTTATAGAGATTTAGGTCAAACTAGATTATAGACCTAGTGATGTCTTCTTAATCCGTTGACATCTCCGGTAATTCTCGCATCACCCCTTTTAGCATCAACACTTCAGCTCTTCCCTAGAGAACAAATTAGCCTGATCCATTGGAGCACGTGATCTTTCGTCTTGAAGATTTAGACAAACCGCTAACTCCAAGCTATAAGGTTCACAAGGAAGAAAAAGGCATGCATTATTAGTAAATGCAACTAGCAAGCACCATGCATAATATCTTCAAGTGATTTGGAGCTAAGTGATAAAGCAAGCAGTTAGGTCTGGGTCTAGTGTGTTGGTTTCAGGCCCCAATAAAAATACACACACTCACACACGTATGTATATATGAATATAAAGTTGTAGAAGATTCAATAGAGAAGATGACTAAGTGATCTACTTCTTATATTAAAATGTGAACATACAAGGCTATATATAGCCATACTGACACACAAACGTGGGAATATCAAAACAATATAATAATACTAATTCAACTAAAGATCCGGTGGATATGCACGACTTTCCTTGTCCAACGTGTACTCCAACTAACTCGGTCTAACACTTGACTATTTCATAATTCACGTAATGGCTGATTCAATATCCATTAGTTATTTCATAAACTATTTATTTAGTTAACTAAACAAAATAAATACTAATTAATAAAAACCGACTTGTGAACCGACCCGTCAAGATTAAACCCAATATTCACCCCCTTAATCTTGACATTTTCATCCATCAAAGCAAAGTCGGTTCTTCCTCTTGAATCAAGTTAGCTTCATTATCCTTCTCCTTCCATTTAGTGCACTCATACGCAAAATGCCCAAATTCTCCACATTCAAAACACCGGAACCCGCTTTTATCACCTCGGCCTAAGCCTCTTCCGCATCCTCTTTCACCTCTACCGAAACCTCTTCCTTGACCTCTTCCTCTTCCTCTTCCATATTTTCTTTCTTCACCATTTGAACTAGAAAGCAATAATTGACCTTGTTCTCCCTCTTTCTTACCATGACTTTTGATTCTTTCTTCATAGGCCTTAAGTCTCCCAACCGCTTCATCAAATAACATTGTATCCAACTCAAAACATTGTTCGATGGATGCCACGATCTGAAGGAATGACTTTGGCATTGCATCAAGTATTCTTCTCACCATTTCTTCTTCCTCAACTTCATGCCCGAGACTCCTCAACTTTGACACCAACCCGCTCAACTTAGTAGCACAATCATCAACGAGCTCTCCTTCCTTCATCCGCATGCCTTCAAGCTCTCTTTTCAACATTGCAACTCGAGCCGTCCTCACCCGGTCTACACCCAAGTATCGTATCTTTAAACCATCCCACACCTTTTTCGGGTCCGTGTGACTCGACATTTGCAACACCATCTCTTCCGGTATTGCTTGAAACAAAAAAGCTAAAGCTTGTTTAGACTTTTTAGCATCCTGTTCTTCCCCGAGAGTCCTTGGTTCCACCGTCTCCAAGAGACCGTGTGCATCTAAGATGGACTTAACCTTAATAGCCCATACCGGATAGTTGGTTGCGGTCAAAGTCGGAACTTGGTAAGACATTGAACCTGCTTCCTTTGCTTGTACCATCGCCATTCTTCACTTTCTTTCTATGAATCGACACGTTCTCTTTCTTTCTTCTTTCCGTCGATCTCTTTCTCTACTCTTTCTTTCTTGCAATGCGACACCGGTTCTTTCTTTCTTCTTTCTTGCAGTGCCGCCTTCTTTCTTTCTTCTTTCTTTGCTGATTTCAATCAGCCTCTTTCTTTCTTCTTTCCTTTCTTGCGATCTCGTCACATGAAATCGCAGGTCTTCTGCTTTCTCTCTTCAATCGAACATGGTATGAGCCCTAAGCTCTGATACCAAATGTTGGTTTCAGGCCCCAATAAAAATACACACACTCACACACGTATGTATATATGAATATAAAGTTGCAGAAGATTCAATAGAGAAGATGACTAAGTGATCTACTTCTTATATTAAAATGTGAACAAACAAGGCTATATATAGCCATACTGACACACAAACGTGGGAATATCAAAACAATATAATAATACTAATTCAACTACAGATCCGGTGGATATGCACGACTTTCCTTGTCCAACGTGTACTCCAACTAACTCGGTCTAACACTTGACTATTTCATAATTCACGTAATGGCTGATTCAATATCCATTAGTTATTTCATAAACTATTTATTTAGTTAACTAAACAAAATAAATACTAATTAATAAAAACCGACTTGTGAACCGACCCGTCAAGATTAAACCCAACTATCGGATCTCATTCTTGGGTTATAAGGCCCAAACTATAACCACTCTCGTAGTACCAAGGGCCCACGTGATGGTGGTTAGGACTATATGTAATCTTGAAGAGTGGGTACATGTCGATGAAGGATTTTGTCTAAGGAAAGATGTGGTGTATAATCACAACGGACCCATCACTCTTTCCTGGGAATCTTTTATGGGTGTATCGCTTATAGGCTAAAACATATTTTTCTAGCATACATATGGATCCCGTGTTCTGATTAGTCAAATAACAATTCCTTATTCATTCGACTAGTCATCAAGAAAATGCATATGTTTATGATATATGTATGCTGGTGTTTTCAGTTACTCACTCGCGATATTTTCGTATGATGCCTTCTTGTGGGGATACAACTTAGCCTCTATCATTTCACCATTCTTTCAAATATGGTGGTCCAAATCAATAACTCCTTTGATGCCACCAACAACTCTAGGAAAGTAATACTAAAGGTGACGTGTACCTTCAAATAGTTTCAACTCTTGCAACACACTCAAATTCTTGATTTTAAGGGTGCCACTAGGCTAAGGGTGTGACTGTCATGGCCATGTCTGGGGATGGTCTTAACAAAATCATGATCTACGGTCTGTCCAAACAATGTGCTTAAGAAACAGAAATTGAGATGTGAGACCATTATCCATGTGCTAGGCATGAAGCATGTACCACTTGTTTTCATGAACTGTGTACCTTGATGCCACATGTGATGACTCCTTGGAGTAGTTTGATGACTGTTTTCACATGAACCATATGAACCTTAACAGAAACTCATGCTCTAGAGGGCGTCACATCCACAAGCAAACAAGTCTTAGGGATGAGACGCCCGCACAGGGGCCTCAGTTCTCATAACCAACATCATAGCAGTAGCGCCACTATCGCCCTTCTCCACTGTCATCCATATTAAGTGACAACCAACATCATGAATTAATTTAGTAGAAGGATCAATCCATGATGACTTTTTGTTCAAATGATTCAGCAATTGATGTTGGCGATACAAATTTATAAAAGGATTGCTCGTAGGCTTAATTTATTAAAACCTATTTTAATAAAAAAATTAAATAATATTATTAGTAATTAATGTGGTTATTAAATAGGAGAGAGAAGCGATAAAAAATTGATAAGGAGAAATATGGTGTTGACATATGTCCCTCCTAGATACATTTTTTATTAAAGTAGGGAGATTATTTCCTAAGAAATAACATTACTAAAAAGATTTATTTCTTAATTTATTAAAAACTATTTTAATATAATGTGAGTATTAAATAGGATAGAGAAGCGGGAAAAAGTTGGTGTGGAGAACTATGGTGTGACATGTATCCTTTCTAGTTACCTTTTTTATTAGAGTAGGAAGATAAGATTTGGGATCAAGAATTTGTATGCCTTCATTTAGCCCTATTAACCAACACTAGTGGAAATGCCCGTGCGTTGCGGTTGTACGGCTGTTGCGCGATTTTTTGGGAATTCGATTTTAGTCAATATCGGCTCAGTGCGTTATGATGTAAATTAAAAAACAAAATATAATTATTGAAAAATTGAATGAAAGAAAACAATTACGTATATTACAAAAGTCTTTAATACAACTATATTATCCCAACAAGATTAGTGAAAGCATGGGTGGTATTTATATCGGAAATCATAAGGGGCACAATAAAAATAAGACCAATAGAGACTTCACAAGGGAGTGCATCATGCAATCGAAAAAATTGATCTTACTGAGAAATCAACATTCGACATATTTTCTTCACGGATCCAAACGTGCTCACAAGGGGCACAATAAGAATAAGACCAATAGAGACTTCATAAGGGACAATTTGAGTTGCAAATCGTAATGCTCCAAGAAATGCATAATTTGAATATAAAGGAGTGAAAGTCCCAACAATCAATGACTTTTTTAATTTCCTTATATGAACCTTACGAGCACTTCCTTTGTCAACCCCCCCCCCCCAACCGTGCTTACGGCTCTATACCCCAACCAGCACATAAACCCAAACTTCTTTATACGGATTTTACTTATCCAAGCTTCCGGCTCGGGCCTTGATCTCAGTTTAATGAATTAGATCGTTGATCCATGCTATGAGTCTTATTGTTCGGGAAGAGATTATATATATAACATTTTGAATTGATGATAATAGTGATTTAAATTGTATCTTGTTATTGCATGATTAGAGAGAGAAACAACCTATAAGACATGCAAGTTGGGTCTATGTGGATTGACGTTTAAGTGATTAATCTGCTCAACCATTGATTAATCAATATTGAGCATTATCAATTCACATCATAAAATTCATCAAATTTTATAGATTCATGTGTGGATTGGCATTTAAGTTATTGCAAATTAGTATAAACAAATGTCAATGAGTATAAAGTGTTATATTATATACTTGCACTGAAAAGGTATTGTATGATGTGTTATATTATATAGTTGTATTGATAAAAAAAGGTATTGATTTTTGTGTTAAAGTTAACTATATATAGAATTTATCAATTTTAATCAAAATTATTAATTTTATAAGATCATGCTTGATTAACATTCAAAATCACTATATATCGTACACGATCAATCTTTATCATTAGTTCGTCTTGACAACATAATATTTCACTTGTGAATTAATTAATTAGAAAGGTTATGATACTTAAACTTATCTAGCAACTAAAATTAAAAACATATAAAATAAAATACATTTTATCATTTATAAAGAAACAAGTATCAAGCCCTCGCGTTGCGGCAAGGACGTAAAACCGTGTTAAGTAACATTAATCTCACACCGCCGCTAGCGACCCTCAATACCAGAAAATCTCGTATAATCAAAAATAAAAAAACGAAAAAAAAATCATACTTAAAGAAAAGGAAAATAGACGTAAAAAAATTGAAGCACACACATAAAACGTAAAACATAGAAAACAATAATTAAGTCAATCTAGGACCTGCGCGTTGTGATAGGGCCTTTAAACGGGGAAAATTATGCGTAAAAGTGTTGAACCACATACGCACGTTGCGATGTGTTAGCTCGTATAATTTAGACCAAAATGTAAAACGAAAAATTTGTTAGAGATCAAAAGTATAGGAACGGAAGTTGAAAGTGAAAAATGTTAGGGTTGAATCTTAAATTGTGATTAAATTGTAAAAGTGTAAAATAGTATGGTTAAAAGTAAGAAAAAATAAGATTAAAACATAACCAAATAGGGTACAACCAACTATACCAAACTTACAACTAATAATGCAAAACAAAGTTACAAATTAGAATATAGTTAATCACGTTAAACACAAAGAGAGATGAGGTTTTTTACCAGCCTTATTTTTGGCATGTTTACGTTAACGGCATGATCTCGAATGTGATATCATAATGATATGATCTCGAAGATCTTATTTCTCCCGATATCATCGTGATCAATCTCTATATATCCACACACACATACAGAGTATTATCATTATTACGAGTTTGAAGAGTTTAACCTAGATGTCATTTGGAGTGATGAAATTAAGCCCTACTATCAACCGGTATGTTCTCTTCTTCTTATCTTTCTTTATTTTTTGAATTCGATTTTGCAACAGGGGTAGTCGACTTGTTCTTAATCTGAATCGATTTTGGGTTCTCCGGTACTGATCGATTTGGTAAACCTTCGGGTTCTGAATCGACTAAATCTTTTTGTTCTATGTTCTGAACCGATTTAAAAATACTGAATCGATTTGTTCTTCAACTTTGGTTCTGAGTCGATTTATCCCTCTGAATCGATTTGTTTTTGTGGTTCTGAATCGATTTAACTGAATCGATTTCTTCTTGGTACTGATCGATTTAACTGAATCGATTTGTTCCTTGTTTTAAATCGATTTAAACGGAATCGATTTGATCTATGTTCTCTTTGATTTGTTCTTGTATTCTGCAATCGGGTCTGAATTGATTTTATCACTGAATCAATTTTAACAATGCTTTCTCTGAATCGTTTGTACTCTTCTGAAACAATTTTGGTTTGAATAAATTTACTACTAAATTGATTTTGGTTTCGATTGCAAATTCAAGAACAAGTCATCGATTAAAATTGAGCCTTAGGCTCTGACACCAATTGTTGGCCCTTTAGGATCGATTAGGCTCTTGATTGATGATCATGAATATGAACAATTGTATGTGTGTAATTAGAGAGAATGATAAGAACGTATGAATGATTATGATTGATTGTTGTTAATGTACAGACACTTCGACATCTATATATACCTATGGTGGTGGTTTACAACTTTGGTTCTTGACACTCTAAACCCTTATACATACATACACACATACATACATACATACATACACATACTAGACTCTAAGTTACTTTCGACATATCGCATAAATGACCCATAGTTTAACTATACCTAGACACATATGTATGGATTAAGCTATTGTACTTCAACAGGCGTTGGCATTTATCACTTCTTTAATATATGTCATGTGTTTTACACAACTTTATTCTAAAGATACGGTCATAATCCATGATTGCTGCTTCATGATTTTGTAGATAGCTTGGTTTAAAACATTCACCATGCATGTGTGTAGTCTTCTAGTGACTCTTTTTCTTTATGCAGTCATGAGCAAGCATTAATTTTTGCAACTGACATACACTCACATATATATGCATAATCTCAACGCTTAAGAAATTTTGGACCAACATTATGCCTCTTTGAAATCTAATACCTTATCTTAACGCTTGTTGCTTGCAGCCAGTAGAGATGATCCTTGAAGAGACTGAAAACATATTAGAATCTATCATTCAAGTAGATCCTATCATCCAGTAGAAGAGTGCCACATGGAAAGAGCGACTTGAAGGTTTCTCGTTTCACAAAAATGATAAATGAAAATGAAATAACAATGTTGGTATTATGTTCAGTATAATAAATAATTTATTGATTCCATAGTCACCTGAGTGACAGGCTTTCTATCAATTACTAACAGTAAAGTTGATTACTTAATTTATATTTGTTTTTCATATTTATGTGATGATCGTGACATTGACCAGTATGTTTTTTCATAATTATGACTTTCTTTCCTGCAGAAATTACCTAATTTAAAGAACAAGTTGTAGCACTCCAAGAACTTGACCACTCAACAGATTTTAATTCAAGTACTGTTGTTCCCGGTTGGACTGGGAAAACTGTACAGGTTAAGGTGTCATTGAAGTTGCCGGCCATATAGCTTCTACTATATGAAAGTTTCCAAAAAAATTGGTTTTACTTGCATTGAAGGTAAATAAAGATCACATAAATTGCATTTATAAGTATCTGCAATCTTAAAGTTATGTTATAAATTTGTCACTTGCATCAAAATAGAGCTCTTATGAATGAATTGACCATGGTATTCTGAATTTTTTACATCTGAAGTGTGTATATCTGCATGATGACAGGTATATATGAAAGCAGGGTGGCTGATACTAAGACTCGTGAACAAGCTATGAAATGTCTAACCAACTAGTTTCTAAAACAGTAAGTATAGTCAAGCATCCCTATTAGTTTTGGAAAGAGTAAGTGTAGTAAAGCATCCCAATTAGTGTTCTTTGGGTTCAATAACTTTCTAATGAGCCTAGAAGAATGTTTTTTTATCTTTAGTTCAAAGTTACAATCCATATTATTTCCATCAATTTTGTAGATGTTCAAGACCACGAAAGAGCACAAAAAACCCTAACCTTCTTGGTGAGGGCCTGCTGTGGATGGTGACTGCAGTTCAGCAGTAAGTGATTTCTTTGAAGAAACAGACAACCATTGCTGCTACTACTTGAAATGTTACCACTAAACTTAGTGCAGAGCATAGTGTGAAAAATCCTTTTGATTGATGGTTGTGTTTTTGCTCCTAGATTTCCTCTAAATTGTTTGTGCATTTTTGGTGTTAAAAATTCATGTGTTTTCTCTGGCCAGGTGCAGCTGCTTCACTAAAGAAGACTGTTAAAGCATGGTCTTGATAGCTTGCATGGTGAGGATATTAATGGTAAGGTAACACTAGCCTTTAAAGAAATACAATTTATTGCATATAAATTGATTTTGCAGGTTTTATACCCTAGAAATACCGTTAAGGTTATTTTTTATAACCTTTTTCAATTATATAAGAAGGTGATGTGAATTGACCCATTCATTTGTATATGGGTTGAAATTTTGGCTTCTCACACAAGTCTTTCTTCTAAATTCCATTTGTATCTTGGTCACAGTATTAGACAATTAATGTTAGGTCATATTAAAGGTCTTATGTTAGGTCATATGAAGGGTTCCATGCACATTCTATACATAACCTTTGTAATCATCTGAAACATAAAAATCATCAATATAATATCTTCTCTGGTTTAACTCACAGCAAGGCTGAAATATTCAAGAAAATTGGGACAAACAAACATGCTGTATTGGCCTATATGAACTATACCGAATAACACACTTGTACCCAAAGATAACACCATTCTCTTATTTATTTACATTATAGCGTGACATGTTCCACCATGAGAACTTAAGCCTTTTTAATACTCTAGGTTGGAATATTTCCTCAACTTCAAAATGCAAGTGAAGCTTTTGGAACTACACTAGAGATGATTTAGTACAGGTCTTATTAACCTTTCTCCTAAATAATTCTTTCAAGATATCCTTAGATTTTCGAATTGCAAGTGTTTAAACTTTTTTTTTTTGTATATAAGCCCGAAAAAAATGCTGCAGCTGGAAGAACTCCATCCAGTGTATCTATGCTTTACACTTTTTATTCCCATAATATGCATTACTTTCACCTGTACTTACAAGATTTTTAACTGATGGTAAATTTTGTTAACACTACAAATGAGGCCCCAAGTTTCACTTTACCAATTATCATACACAACCTTAAGAGGTCCAATGTCTGTTCAATCACAAGTCTAAAGGTATGATAGATATTATCTGTAGGTTTATGTCTACTACAATTTCAACTTATTTTTATGTATTTTCTAATTAATTTATCAATTTGCAGATAGTAGTGGGACTCTAGGTGCAACAAAAGAACGAATGAAGAGCATCCGGTTAGCTTTTGCTGGGAACCATGAGCCCGTAACCCAG